>CM060130.1:9017889-9217889 GCA_030522415.1 Channallabes apus
ACTACTACAGTATGTTACCTTAAAAGACCTTACTAACTTGAACCCCCTTTTTTCCATTGAGAACAGGTTTTTTACTTGACTTGTGACTGTAGTCTTTTCCTTTTCTCAAGTAGAATTGCAAATGGAGAACTTTTAATTGAGTAATCTTTTAGGTTTTTTTAGGGTATCTCTACTTTTACTTAAGTACAACATTTTTATCCTTTGCCCACCACTGCTTCTACTTAATTGATTAAAGCCAGTATCTATTAATTATTTTAAATCAATTATTATTATCAGTAATCAAAAAGTCTAACTGACTATTAGGCTACATAACAATACACAGTACGATTTAAGAGATTTGCTTGCCTTATTATCTCACCATTACTCTCCTTGTTTAATAACCTATACTATTTTTTGTTTTGTTTTATTGAGCACACAATTACAGATAAATAATGTATCATGACATACACACATTATTATCTGGGTTGTTAAATGCAAACCTACTTTAAAAACCACTGGTGAGGTCTGGGGCGGCACGGTGGTGTAGTGGTTAGCACTGTCACCTTGCACCTCCAGGGTCTGGGTTCGATTCCCCGGCCAGGCTTGATTCTTGTCTCTGTGTGCATGGAGTTTGCATGTTCTCCCCGTGCTTGGTGGGTTTCCTCCGGGTACTCCGGTTTCCTCCCACAGTCCAAAGATATGCAGGTTAGGCTAATTGACATTCCCAAATTGATCGTAGTGTGTGAATGTGTGTATGTGTGTGTGCCCTGCGATGGATTGGCACCCTGTCCAGGGTGTACCCCACCTCGTGCCCGAAGTCTCCTGGGATAGGCTCCAGGTCCCCCGCTACCCTGAACACAGGATTAAGCGGTATAGAAAATGAAATGAAATGAAATGGTGAGGTCTGTAATGTGTCAATAAATATCAACTGTTATTCTGTTTGTTATTTCATGACATAAAAAGAAAAGGAATAACTTAATAAAAATACTTCACATATAACTTAACATCTAAAGAAAATATAAATACATGGATTTATATAAATTGCATTTTAAGATGTCCAAAGACACAGTTCCAACTGGAAATAAACAACTTTTTATAGTTTTTTTTTTTTTTTTTTACATGAATGACAGACGTATTGAAAGGGTTTTATTATGGTCTTTAGGTCTTCCATTCTCTATTTTATCTATAATATATTGTTTTCCGTAGGCTATTGTTACAGAAAATGTGGCAGCAGTTTGCTTGTTTAATTAGGAGAAGGCAAAAAAAAAAACAATTCTCGAAACACAATCCATTTTCCAAAATCCCATTATATATTAGGAATAGAATATGCTGTCATGACAAAAAAAATCAAAGCCTGTTAACTACAGGTAGGCTGGTACTTTGGTGTCATATAAAAAACTATAAATTTAAATTGAACTGAATAATCATAATCATAATCATAGATAAACAATAGGTAAACAATCACTCAGTCAATCTTAATTGAATAATATCACCATTTCTCACCAAAATATTTAATTACTAATATACACAACACAACTAATGTTCGTAAGTGAGACGGGAAAATTATGGAAAGATGTACACAATAATAAATGGCATAACTGGATTTCCAGATACTTCAAACATAAAGTATCAAAAGTAAAAGACCTGCGATTTATTATGCTCGAATGTCTAATGGAGGTGATATGACAGGATTTGAAAACAGATAAACTCTTCTTTTAAGATTTTAAGACTTTCTCTTAAAATACTGAACATTTCTGTGCATGGCTAACATGCTTCCCCTAGAGAAAAGAAAAAAAAAAATCATAACTTTTTATCCAAATATTTTGAGTTAGAGTCCAAACTTTCTTTAGTTATTTTTTTAAATGCTCATCATTGTACCTCTGATTGTAAAGTACAGATACATACATAAAAAAATACAGTTATGAATTACATTTTACATATACTACTGTCCACCTCTGATTGGAAGTTAACACTTCTGAAAAAATCTAAGTATAAAAAATCTGAAATGGAAATTCATTAACAGCTTGTGGAATAAAAGAATTCCCCAAAATAATCTGCCTACAAACATGGCTGTTATGGACTACAAAACCCAAAAAACATTACATTGTTACATTGAGGTTTGCCATCTTACTATCACAGAACTCACTACACACACATGCTGGGTCTCATGTCAACAACATCCTTCAAAGCCTGCTATTACATCATAACATAGTGATTAAGCCTGACGCCTCTTTCAAATGCGGCCAACTGATACAAAGTGGTGTGGGGTAGGGAAAAATTTTAAGGAAGTCAACTGAAAATACCTGAATCACCCAAAGTCTGAATCCCTCCTTTTACCTTTCAGTATGAAGCTCTGGGTTTTCATTTTAGTTGTTGCGCTAGTGGTACTTTAGATTTAAAAGTTCCTCCATAACTGCACTTTCAAACGTTTGCTAACCTTCATGTAGAAGGCATTTGGACTCACAGTTTGTTGGCAGAATTTTTTTTTTACTAAAGGAAATCAAGTTCACTTTGGCTTCTCTCTGCATGATTCTGACAAATCATAGTTTGACAATTCTATGAAAATAATCTTTTTTAATTGGTTAATATTTAGATTCTTTTGTAACTAGAAGCCTACTCAGCCTGGCTTCCCATTGGCCATGTTAGACTACAAAGTGTTATTATTATTATTATTATTATTATTATTATTAATGTTGTTATTAATGTTGTTATTATTATTATTATTTTTTTTTTTAATCATAATAATAAAATGACAAGTACAGAGTGAAAAATCTGGGGACGCTTCTTTCCCATGACAAATTTCCTTCACAGCCCATCCTATAACAAGCCAGACAGCTTTTTGAAAACATTAACCAATAGCAGATGTGAAGCATCTCAGTTTATTGTAACAAGTGATAAATATTTTTTTTAATCTATATTTCTCGCTCCATACATTTTCTCTCTCCAGCCTCCTGTTACAGAGTGTGCATGTCTACTAAAGTTTTGTGTACTTTTAGACTACAATCATGTTGATAGTGTTTGTTGCTTCCAGTTTTACGTTCATGTTCAATATCAAGTTTATTATGATGATGATTATTATTATTAATATTATGATTATAGTTATTATTCTTAATCTTATTCTTATTCTTCTTCTTATTATTATTATTATTATTATTATGATGATGATGATGATGATGATGATTATTATTATTATTATTTAAACCCCTTTGGTTATCAGTTCTTTGTCTAATGTTGAAAAACAAATTTAATACAGTAAGGTAAGAGATAAACTATTTTCATGGGGAACTGAAACAATTTTCATTTAAAATAAATACATTTATCATACAAAGAATCAGTGAAGAATTCAGTGATGAAATGGAAGAGATGATTCCCCCTGAAAATAGTTTGTAAATACATTTGTGCACAAAATAGAGGAATTGTCTCTCAGTCAAGAATTTATTCACTTGGTGTATGCAACTCTTTCCTCAAATTAAAGCTAAGCGAGTTTTTTGTGATTTTGTGCTCCAATGTATTTCCAAACTAAACAAAAAAAAGTGATTATTAACATATATTTACACTATGTATAAAACACACTTTCACACTTTTACACAGAAAAAAACAAAAAGCTATTATAGAAATTAAGCAGTTATTATGCATGCACATCATAATTTTTTGTTTTTGTTATGTTCTTATTTACAATATTCCAGGTTCTTAATTTCTCTGTGGCAACATCCTATTTTTTTATATATTAAATTGGTTAAATACAAATTCTTAATGCCAATTCAAGTGAGACTAAACATTACATACCTAGTACATGTTTTTACTTATTCATTAATTCTCATTTATTTATAATGTTGGCATGTGTTGCAATGGGTACCAAACCCTTTCTATGGATCCCCACTTGCTTATCTCCTCCTTCCCCCTCTTCCCATTCCCATGACTCAAAAATGATGGGCCCTCCTCCTAAAGCCAGACCCTTGAACCTAGCATTGCCTTCCCCTACTGCTTCCCCTCCATCATTATTGTCTCCTCCTCCTTTATGTTCATCCTTAAACCCCTCTCTTTGACACAAGTGGAATGTTCCATGTTCATTAGTACATAAAAAATAAAAGCTTGGATGGACTGATGGTTTAGCCAGGGTTTTCTGGCATCAGCATGATGTGACAGTAACAATACCATGTGACAGTAAGTATGTTAGTATATTAAACTTTAAAACCTTGGCGGAGTTAGGTTGTAATGAAACCTCAGTCCATAAAAGCATAATTAATATCTTACCAATCAGTGCCAACTCTATGTCATCGAGACACCAAGGATGGAGGTGGCTCCATTTCTATTGGTCTGGCATTTGCAAGTGATGTGTGTTGTGTCCTAGATGGATGGATGTAAATGAAAACATGTAAAAAGCTAGACTATGGTTTGCAGCTGCACATGGGGACAAATGTCTTTCTTTTTCAAGAAAAAATAAACCAAAACATAAACGATGTTCTTATATAAGACAATGTGAATATATTGAAGCACCATATCAAGACATCAGCCAGGAAGTGTCACAGCTTGGTCACAAATGGGTCTTCCAAATGGTCTTCCAAATTCACAAATTCCAAATTTGTGATCCAGGTATCATTCTGACATTTTGTTACTGATGATGTATTTTGCTAACTTTGTGGGTCACTACATGAGCTGAACTTGAATTGGATGGTGCATAATGTTTGCCTTCTGTGTCATGAATGTTTTGTGGTACCTACAGTAATACATAATAGGAGTTTCAAATTGTGCAGAAGTTTATTATTATTATTATTATTATTATTATTATTATTATTATTATTACTGTATATGGAATTATCTTAAAAGACTAATTGACTCAAGGCAGCTTTTTAAACAAAACAAAGTAATTACAGATGCTGTCAATAGCAGATTTGACAGTTTCTGCCTCTCTAGTAGGAAAAAAACATCTTATTCTTGTCAGGGAGGAGCAGAACGCACTGGGATGTTCTACAGTTCTTGTCTATCCTGATCAAGTTTTCATGTGTTGTGTTTTCTGAGATGCTTCTCTCTGCTGCCACATTATTGGATAATTGCATGAATGTACACGTTCACAATAATGTTGTGAGTCTACCTTTGTATCAATTACTGTCAAACTGCATTAAAAAAATGTATGCTTAAAATATAAATCCTTTACTGCTATTCCAACTGTCTAAGTATTATCAATATAAATATACTGTAATTGGAAAAAACTTAATGGAGAGCAAAATTGTTATTAAGGAAATTATTTGCCTTATTAGGTACTGCATATTTTCATAAAGATGGGAAAATGTACTAATTAACTTTATTTTTTGTAAATTTATAACTTAAATCTGACTCACACATATGATGTATTGCCTCACGAACGGTTGGCATTAAATCCAATTAGTAGTAGTAGTAGTAGTAGTAGTGGTGTAATTTTGTGTTTTTTTGGAACACAGTGATGTTTCATTTAAGCTGTAATACAGTACATCCTTTTATAAGGATAAAACAAAACCAAAAGGAAAGGGATGAAAATGGAAACACACCAAACTCAAACTTTTTAACATTTTAAAGACAGAGAGCCTGTTAAGTGTGTGTGTGTGTGTGTGTGTGTGTGTGTGTGTGTGTGTGTGTGTGTGTGTGTGTGTGTGTGTGTGTGCAATTCAATAACCCTAACTACTCTCTCCTTCCAGTCCTAATGGTGTCGATACGGTTACCATGCATACATTTATTTTGTGAGGCAAGGGCATTTGTTTCCTATTGTAACGTGAAACACACTGGAGTCCCCTCCCCCCCGCCTGTTGCTCTCTCCATCTCCTCTTCTCTGTTTCCTGTGACTGGAGAGACACAATTAAAAACACATTAGATCTGTTTGAGTGCTTGTTATTTCATAAGTGCAGGGCTGCTGCACTGTGCAAGGTCTTTAAAATGTGGGGAAAGCCACAGCATGTGGAGGGGCCCTGGGGAGAGATGGGAAATAGATATTAACCCCAACTAGGACGCTTCTCAAACCACTGTGGCCCACCCACACTGACACCTGCATTCTAAAGGGAAACACACATTTACTTACAACAGCACACTGAAAGGGCACACAACGACACACATACAGTACAGTTATGTCTATCCAGATGTGCTATAATGGCCTGTGACTAGTTATCATTGATCAATTTGGGGCTAAACCCTACTAACTAAAACTAACTGATTACACAGTGGATCTCGAACAATTTGAACATAATGAAATAATGTACATTTACTTATTGATTTCTAAATTGCATAGAGTTCAAAATGTATAGCTTTTCAATTTCTCCTTAATACACAAGCTGGAGGAAAGAGTGGCAAATAAAAACTCCCTGGTATGAGATCTGTCACATGTATCTGTAATTGACCATACGCGAACCTCCTCAGCAGCAGTGAGTGTTCTCTATGTGATGAGCACTCCAACCAGAAGTGGAGCATCAGGACCAGTGGTATCTCATTAGCGAGTGAGAGGTGGGTAGCGGGGAGAGAGAGAGAGAAAGAGAAAGAACATAAATAAGAATGCTCATTATCAAATTATGGATAATGTGCAGAATATAAGCAGGTGCTCCAGCAGGATTACTAGAACAGCAATGGCTAAAAGGTATCATCAGAAGGAAACAGAAATGAGGGCTCCCTGGGAAAGTAAGGCAAACAACAATTCCTACTTGAGGGAACTCACAAGATTGGGAAACGACCGCATACAAACCAGGCAGTTTACCATAAAATTCTATGCCTGAGTTCCCCAGATCTGTTTCAAAAAACTATTCACAGAAGGGTTGACAACAAATAGCCTGCATCTTTTGATCAAAGTAGATGGATCAGGAATTGCAAGCAGTTCAAGAAGGTTTTAAAATCAATTATTTACATCTGCAAACTCATAATGATCAGTCAAGTAAGATCTGAAGCCGGGGAGAGGGTTGTTCGCCTATAGCTCCTACAAAATTTTCATAATTATCAAGGAACATAGTTTGATGAATTATGGCAAAAGCTGCACTAAGATCAAGCAAGGAGAAAAGAGGTCAATAGGAGGTCATTTACCACTTTAACCAGTGCTGTCTTTGTGCTATGATGAGGCCTGATATATTCAATTAATGTTATTGAATATGATTTTGGTGATTTTTCTGAAGAGATAAGTGACACTAGTGTGCATGTTTCTGTGTGTGTGGTCTTATTCCTAGCTAATTTCATTACAGTTTCTGTTTGAAAATCTATGATTATTTTTGTTATCATTGTCCAGCTGAAGAATAAAAGTGGAGCCAATCAGATGCCTCCCGGGTGGTATTGCATAATGCATCGTAACTATCGTCACCATTAATCCTGACCAAATCTCCAACTGTATTTGCAGAAATGTAGTAGCCCCAAACTTACCTTTACCATGCTTCCCTGAAGACACCAATTATGGTACCACTCTCTAGCATCCTGCAACAGCCTTTTACAACAGCCAAATCTTTCAAATCTGATTCATCAGTTCAGAGCACCTGCTACCATTTTTCAGCACCCCAGTTCCTATGTTTGTCTTAGCCCTTAGTCTTGTTTGCTGGTCGGAGATAAAGCTTCTGGGCCACAATTATTTAATGAAGATGATTTCTTGCCAGACTTCTCTTCAGTATAGATCGGTGTACCTGGGTTCTACTTGTGTCTGCCAGTTCTTTGCTGATGGCACTGCTGGACATCTTTGAGTTGAAAAGAAGTACCGTAAGCATGATGTGCATTTTATTTGCTCCGTTAAGTTTTCTTGGCCAACCACTGGATTCGTGCTCCTCAACTTTACCTGTTTCAAAATGCTCAGTCATGCCATGGAGTAGCAGAATTTTGCTGTTCCTCACCCAAGCCTTCTACACAACTGATCTGTTTCAATTAATGACTGTACTTCGACCTACAGTACATATGAAATTTCTTGGTATAATTTCTTAATCATACACCTGACTCTGATCCTTTATTTAGGGGTTGTAGCCGTTGGTGTAAGCAATACTTGAAAACGATGATCATTTAAAAAATGATCAACAGTTCAGATTGCTATTTTAATAATTTTGAATGCATTCAAGTGACATGGAGAAAAGTGTTATATAGCATATACTGTACGTAATACTGTATATTATATAGAAATGTTGTGTATAGCAGAGAATATTTGTCTGAACATTAAATTAAATTCTAATTAAACACTGAATTTTTGTATAATCATGAAAAAAAATATTTTAAATGTGAAAAATATTCTAAATCAAGAACTTACTACTGAAAATGTAAAAAAAATATATAAAAAAGTAATATAAATTCATATGATGTATGTGTAAGATTTTGGTGTTTTGATTCACTTGGAACTATGATATTTCATTTTGATAACAATATATCATCATTTATAAAAATGTCTTGCATAATCCTGCTTCTAAAAAGATGCTTTGAGTATACTTAGCAGGAAGTGAAATAAGTGTGCATATGTATGCTGGGGGAAAAACATAGGACTGATTAGGATTTATTTGAGAAGTCTGCATGTGTGTGGGTGTGTGTTCATGTATTTGGAGTCATTGTGTGTGAAATGATATATAGTCATAATCAAATGGGAAAATATAAGTAAGCCAGGCCCACTCTCACTAGTGGAATGTTTTATAATTGTAGCTTAAGGTGAAGTTTGGCCATGCTTTCATGTGTGTGTGTATGTGTGTGTGTGTGTACTTGAAGTTTATTGTTTTAGGTGAGAGTGGCATTTAATACTAGAGACTTTAATTACACATGAGTTAAATCTTCTGAAGATCACAGGAAAATATTTGGAATGTTTACTTTATGATCATTAACCCTTTCCTTCTTTTCCTTAAGAAAAGAGCAGTTTGCTCTCTCTCTCTCTCTCTCTCTCTCTCTCTCTCCTAGACATAGTACAAGGATGAGAGGAATATCAGGAGGATTACCACAATGCACGATTCTTTAATCTTCCATAAGAAACCTTTTTATGCTACAACCATCAAAGTCATTATAAGAATTCACTAAGTGATTTGAAGAACTCATTTAGGTAAGGGTTGTTGTGTGTGGATTTCCCCCATTAGGATCTTGGCAGTCTCTGTGTTAGCCCTCTGTGGAGATGTGCACAGCTACAGTGGAAGATGATCTACAGGGCCATGGTCACAAACACACAGCAAACAATTGTAAGGGAAAAAGAATGTAGAACACATATATCTTAGATGCACCAGAGTAACAGATACCAATATATAAAAAAGTACACCAGCTTAAAGAACAGAAAGCAGCCTGTGGAAGCTGGGAAAAGAATAAAATTCCATTAGTCAACATTAATATTCTGTCTGCCAATTTAAAGAGAAATTCAACACATCTAATATGTCAGATACTTATGCTGTACAGAGTATGAGAAGCCTGAAGCCTATGCCAGAGACTTTGGGCATGAGGTACACCTTGGACAGGGTGCCAAACCATTGCAGGGCACATGACCACACACTCACACACACATTTGCACGCTACAGGCCACTCAATTAAAAACAAGGCATGGACTGCACAAGACCTCTGATGATATGGTCTGGTATCTGGCACAGAGTTTGTAGCAGCAGCTCGTTTACATTTACATTTAGGCATTTGTCAGACGCTATTATCCAGAGCGACTTACATTTTTTTTATCTCATTACACATCTGAGCAGTTGAGGGTTAAGTGACTTGCTCAAGGGCCCAACAGTGGCAACTTGGTGGTTGTGGGGTTTGAACCTGGGATCTTCCGAACCGTAGCCCAATACCTTAACCACTGAGCTAGATAATATAAGATAATGCTTGGCCAAGTTTAAGCCCTGTATTCATGCTTCAAATTTTTTTGTCCACCACATCCCACAGCTCCTTGGTCTTGTAATGACCTTGAACGATTTGTCATGTTTCTCAAACCATGCCTGCGCAATTTGTGTAGTGCAGGAGGACACATTATCTTGCTGAAAGAAGCCATTATAGCCATATTGTCGTTAGGGGATGTTAAAGTCAAAGCAAGATGCACATGAATGCCAGTACCTAAGGTTTCCCACCAAAACACTGTCCAGAGCATCACACAGCTTAATACCTTCTTCCCATAGTGCATCCTGGTGAAATCACTTTCCCATGTAATTGATGTATACTCACCTGGATATTCACATGATGTAAAGGAAAATGTGAATAATTTGAAAAGTCCACCTTTATCCATCCCTAAATGGTCCAGTTCTGATTGAACGTAAGAACACCCCACAAGACCTGCTTTACTGGAAATTTTCTGAACTAGTCATCCAGTCAACATAATCTGCCCCTTGTCAAAGCTGCTCAGACCCTTACACTTGCCCAATTTTTCCTGTTCCAGCACAATAACTTATAAAATGTACAGTTTATTTGCTACTGAAGATATCCCAACATTGCCAAGTGTCAATAATCAGTGGTATTCTCTTGACCTGTTACTGGTTTTATGCCTGATTTGTTAAATTAACAAATAAAGCAATTATTTAATAGTTTCTGTTAAATATGTTTTTCAGTGAATCCTATTGTTTGTGAGATAATGGTTTGCTCCTCCAGAATGGAAATATTGCAATAACCATAAAAAGGATATAGACAACTGGAGAAAAATATGTTACCTTGTCAAGATGAGGACTATAATGGCAGCACAAGTGTTCGTGTACAACTTCATTAAACAAAATCTGGAGTAGTCCCAGTTTTTAAATATGTTACTACTTTGTTGTTGTTGGTCTTTCGGCTGCTCCCGACGAGGGGTCGCCACAGCGGACTATCCAGTCCGCACTACAACTTGGCACAGGTTTTACGCCGGATGCCCTTCCTGACGCAACCCTCCCATTTTATCCGGGCTTGGGACCGGCACTGCATCCAGTGGCTGGGGTGTGGGCACTGGCTGGAATCGAACCCGGGCCTTCCGCATGGCAGGCGAAACAATTTACATAAATAAAATTATGTTCAGGCAGTTGTTAAGTCATATTTTAAGAACCAGGTCAGACCAACTACTATGTTGGGAGACATCAGGTGCCATGCAACCCAATTTCCCAGTGGATAGTGTGTGTGTGTGTGTGTGTGTGTGTGTGTGTGTGTGTGTGTGTGTGTGTGTGTGTGTGTGTGTGTGTGTGTGTGTGTGTGTGTGAGAGAGAGAGTGTGTTGTTAGCAGAGGTGGAAAGAGTAATACAATTTTGTACTCAAGTAAAAGTACTGTTACTTTAGTGAACCTTTACTGAAGTACAAGTAAAGTTACCATTATAAAAACCTACTCAAGTAAAAGCAAAAAGTAGCTCATTAAGAATTTACTCGGAGTAAATGTTACTGAGTTACTTTTTTTTTATAACAGCGGGGGTGGGATGGGGGATGGGGGATGGAACACCCTTGTATAATAAATCTGTTCCCTTTGTTGTGCTTGAAATCAAAGTGGTGGCTTAAATATGACCAGGGGTTCGCTTCATAAGAATTTGTTGGCATTTCACTTTCAGCTGTGTCTGCATCACTGGCATCTGTTTTGTCCGTCTCCATCGTTCTTGTGAATTTAGCGCGTTTGTTCTCCATCAATCAATCAGTCCAGTGGTTTCCGAGGTGCAATTTTTTCCCCCTTCCCCATTTTTCATTATTTTTCATTTTCATTCATTTATTTTTTACTCAGTAGTGAATATGATTTGAAATGTAGTGAAGTACAATACTTTAAACAAAACATACTTAAGTAAACATAAAATTACAGATTTTAAAAACTACTTTAAAAAGTAGAAGTACACAAAAAATCTACTCAATTACAGTAATGCGAGTAAATAATTCATTACTTTCCACCTCTGGTAGTTAGTAATGCTCAGAGGTACAGTTCTTCTTTACTGTACTCAAGTATTGTTTTCATTTAACTGTATTTTACTTGAGTGTTTTCTATATGTGATATTTAAATAGAGACATGTTACCTTTCAGATGATGGTCACACAATAGTGAATCACATTTTTAAACTAAACATAAGAATTGATGCTGATACACTATGTGTGCATGTGTAAGACAAAGTGTGAACGGCAAAAACAAAACTGTCCCACCAATCATCACAGAATTACAGAAATTATTAGGAAGTTATTATGAAGGTGAATATTGGTTATTTAACCAAACTGATTGACAGTTACCTGGGCGAGGGATCCCAACCACTTGGTCTCATGGCTGCAGATATTTTGGTACACACCTTATTGCATTCTGTATGCTTGCAGTATGCCCATGTTTAATTGCATAGACTGCTTGCATTATACAGTGTAGACATGGTAGAAATGTTCACCACTGAAGTACAAACCGGATTCCAAAAAAGTTGGGACACTAAACAAATTGTGAATAAAAACTGAATGCAATGATGTGGAGATGGCAAATATCAATATTTTATTCAGAATAGAACATAAATCACGGAACAAAAGTTTAAACTGAGAAAATGTATCATTTTAAGGGAAAAATATGGTGAATCAAAATGTCATGGTGTCAACAAATCCCAAAAAAGTTGGAACAAGGCCATTTTCACCACTGTGTGGCATCTCCCCTTCTTCTTACAACACTCAACAGACGTCTGGGGACCGAGGAGACCAGTTTCTCAAGTTTAGAAATAGGAATGCTCTCCCATTCTTGTCTAATACAGGCCTCTAACTGTTCAATCGTCTTGGCCTTCTTTGTCGCACCTTCCTCTTTATGATGCGCCAAATGTTCTCTATAGGGGAAAGATCTGGACTGCAGACTGGCCATTTCAGTACCCGGATCCTTCTCCTACGCAGCCATGATGTTATGATTGATGCAGAATGTGGTCTGACATTATCTTGTTGAAAAATGCAGGGTCTTCCCTGAAAGAGATGACTAGATGTTGTTCTAGAACCTGAATATATTTTTCTGCATTGATGGTGCCTTTCCAGACATGCAAGCTGCCCATGCCACACGCACTCATGCAACCCCATACCATCAGAGATGCAGGCTTCTGAACTGAGCGTTGATAACAACTTGGGTTGTCCTTGTCCTCTTTGGTCCGGATGACATGGCGTCCCACATTTCCAACAAGAATCGTGACTCGTCTGACCACAGAACAGTCTTCCATTTTGCCACACTCCATTTTAAATGATCCCTGGCCCAATGAAAACGCCTGTGCTTGTGGATCTTGCTTAGAAATGGCTTCTTCTTTGCACTGTAGAGTTTCAGCTGGTGACGGCGGATGGCACGGTGGATTGTGTTCACTGACGATGGTTTCTGGAAGTATTCCTGAGCCCATTCTGTGATTTCCTTTACAGTAGCATTCCTGTTTGTGGTGCAGTGTCGTTTAAGGGCCCGGAGATCACGGGCATCCAGTATGGTTTTACGCCCTCGACCCTTACGCACAGAGATTGTTCCAGATTCTCTGAATCTTCGGATGATATTATGCACAGTTGATGATGATAACTGCAAAGTCTTTGCAATTTTTCGCTGGGTAACACCTTTCTGATATTGCTCCACTATCTTTCTGCGCAACATTGTGGGAATTGGTGATCCTCTACCCATCTTGGCTTCTGAGAGACACTGCCACTCTGAGAAGCTCTTTTTATACCCAATCATGTTGCCAATTAACCTAATTACTGTTAATTGGTCTTCCAGCTCTTCGTTATGCTCAAATTTACTTTTTCCAGCCTCTTATTGCTACTTGTCCCAACTTTTGGGGGATTTGTTGACACCGTGAAATTTTGAATCAACATATTTTTCCTTTAAAATGATACATTTTCTCGAATTAAACTTTTGATCTGTCATCTATGTTCTATTCTGAATAAAATATTGACATTTGCCATCTCCACATCATTGCATTCAGTTTTTATTCACAATTTGTTTAGTGTTCCAACTTTTTTGGAATCCGGTTTGTAATTGAAGACGCTACTGTAACAATGTTGCAATGCTATTTGTTTGATTGATGGCAAATCTTGTCGATATCAACAAGTCATGGCATCATGTTCAGGGTCTCCTTTCCATTCGCTTAAGTAACTTATTAACCTTTCAGTTATCTTATCTCAGTTGCATTTTTTAAAGCATATTTTACAGCAATATATATAGCAAGATATTCAACATTCTAGCTGTAATGTCCTTTGTCTAAAAACTTATTGCACACTCATTTATTCATTATTCATTTACATTTTCATTCTAAAATTTCACATCTGTACTATACTTGTACTGTCATGTTATCCATAGCATCAACTTTAATTGTGTTTAGAATAATTTAAAATACTGTTTATCTGTAACTTGGTTGGATAGATATCTAGAAAAAAGAAGAGGTTGTTACCCTTTCATTACACCTACAGTAGCAATTCATCAAAAAGATGTCTATGTAAAAGACTTTCATTAAAAAGCTGCAGTCAGATTTTGTCGCATGAGATAGGCTTTGACCTCCTCTAACCAGCTGATGAAACTGCCATATAACATGGACAGTGAAGAATGCTTATTTTTGCAATAATGATCAACAGACTCTTATAATACATTGTTAATTTTTTTTCTCTTTCTCCTTTATCCTGTCATTATTCTGTCTTGACCATCAGTATTTGCTTCTTTTTACGCTCATGTCCATGTTGCCTTTTTTCCTGCCCTGTAAACATCTCTCCCTCTTTAGCTTATTTCTGTTCTCTGAATGGACCAATATTAATATTAATATTAATTAATATTAACAGTAAATGAGTGCTGCAGTTTGAGCCTGGAACCTTCTGATAAGTAGTCCAATGCCTTAACTACTGAGCTACAATACTCCTATAACATGAACGGTAAATGAAAAACAATTACTACAAGAAATGGCCTTCAACCTTCATGTGGGCTTTCGGATAAATGCAACATAATAAAGATATCTGTAGATGACTTTCCAGGTAACAATAGGAACGGTGGATTGATTAGCACTCAATAATATTAATGTAATAACAAAAATTTTAGTTTTTACTTCATGCAATTAATAACACTTTATAGATAAATATTTTACAATTCCCCAGTTACAGTTACAGTTCCAGCACAAAAATCACATTTTGATATAATATATATATATTAGGGGACATGTTAATTTGATTATTGGGGGATGTCCCCCCCCAATATATATTATAGTTATAACCTTATTTTAAAAGCAATACTGCAGACTATTTTCAAAGCATATGTAATATGTTGTAAATGCAAAGACTGCTTTGTTACATATTCTGCCTATTTTTATACTGGAATGTCAGAACGCATCTTGAAAGCACACACTGGAACAGCTTTATCCCAGATTGGTAGGTTACTGAAGGAAAGTTGTGTGTGTAAATTTATAAATCTTCTGGTGTCAGTTCACTGACCATAACAAACCAATTCTTATGAGCATGGTGTAACTGGGATCAATAATGCAAGTATAAGAAACATTTATCAATCCCACGTCAAATTGGTTAAGAGGAGGACAGGGAATGGTAGTTTAACAGCAAAAAAACAGCACAGAATGAAAAAACGCCACAGGTGTTAGAGTTTGTTTGTAAATGCCAA
Organism: Channallabes apus; assembly: GCA_030522415.1. NCBI lineage: Eukaryota > Metazoa > Chordata > Actinopteri > Siluriformes > Clariidae > Channallabes > Channallabes apus. The sequence goes on from CM060130.1 coordinate 9,033,304, forward strand.
CCTTTAGAATTAACCTGAGCCTTGAAACGTGAATTGTCCATAGTAGAATGCACTTTGCTGCAAGTACAGCATTGCATTTAAGGATGACAGCCATGATAGTGTCATCAGCTTTTTGTAGTTGGTGTAACTGAATTATTATGAATTCATTTAATTCTGATGGAAAATATTTTACCTGATCTTTTTCCAAGTTTTGAAAAAAAAAAAAAAAAGTTACAAAAAAAATATTTCCCAAAGGTTTTTCAAAGGTAGTATAGGAGACACTATAAAAAGGTTTGAAAAACACATTCCATTAGTTTTTGTGGTGGTGATTCATGTGTACATGTGCACACAATTGTAATGGAAAGTGTAGCTTGAGGAAACAGGGAACTATCATTGTGTAAGCTAAGGAAAAAGTCGAAGTTACAACCTTGTGGATAAACCAAAACAATTTTTTAACAGGGGGGAAGGGGAGCATTACTGCAGGAGCAAGGGGCTCAAGATCTCAATAATGAGGCACAGGCTTTGGTGAAATCCAGACCTTCCTGCAGATGGACAAATTATGTGTTTATGCTTGTGTGTGTTGAATGTCTGTGTGTATATGTTTACAAGTACATTCTTCTCCACTAACCTTTCTCAAAACTATTCATGCAACAGTAAACTTAAATCAGAAAGGCACAGTCTGAGGCCATAGTAATGTGTAGAGAGAGACAGAAATTGCTTGTTCAGAAATGTTATTTAATATATATGATACATTTATATATATAAAATATAAAATAAATATAAATATAAAATAGTTGACTTTACCTGTTATTTGTTTATATGCTCAAGTTTTGACTTTGCTAATATGTTTAGGATTTTTGCCTTTGCCCATTTATTGTTCACTTGACCTTTGATTGTTTTTGATTTTTCATTTCCGAATTTATTCCCTCTGGCAGGACACTGCAATAGACATGAGTTGCAGGCATCTATTAAATGTTTAAGTATGGGACAAGATCATCCACAATCCCACAGCGCGCGAGAGAGAAGAACCATTGGCTCAGTTGTGATCACATGATGCTCAGCTTATAGCTAATACTTGTATAACAAGACCTCACTCGTTTAACAAGTTAAAACTTATTTTAAAATTTTGTTTGCCTTGCAAAAACGCTCGAAGTTGAGTTACTCTCAATCCAAGGTTCCACTGTAAATATAGAATTTGTTATGGAAGCAGACTCGTAAATCAAAGCAACTTTCCCCATAAGAAATAATGGAAACTCAGATTATTCCTTTCACAGCCCAAAAAAATCTCGTGCACATACACACAAAGTGCATGCAGGCTGACAGAGAGAGAGAGAGAGAGAGAGAGAGAGAGAGAGAGAATGCATCTATAATGAGACTTGCTTTTGCTTTACACGCACGACTTTCAAGCACAAATAAAAAACAAACACAAATAAAAAGACGCTTTACGCGTGCACACACATGGATGTTGATTATACTAGTGATGGGTAGTTCATGAACGATACCTTCTGAACGAGTAGTCTCGGAGAGTGATTCGTTCATTTTCTACTGGGCGTGCATGCACAAATCATCAAAGAAACCTTCATAGGTTATGTACAGGAGACAGAATTGAGCATTTCTTTCTCAATGACTCTTCTATGCCGAGTCGTTCGTTCTTCTGTCACGTGATTCCCATAGACGCTATGCAGTGCAGTACACAGGAAACAGAATTGAACAGTTCTCCTCAATGAGTCTTCATGTCCAGAGTAATTTTTTTTTGTCACGTGACTCCTATAGACGCTGTATAAATCAGTTTATAAGCCAGGGGGCGATGGTGGCAATGGAAAACTATATGAGATGACAAGAGGAAGAAAGCTTTTAAGAACCATACTCAAAAGGGAACTCTTCCTCATTTGGGTGATATAACATTGTATGACCATAAATCTTTAAATCCCTGCTATATCTGTATGCTATAAGGTTAAAAGTTCCCTATAACAGGAAAGATGCTTAGGTTAATATGAAATCTACTGATGGGGAAATGGCAATTTCAGTCCTAAACTACTGAGTGACTGCAGCCACAAGCCACTGCAGAAACTTCATGGTCATCAAGTGCAACTGTCCTCAGTCACCAGATATGTTACCTCTTAATAGGTATAATATGCATTTGATGAAATATGCTAGTATGACTTTGTATGCCAATGCCACTTGTTTAAATAACAATGAATGTCACTACTTGAATTGAGATTTGCGAATACTTAACAGATTTTGACTGGATAATTATTGCACTCATTTTTTATGTTTCACCTGGCAAAAATTCCTTTATCCCAAACTGATGTAAAGAACCATGTTAGGAGATGTTTCCTCTTTTCCATATCCTCTGAAACAACTTTCACTCATGCACGCATTAATCGTCTATAGGCTGGTCTATCCCAGATGGCTTAGGGCATAAGGCGGGGTACTCCCTGGACAGGATCCCAATCCATTGCAGGACACACACACTATGGACAATTTGGGAACGCCAATTAGCTTAATTTGTAGGTCTTTGGACTGTGGGAGGAAACCGGAGTACCCGGACGAAACCCTCCAAGCACGGGGAGAACATGCAAACTCCATGCACACAGAGACGGGAATCGAGCCTGGCCGGGAATCGAATCCGGATACTGGAGGTGCAAGGCAACAGTGCTAACCGTTACAACACTGTGCCGCCAAGCATCTTTCAGTGGTGTCAAATTATTGGCATGCATCAACCAAAGAAAACTATTTTCAACAATTGAAGAAAAATTATGAGATTACTAAAATTACTGAAATTGGGTTAAGAATTGTCAAAATAAAAAATTCACAGCTATGTTTAATAGTCACATTTCCATACATACAATGCAACAAGAACTCAAAGGCCAGGAAAGTGCATAAAGCAATCTATCTATCATGCACAGGCCCACTATATAAGCCTCAGAAGACATTATTATACTCTGGGGTTGCATCCGTTGATCAATCTAGTGAACTTATTAGTCATAAAATGAAATTATTTGATTACCTCAATGTAGTGAATGACTAGGTTATGTCATTAATTGATTTGATTCATGGGGATCATGGCGGCACCATGCATCCAGATGAATTGGCTACAGAGTCCTGCCCTTAACCCAAAGAAGTTCTTGAGTGGATCAAACCTCACATTTCAACCTCAGTTTTGGGGGGTGGGCAGTTTGATATTACAAATGCTCATTCATGATAATGTGTTATTTTGTGTAGCCTGCAGTAATTTGAATCAGGGTGTCAGCTTAAATAAACTGTATTTTGATATGTCTCAAGCATCTTAAAGCTCCATCTTACACTGGGCAAGTTGAGGAGTCTTCCATCACCTTCGCTGTAAAACTGTTCTTTATAAATATTTTTGTAAACCTGGAAATAAAACATCCTATCAAAGTTAGAGCATCTTTTTATTTCTTTAATTATCAAATATAATTAAATAGATTTTGCCAGGCCACTAAGGGGATGACATGGTGGCTTAGTGGTCAGTATTGTGTATAATGTCAACGGTTTTAGAATGGAATATTCATGAACAGATAACAGTGTGATGGCCAGATGTCCATAAACCTATGGTAATTCACTATATTTGTAATATTGTCTTAAAATCTTACCATATTTTGAAAAAGGACTAATACTTTAATACTCTGACTGATTTGGCCACATTAGAGTTTACCTCAGGCTTAATTAATGCAGTGTTCATTCAAGCATCGCATATGCATGTAAAAAATCCATACTACTGTTTATTGAAAACGTCCCTACTAAAAAGCACCTTCCAGCTTAAGGTAAAACTGTGGAAACAGGTTCAAATATGTGTATTATGTCACATATCTTTGGCCATGTAATTTATACTGGAATGTGGCCACACAGTTAAATCAAACTAAAGGTGCCATTTCTATTTCCAAAATTTTGACGAGATTAAAAAACTGCACTCAATGTGCACTCCAATACAAACATCTGTAAACTTTCTCATTTATGTAGTTGTCCTATTATTTAATCATGTGGCAGCAACATGATGCATAAAATCTGTATACAGTAGGTCAAGAGCTTCTGTTAATGGACGAACATCAGAATAGAGACAAAATGTAATTCCAGTGGTATTTGAGTATTTCAGAAGCTACTGATCTCCTGAGTTTGCCACAAATTGGTCCAATCCCTTTTGTATACTGGGAATGATGTGCTATTATTAACAAACTGACGGTTTTCCCCAAAATTCTGTTTTTCTAATTCAGGATTAGGTAGCCATATCGCCATGAATTTTGCACACACCTCCACAAAACGTATATGAAGATGTTTGTCTGGACCTGCCGAGCACAATGAAAAAGAAAAATATATAATATATAATATATAAATATCATTTATTGCATTTATGTCTAAATAGGAAAACAAAACATGGCATGTCACAGGGCTGAGAGAAACTCTATTACTGTAGTAAAAATCCCTAATAATACGCCCTTTCAAGAATGGCCCTTAAATCAGTGCAATATGCTTGTAGAGTGGACGCACTAAAAAAAAAAAGCTTTGGACGTGTTTGAAAAAAAAAAAAGCCATCTAAGCTCTAGCAGCTACTTTTTCTCTGATAGAAGTAAAAGAATCACATTCTTTGTGCCTGTGAGTTTCATGTGCACCAGAAGGGGCGTCTGGGGCAGGTGGATTGACTCACTCACTCACTCGCACACAGACACACACACACAAGCATGCACACACTCCCTGACATCACAGGCAGTATACAGACTCAGATTATTTTTCTGCTCAACATGGATATTCAGGTCTTGTATAGCCTTCCACTGACCTCTTTCATCTACAAGACAATTGCCGTAACGTAACACAACCACTCTTTACAACCAGGTTGAACCCTGAGATGTGTTTCTGTGAGCATTGCATGTTTTATACACCATATTGTGTAAACACTAGAGAATGTTGTATTTAAATCTCTAAGGAGTTTGCCCATGTCATGCTGTCACTTAATTGATTGAATAAGTTGGTGTTCCTAATAAAGTGGGCAGTATTTATCTGCAGTGTGAAATGAATAAATTGGCAAACAATACACAAAGATACACATTATATTTACATGTAGCATTACATTTATGCATACGTTACTATAAATCGTTGCTAGTTCTTTAGTTCATTTTTCTAAAATCCCTGCGAGTCATTAAGAGCATGAAAGCTGCAGATACAAAGGTTGAACAGTGTGGTGGAGAGATAAAAAGGATTTATGTTTAATTTGTTGCGATTCTTCTATTAGTATTTGTGCCATTGGTTAAATTATGACTTTCCTGTAGCTCTGTGAAAAAATGCACAGGTTTTTTTTGTGCATAGGAATACTGGCTCTTCGGAACATCAACAATATCTCTTCTTCATTACTGGGCAGATTGATTACAGATTGCCAGGGCCAGTATTATACTAGGTTTTGCGTGAGAAGAGAAAAGCCTGGTGGTGTTGTTTATCTGGCTCTGTGCAGTGTGTATGTGTGTGGAGATGTAAACAAATACACATGCACACACACACACACACACACACACACACACACACACACACGCTATTTTACAGTACACTGCATGCTTTTTAGCTACTCTGCCATAAATAAAATTAAGAATACAATGAATCTACATCAATTAAATATTTTTTTTATTATTTCATTTTAAAAGTTAAGTAGGATATATTCTAGTTTCATTACTTGGTTCGGGGCTCCTATAGCACAAAGCAATGTGAAACATGGTGTGGAGGCGATCAGTCTGGTGCACTTGGATTTCGGCGAAAGCTTTGCGTGGATATGATCCCTCTAAATCCAGGTGGCAGCATCGACCTGGTACCCATGTGGTCAATATTGCACATATACAGTAAATATGTATAAAGTAGTACAGACATGAAAACCATCAGCACGTGCAACAGAAAAAGACCTGAAAGGAAGAATAAACCGTCTACATGTTGATGAATACACAGAAAGAGATGGGGGGAGGGGGGTGTACCATATACATCTTCCCTACATCTGTACTATTACTTCAGCCAGCCATTCAAGCAATATGCATACCAGTCAAGAGCTCAGTAGATGTCTTCAGCAAACACCAGAAAGAGGAAGGGAACAGCACCTCCACAACCTACGATAACATTTGACAGCTCGCATCAGAATGACCAAACTGGTTTGAGATCTGCTGCCAATTCAGCTGAGCACTCTCCACAGCTGGGGTTAACAGAAAAGGTTTTTCAAAGTGCATAACCCACACCTAAGGTTTTCGGGTGGCAACAGTGGAAGACCACACCAGACTGCAACTCCTTAGACACTCAAATCAACCTATCATCACCACCCATGCCGCAACCAGGGCCACGGAGACCATACATTATCTTCACCCCAATGCTGGATAAGTCCCCATGTCCTTGAATCCAGGTGTGCACCGCAAGCATAAAGTTCTCAAATATGTAGGACGACGCAAACATAATGTTGTTGCAGCCAGTCGTTGGAAGGGGTGCACTGCTTTTGAAACCAGCAGTTGGAGACAAGGCCAGGTATGACATCTGCAGTGCAGGGTTAGCGCCAGCAGTGGCTGGCCAGACATAATAAGAAAGACACTGCTACACTGGCTTAGCAAAACAGACAGACTAAAGAGAGATAGCACCCCAACTTAACTTTAATGTGATTTACTGGTATTAAACTTAGAGAAGAGATATCACAGTTTACCTTATTTGGGTATTCTTCTGCCTAGAAAAATTGTTCTACAGTACGTCATCCTCTCTTCAAAGTTGTCAATAATGAAATGTACTTTGGCACATTGGTTTGTCTTTTTTAAACTGACAGTGTAAGCTCAGTCACATGGTATCAAAATGGATAGAACTCAGCAAAAATGTGATGTATAAAAGCTACACAAGGAAACGCTTAAAAGTTTGATTTCATGTTTGCGGTAGGGGTGGCTGCATTAGCCTCTAGCTCACTGGCACTGGTAATGTTTGTAAAGCATCTTCATGCAAATATAGAACAGCAGGTGGCAAGCCATGGAGAAGAGCAGGTGTCTACTGTAATTGATGATGAGGGCCAGAGTGACAGACAGAATGAGGAGGAGCAGGGGGAAAGGTAGCATATCCGTGTGTGTGTGTGTGTGTGTGTGTGTGTGTATGTTGCATAAAATATTTCAAGCCGGTTTTTAAAATATTTCCTAAAATTAATCTAAAAAAGGATTTACAACTCAGACAGTATTGTATAGATGTTGGGCATTTCCATTTTGTAAATTCTTTTTGTGATTGATCTTGGGATATATTGTACTATTTTGTGATACTAGAGTTTTTCATTTTCATGAGCTATAAGGTGTAATCATCGAAATTAAATCAAAACCAAATTTTAGCATGCTAGTGGTAGTCCATCTGGACCGGAACTGCCAGGGCTGCTTTTTTGTCCCAGTTCTGCCTTGGGCCCTAAGCAACATGAATAACTAACATACTGTATAGGGCCATGTAGCTCTGGTTGAACAGCTGATCTATGGGAAGCTTTGCTGCACTGGCCCATATGCCTTAAAGACTTCTGGGTGGCGCCTACAGGAAGCTGGTTGAGTTCTGAAGAACGTACAAAACTGTATCCAAAACACAATTAATGTTAATGTTTTTATTCATTTTTTTTATTACTCCATGCATAATTCTTACTGTTTTATTTCACAGTGTTGTTGATTATAATCCATTACTAATAGTAGAAATTATTAAATGAGCATACCTAATTGTTTTTATGTGACATTTTCTTCTTTATATTTTATATATATATATATATATATATATATATAACTATATATATATATATATATATATATATATAAAACTATATATATATATATATATATATATATATATATATATATATATATATATATATATATATATAAGATTACTATTGCCGACTAAAGAGTAACTTGCTATGGGTTTTATTGAGACCACTTTAATAAAGCCCAGCAATGAATATTACCCTTTTCTGACAACTGAAGCATCTTTACAATTTCAGCACAAGTGTTTTGGATGAAGGTGCGTCAATAGGAGCAATGAAACTCTGAGAGAACATCTGCTTGAGAATGGCCTCTCTGAGCTTTGTTGTTTGAAAGGTTCTTGAGTTCTTGAGTAGAAAGCTTCCACAGTCTTATTAATGATGGCCTAGGTGTTAATTGGTGATATGCTGCTCTAAAAGAATGAGTATGTGAACAGGACCCTTGTTTGAAGGACCGAAGGCAAAGCCTGTGGAGCTGATCTGATGATAGCTGGCTAATCAAAGCGCCATGCCGGCCTTTAGAGAGTGCATAAGCAAGGTTAAGCGTTCACAGGGAGAATGCATGATGTCACATCCCCAGGAGCCCCATTCTCTGACAAGAAGCTCAAGTGGAAGCAAGTGTCTTTGCTTGGTTTGCTCCAGTTTCCGTCTCAAGAGGCAATAAATAACTCTAACAGATGGACTATATGCTAGAAAAAGAATTTATAGAATGTAAATAAGCAATGGTTGGAAGGTTGTTATCTCTCTCGGGAGGAACAAATCTGAGTGTGGACTTCCAGACTTCTACAAATATTAATATAGGTTGTTGCATGATTATTTGGAAATTTTAATTCTAAGAGATTCAGGTACTATACTATATATTTATTTAAAGACAATATAAAAGAGTGCTCAAGAAATAGAGTCCTTAAATTTTGTGAAGCATTCAAATATATATTTTTGGTTATTCATTATAAAGACTAAATTGAAATAACCGTTTAGATTAAATAAGTTTCATTTTAAGTGATTTTAAAGTGGAATTTGTAAACTGCAACATCTCTTCCTGCATGGTAGTAGTGTTAAAAAATCAACCAGTCATCATTCAAAGTACCACTCTGGGAATTGAGCATGCACATACTTGGGGTCTGTGAGGAGCATGCATGCCTGGAAATCTGCAAGAAAAATATTGTGATAACTCCATTGTGAGAAACATCATTAATGGAGACCTGGCCTTGGTGGACTTTTGAAGAATTTTCTGCTGGCGGGGTCACCAGGCCTTTTGGGTCACACTCATGTACTGTGTCCATCGACATAATACACATTGCTGGGGCTACACAAGGCAACGCCATGTGTTTATTCAGAAAACAGGCTCCTGTCACCCATAAAGTGCTGGTATGACATTTATGGGATTAAGGGCACAGGGCACGGAATGGTACAAATTCTTCTTAAAATCAGGCCAAAGGTTTTAAAGTTTAGAATCTAACAAAAAGTTCAGTTCAGCCAACTCTGTTTAAATGTAAATGCTGTCACATAACTTTGCAGTTATAATTAATTGGAGGCTCTGAGCATTTATTAGAGATAAATGATTGCTTGAGAGGTTTGTATAGACATGTTAATTTTTGCTACTGAGTAATTGATGGCTATTCTAAGTCAATACTAACTCATTACATATATGATGTCTCTCTCTCTCTCTCTCTCTCTCGTTTTCTTTTTATATATATATTTTTATCTTTCCTTTTCCTGGGACGAATACGCTACATATTTTTCGAGACACACATAGGATTTAAAAAGTTTCTGCTCTTTTTCATTTTTCTCCTAAATCTATAACTGCCTTATCATTTGGAAGCTCGCTCGGCTTTTCCGCAGGGACCCTTGCAGGGAACACGCACAGTGAGATGCTGTTAATATGCGCTACGTTGCCATCTGCCATTAACATTATCTAGTTAGGGTTTACAACTATAATTAGACGACCCGGGAATTTACGGGGGTTATTTATGTCGTCGCATATAATTGGTTTCAGATACGTATTCGCCAAACCATGTGCAGATCACATTTGCCCTGCAAACATCTGTTGAACAAAGAGTGACGATTTTGGAGGTTTAATCAAACCGTTCGTGCTTGCAGTGACTGAGAGGGGTAATTATTTAGCAGAAATGAAGGGAAATGAAAAAGGACCTGTTTTGTCATTGTTCTATTGTTAATGAGGAGGTTGGGAATGATTTGAATTCATGGGTTTTGAAATAAATAAATAAATAAACCGAGCTGGCAGTGCTGCTTTAAGTCACCCAAAGGTTTGATTTTATTGGTGGGAATGTTGGCCAATATGTCGTATATTTAGATATTAAATAATGAATTAGCCTAAATACGTATTTATTCTTGATTAGTTTTATGTTATGTTCTTATATTGATGATATAAAGCGTATAATATTTTATTAATTGTTGTGATTTTTATGAATATTACTTTTTTTTATAATTTCCTTTAAAAAGGTGAAAGGATTATAGCTATAATAAATAGGCTATAATAAATATAATAAATTACAATAAATTAATTTATATATAATAAATAAGTAGAACGTCCGTATGAAATATTTTTTTTGCTTATTATATTTAAATTTCATTCATAATTTTATTTTGCTTGTGTTTGTCCTTGGGCTTTTATAATAATAATAATAATAATAATAATAATAATAATAATAATAAATTTTATTATTATAAGAAGAAGAAGAAGAAGAATATTATTATTATTACAATAATAATAATAATAATAATAATAAATTTTATTATTATAAGAAGAAGAAGAAGAAGAATATTATTATTATTACAATAATAATAATAATAATATATTATTATATGTAATAACATTATTATTATTATTATTATTTTTTTTTTTTTTTAATTATTTCATTTTGTGTCGTTAAGTTTGGGTTACAATTTTTTAATTATGTGTTTTTTATTTATCAATACGCTCTTGGCTGAAATTGTGCAGGCTAAATATTATTTTCGTTTCAGTACAAGAACACAATCAGTGGCATTTAATTTTAACAACATTCTAATGTTGTGTTTTTTCTTATTTAAGATGAAAATGCCGTCTTGTTCTCGTTGCGCGTGTGACCTAATTGTCTGGTGTGCGTTCAATTCCATAAACATGCTACTTGTCTAATTTAGAACAACCATGATGTTTCAATACATAATGAAACCATAATGAATTGCCTCTATTATACCGTACAGACCATTTCTGCGTCTTTCATAAGATGCAGGCTAATTGCATTTGTTAAACAATACAGTTATTTAAATATGTGAAAAAAAGAAAAGACATATCTGGGTAAGTCTTCTTTTAGATTGACATAAATCTCTATATCAAGTATTTTAAAAAAGCAAGTACACTGTATGCAGCATAAAATTACAGGAATCGCATATTTTCCCGTTTAGTTTTTCTTCAGTGTCTGATGTTTCTAGGAAGATCAACAGAAATTTAAAATCGGGTCACAAAAAAACGTTTCTTTGTGAAACATATGCATTTGTACCAGACTACTCTAAATGTGTTCTCTGGTTTATGACGCTATTTATGAAATTAAGTTTTGGTCTGAAATTATCTTTATACACCTAAAAACAGAAGGATAATTCCAGTATATGTTATCATGTAGCCTATATACAAATAAGGAATATGACTTTCAAAACTTGCAATTGCTAATCAATAAGTATTTAGTGCAACATAATTAAATTAAATACGAAATAAATATTTTAAAAGATCTATTTGAAATAGGCAAAATAACAGTTTCCCAAAATCCCATCCTGTTAGAGAGAGAGTTTAGTGGGGATATACAGTACAATACGATTTTATTACACATAAATTACAGCTCACTTTTTTGTTTGACGTATATAGGTCCTAAAACTAGGATAGACCATTTACCATTCTTGCTCTTATGTGAAACCGAATTAAAAGCCGTTAGCGTTGTGAAGCGTTCGAGACAATTCTTCACACAGAATATATGCTGTCAAGTCGTCAAATGCATATATCAATAGTGCCTCTGCTAGATGTGGAGAGCTGATTTTGTGTGCGCGTGTGTGTTGGGGGGGAGGGGGGGGGGGTTGGGACACGACATTTGATGGTGTTACATTGATTCCTTCTTGGCTCTGTACGTGTTGTGGGGTCAGCGGTCACATTTGAACGGTTCAGCATCGCTTATTCATCATGGCCTCTCTCAACACATTACACTGAGGGCTGTTACATATGCATACATCCTCGATATACACTTCGTTTAAACCGATCCTAGATTTGTGTTGCCGAATGCCTTGGTCCACATGGGGGAAAAAAGAAGAAGAAAGAAATGTAAACTCGGGGGAAATCAGCGATATAATAGTTTCATGCACAGGCACAAATATTTGCATTAGCTTTTACCACTTTATTTCTGAAAGTTGTATTTTTCTGCTCACCTGGTTTGGCTCACAATAAAAAATACCGAGATAACTACAGTACAAAGCAGTGTTTCTCAAATCTCACATAAGTTCCAGCGCATGCACGTGTATCGCACATCCTGCAACGGCGCAGACGACACTAGAGGCGACTCATTCCTACTTAAGTGAGGGGGGTGTGTGTGTGTGGGGGGGGGGGGGAACAGGAAGAATTTCCTTTGGCTGCAGGCGAAACAGGCGCGTCCGCTTAGCTAACCCACCAACTTCCCACAACAAAGCCAGCCTCTTCTTGTTGTGCACTGTTCGGCATATTTTGCCCTATATGGCAAAATAGGCTGTTCATATTTAAGGACGTTTTTATTTACTTGACTGTTTCACATAAGGGTTTTATATTTAGTGGCAAAACTGTAATCCAGATGGCGCTTGCCGCGGGAGTCAGATAATGCTCTTTAAGGATGAATTACTGATTGTGCCAGGACCGTCGTCGAGTTTGCCCACCAGGACTCTTCTGAGTCAATTTATTAAGCGATAAAACGTGCAGCGCTGTCAGACCCACCGCTGACAGACCTTCCTCTACATTACAATACGCTTATTAAATAATTACACGCCAATCCGCCAAATCCTACTTTATTGCGTACAGCTCAACATCTGCACATCTGTAAGGGTTTGTGTGTGTGTGTGTGTGTGTGTGTGTGTGTGCAGAAAACAACTAGGCCTGAGCGTCTTAATCGCGCCCAGATGTGAGGAGCAAGTAACTGATTTACCGTCATTCAACAACCCTAATGCGCACGAAGTATAGTGTAATGGTGTATTTACTCGTTTTAAGGGGAGGTGCGATGCTGACACGTGAATTAGGCTTATTTATTAATTTTAGGCCCATATGACAAATCTCTCTCTCTCTCTCTTTCTTAGCAACCTGTCACCAACATCTGACTACCACATGCCCCACATGCTCCTTTCCTCCTTCTCCTTTTCCCGTGTGGAACATCAGATTCATCCCGTGTGAAGCATTTGATTCGCCGTCTTTAAACGTTTTGCCCCATTTCTTTAATAACCAGTGTCAAATGTGATGATAATAATAATAATAATAATAATAATAATAATAATAATAATAATAATAATAATGCAGGAGTTGCCCCGTATGAATTTTTTTTATAACGGGTTTCTTTAGCTGTCATACATATGAACCAAAAAAATAGCTTGTTAGAAATCTGCATGCTGTGATAAGCAAGATTCCCGCGTTGCGTAAGTTTTCTGGATGCAGGGAAACGCGGGAATCCTGACACACCGAGCAATGGGATGGATGTGCGATAAACCGAAAGGAAATTCCACATCTCCCTACTGGGACAGATTTCCTATTTGAGCGAGGGAAAAAAATCCCGAGATTCTTATCGGCGAAATTGGGCGCTTACTGCCGCTTTAACTAACACAGATGGCCGCCGCGCCATTATCAGATGAAGTTTGGTAATAACACATCGTTTACGCTTAGGCGTGGAGATAAGGCACGGTTGGCAAAATGTTTGTTTCTGTGAACAGTCGATTTTAACGACAACCTACACTTATCGTAACACCCGTAATGAATGAAAAATGAATTGTCATTACTTGCTGCAGATAATAGCTGTACAGGGGAATATAGTTCTAAACTACTGAACGGCTAAACTAGTTTATCTTTCAGTTTGGCAACTGATCATGAGACCACTAGACCCGTGTGTGGTGTAGTTCAAACATTTTCCCAAAACACTACAGACTTCCACGCCAATTATAACTTTGAATAGTGAAGGAAATAGCTTTGCACGCTGCGCAATATCACTGAAACGGCCTCAGGCCAGAAGTTGTGTGTTTGAAGCATGTCGAGTTGTCTCAGTTTCCCATAAGAGCACAGGAAAAAATACAAACGTACTACTTTTTACTTTTTTACGTTTTACTCACAAACAAATCTCAGGAGATATCATATTATCTTTTCACATTATGTAAACAGGACACTTCAAATGTCAGGTCATGCAGCGCGTTTGTGAACATGAGGTGAAATAAGTTCTCAGATGTTTAAAGCAGAACATTAATTTGATTATTCTTATTTCATTCTAGTTTATTGGAACACGCCTGTGAGGCTTTTAAAGTGCCTCGCTTAATGATGATCATGTGGAGTTGGTTGTTCAGCAGGTAAAATGTAGCGTAGCCTATAATATGTTAATTTTGTCTGCAAGGTCTTGGGTCAGCCCTTACATTAGCCTATATATCACATTTAAAGTGCACTCCAAAGAGAGAGAGAGAGAGAGATCCCTCACATCTGGATGCATTCCTAGCAATTTAATGCAACTTCATGGTTTATTTACTTTGACGTTAATTTCTATTGAAGTTTTTTTTCACGTGTATTTTGTCTGTCTATCTCAGCAGACTAAAGCGTAAAGTGCGCTTTAATGGGAGTTAAAATCCGTGAGAAATGACGCAAATAAACCAAGCGTTAAGCCTGAGCACGAATTCAACAAGCTGATTTCGGCGCCAAAAGAAACGAGTTTTCCCCCTTTTTTCAATTTATTATTATTATGATGATGATGATGATGATGATGATGATGATGATGATGATCAACAACAACAACAACAACAATAATAATAATAATAATAATAATAATAATAATAATAATAATAATAATAATAATAAAATCGTGCTACAGCTGTTCAGATTTAAATGAATTACTGCATTTCTGATTTCTTTTTTTTACTGGTGTTACTGCACACTTAGAATGTGTTAAAAATCCTTTAGAATTTCATGGTCTGGTGGGTGTGTGTATTGACAGATGAGTAGTGACTCAGCAGAGTTTTCAGAAGGCAATCTTCATCCAAGTCAATCAACAAGCACAATGCCCGCTGACACTGTGTGTGTGTGTGTGTGTGTGTGTGTGTGCGTATGCGTGTGTTCTGGTGACGGTGATAGTGCATATGAGCATCGAATATAGAAGACAGATTGTACTAGTGTGTGTGTGTCTGAAGTGTTATTTAAATATTATCTCTGAGCAACAAAAAGGGAATAACATCTCATAACAGAATGTGTGACTTCACCAGCATTCACCTGTGGTGGTGGTGGTGGTGTGTGTGTGTGTGTGTGTGTGTGTGTGTGTGTGTGCTCCATACCCCCTGTTGTTCCAAACCTTGGTGCCTCTTAGAAAAGTTCATCAATATTTTGGGTGACCTTTAACCTGACCCTGGCAATTCAACAATGGCATTCCTAGTACACTAAATAGCCATGTGGCTGGCAGGGCGACAGGGCTAATGAGGGAATGTCATCTTGGGTTTACAGTTCAGGTCGAGCGTGCCAATGAGAGCAGGCTGCTGTTGGCCTGCCTCATGCAAACTTTTAAAGAAGGAGAGCGCAACAGCTCCACAGGGGCTTTATTCTATCATCCATTCACCTCTATGCCTCTATGTCCCAGACTCTCAGTGGAGGTTTTCAAGTCTTACTTTCTCACGCCACTTTCTTTCAAGTTGCCCGTTCTCCATTTTTTCAATCTCTTTCTGGTTCTCTTTTAATTTCTCTTTTTTTCACTCTCTCTCTTTGTGTTGTTTGCATTTTAGTTTAATTTCTTGTAAAATAAAAAAATAATAATGTTTTTAATTTCACTAATTCTGCAAATTTTATGATTATGCCTTCTGTTGAAAACTATGTAAACTATATATAAGTTCAACATAGTTTAAAGTGGAGTAAAAATTAACACACACACACACACACGGATATGTTACCTTTCTCTTCCCTTTCCCATTGATTGTAAGGTAGGATTTAGCCCCTGTTTTATTTCTCTGTTTTTCATCTCATCAACCATATGAGCCGAGTCTCATGCCAATTGCATAGTATCATTGCATTGCATTTTGGAACCATACATCCAGTGTTTGCAGTCTCCACCACTTCTAAACTGGAGTTCTAATTAACATGATGCTAAAAATTCAGACAGAAAATAAGCTTTTGCTCATGCTACTTTAATCATTTACCCTTATGTTTGAACCCACTGACAATTTGTATTCTATTAAATGTTTCAAAAAGGTATTTTGTCCTGCACCAGCAAAAAAAAGTGATAAACCAACAGGGACTCGGTTAAGGACTGTCCAAAGCATTATCAAAACCTGGAAGCAGTGTGTTGAATGGCCAATTTCACAAAAGAAACATGGTTAAAAAAAACATAAATGATCGCTGATAAAGTTGCACATCACTAAAATTCTCAAAAATCCACATTAGAAATCATTGCTATTTTTACTAGTAAAATTAAGAGCCTTACCGCATTTAAACTGTGGCAAGAGGATGACAGTTTTCTTGCCCAGCAGTGTATATTTGCAGCTTACATTATAAAATTACTCAAATCTCTTGCACAACTCTTCCACAAGTTTGACATAAAAATGGAAGAGTACTCCACAATCCTTTGTTTCCAGATGTGGAAGTATGTTAAAAATGTTTTACATAAATGGTACTACGAATTACTTTTCTCACCTTCATGAGCAGTCCAGTGTGCGATATCAACCATCACAAATACAATTAATTGCTATGTGTCCTAAAATGACATTGTAGTTGCTTTTGTATACTAACTTATAGCCAGTGTTTCTTACATGTGACAACCTCTTTCAGTTAATTCCTGGCCTAATAATCTGTTTTTAAAATCATCCTACGCTATCATAATATTTACAGTCCACACATTGTCTTTTTCACTATATTTGTGGAAATGTTTCAAAATCATCTAATCTCTGTTAACATTCTGTTACTAATATAAATTATTTTCCTGCATTTGTACGCTGAAATGTAAGCGACTCAATGCAAATTAGAATATTGTGGTTTTATAATCAGCACATAAAAGTGTAGCAAGTAATACAATTTACAACAAGCATTACCTAATGGAATGGAGAACATCTTTTTTTCATCAGATTTTGGCCAAACTCTTGGAAGATTTCATAAGGAATTCGTTCGTAATCCGTTTGTAAACTGGCTCTATGAGAATGCTTTTTATGCTAGGGTAGAATTAGAATGGACATACTGATCTGCATGCACATGTTATTATAAATAGAGAAAAACTGCATTTTTTAAAAAAGAAATCTACAAATTAGCATGCATTTAAATGTTATTATTTCAAAACAGTTCTTCTATATTTAAATGTAATGTGCACAGTTTAATTATAATAACAACTAGCCTTATTTCACACATCTGACTCACAAACAATAATCTCCATTCATTTATGAACATACACATTTTAACTTTCAAACAAATTAACTTAATAAATGGTGATTTGTGCTGATTTAACATTTCTGTTGGATCGGATTCTCTATAACTGTCTTTGCTATGCTTCTCTTTATTTCCCTGGTACGGTAGAATAGTAACTCTGCTTATTCACCCCATGTCAATTATCTCTCACTTATTCATTATCTTTACGACTTATCCTGTAGAGGGAAGCTTGGGGCACTAGGCCAGATACTGTAACGGTTAACCCCTAGATGGCGCCAGAGCGCCACTTATATTTAGGTTGTCTTTTGTGTTGTAGTTTGCTTTTTGTTAATGTTTGACTTCAGTTCCCAGTATGCACCTCGGTCAGGTGACGTAAGAAGCTCACCTGAACCGAGGGAAAGCTAATTATGGTTTGATTTATGTTTAGTGCTATAAATAGCCTGGCTGGACTCCAGTCAGGCGTCTAGCAACCGTTCATTTAACGTTCAGTTTGTGTTGGAGTGTTTATGTTTATGTTTATGTTTGATTTTGAAAATAAAGAACTGTTAACCGTCAGCTCGCCTCTGCGATCATGCCTCGCCCACACGGCCGACACAGACACAGTAAGGGGAAGAAACGTGACAGATTGCTAGACCCAAAAAGTGGCATGGCGGAGGATCCCCTCCTGAAGTTTTTTGGGGGGGGCGCAGTGGCCATCTTGCCCGAGCTGACGAACTGGCGGGACAGCGAAGAGGAGTACTACGGCTGGGACTATAACATCGGGCTGGTAGAGGACGAGGAGGAGATGTACCGCAGCTGCGAGTACAGATTGCTGGAGGAGCAGGAGCACCTGCGAGAGAGCAGCGAGGAAGAGGAATATGGCGAGTGGGATTATTGCTGGTTGGAGAACGGCAAAGTAGATCTGCTCAAGAGCTGGAAGTACAACCAGCTGGTAAAACGGGAGCAGGAGCACGTGCGGGAGAGCAGCGAAGAGGGAGAGGGAGAGACACCACGGAGCTGGGAGAGCTGCAGGCTCGCCATTCGGCGAACGCCATTCAAAGGCGACGCAGCGCGGGGTCACGTGATTCCCCGCACCGGCCGGAAGAGAAGGGCGAGGAAGCCCAAGTACGGCGGTGACGCGGGGGAGAGAGAATCCCAGGCAGAGCAGCAGCACAAGGAGCGCATGTGGTGGATTCCGGAGCCGGAGCAGGTGAGAGAAATGCAGGAGCAAGTGAAAGAGCTCCAGCAGCTGATCCTCCACTTCCGGGATGGCCGCGAAGCGGTCTCGGAGCTTTCGCCTCTCTCGCAGACACTCAGCAGCGAGCTAGCGTGTCAGCAGCCGCTGACCGACGCACCGCCGCCTTCCAGCTTCAAGGACAGCGAGCCAGCATGTCAGCAGCTGCTGTCCGACGCATCCGTTTCACCACCGCCTTCCAGCTTCAAGGACAGCGAGCCAGCGTATCCACAGCTGCTGTCCGAAGCACCCGTCTTACCGCCGCCTTCCAGCTTCGAGGACAGCGAGCCAGCGTGTCTACAGCTGCTGTCCGACGCACCCGTATTACCGCCGCCTTTCGGCTTTGAGGACAGCGAGCCAGCGTGTCTACAGCTGCTGTCCGACGCACCCGTCTTACTGCCGCCTTTCGGCTTTGAGGACAGCGAGCCAGCGAATCTACAGCTGCTGTCCGACGCACCCGTTTTACCACCGCCTCCCGGCTTCGAGGATAGCGAGCTAGCACGCCAGCAGCCGCTGTCCCATGCACCTGTTCTGCCGCCGCCTCCCGGCTTCGAGGATAGCGAGCTAGCACGCCAGCAGCCGCTGTCCCATGCACCTGTTCTGCCGCCGCCTCCCGGCTTCGAGGATAGCGAGCTAGCACGCCAGCAGCCGCTGTCCCATGCACCTGTTCTACCGCCGCCTCCCGGCTTTGAGGACGACGTTGAACTGGCGAGCGCACTGCACGCTCCAACGCCGCTGTCGAGCGCACTGCACGCTCCAACGCCGCTGTCGAGCGCACTGCACGCTCCAACGCCGCTGTCGAGCGCACTGCACGCTCCAACGCCGCTGTCGAGCGCACTGCACGCTCCAACGCCGCTGTCGAGCGCACGGCACGCTCCAGAGCCATCGTCGAGCGTCGTGCACGCTCCAGAGTCGTCTACGAGCGCAGTGACCGCTCCCACGCCGTCTACGAGCGCAGTGACCGCTCCCACGCCGTCTACGAGCGCAGTGACCGCTCCCACGCCGTCTACGAGCGCAGTGACCGCTCCCACGCCGTCTACGAGCGCATTGACCGCTCCCACGCCGTCTACGAGCGCAGTGACCGCTCCCACGCCGTCTACGAGCGCAGTGACCGCTCCCACGCCGTCTACGAGCGCAGTGACCGCTCCCACGCCGTCTACGAGCGCAGTGACCGCTCCCACGCCGTCTACGAGCGCAGTGACCGCTCCCACGCCGTCTACGAGCGCAGTGATCGCTCCAACGCCTGCGTCGAGCACGCTTCCAGCTCAGCAGCATCCGAGCACGCTTCCAGCTCAGCAGCATCCGAGCACGCTTCCAGCTCAGCAGCATCCGAGCACGTTTCCAGCTCAGCAGCATCCGAGCACGCTTCCAGCTCAGCAGCACCCGAGCACGCTTCCAGCTCAGCAGCACCCGAGCACGCTTCCAGCTCAGCAGCATCCGAGCACGCTTCCAGCTCAGCAGCATCCGAGCACGCTTCCAGCTCAGCAACATCCGAGCACGCTTCCAGCTCAGCAGCATCCGAGCACGCTTCCAGCTCAGCAGCATCCGAGCACGCTTCCAGCTCTGCAGCAGCCGAGCGCTTCTCCAGCTCTGCAGCCGCCGAGCGCTTCTCCAGCTCAGCAGCAGCCGAGCGCTTCTCCAGCTCAGCAGCAGCCGAGCGCTTCTCCAGCTCAGCAGCAGCCGAGCGCTTCTCTAGCTCTGCAGCCGCCGAGCAGGCTTCCAGCCCAGCAACCGCAGAGCATGCCTCCAGCCCCGTCACCCAGCCTCCTGGATAGGAGGCTAAAGGTAGAACATTGGGTTGGGTGTCCGGGGCCTCCGGTGATGCTCCGGGAGGAGCATTTTTTAGAGGGGGGGTAATGTAACGGTTAACCCCTAGATGGCGCCAGAGCGCCACTTATATTTAGGTTGTCTTTTGTGTTGTAGTTTGCTTTTTGTTAATGTTTGACTTCAGTTCCCAGTATGCACCTCGGTCAGGTGACGTAAGAAGCTCACCTGAACCGAGGGAAAGCTAATTATGGTTTGATTTATGTTTAGTGCTATAAATAGCCTGGCTGGACTCCAGTCAGGCGTCTAGCAACCGTTCATTTAACGTTCAGTTTGTGTTGGAGTGTTTATGTTTATGTTTATGTTTGATTTTGAAAATAAAGAACTGTTAACCGTCAGCTCGCCTCTGCGATCATGCCTCGCCCACACGGCCGACACAGACACAGTAAGGGGAAGAAACGTGACAGATACACACTGGCCAATCCATGCTGGGGCTCACTCACACCCACTCGTTGTCACACCTAGTTCCAATTTAAACATGGCAATTAGCATAATATGCATGCCTTTGGACTGCAGAATATCTGGAGGTAGCACACCAAACATGGGTTGAACATCCATGCACACAGATTCTAAGGTGGGACTTGAACCCTCAACCCTGAAGGTGCAAGTTCGTGGTGATAAACACTATGCCATTGTGCGAATTATCTTTATTTAAAAAAGGCTAGCAATCCAGTACAGTTCTGCTTGCACTGCCGCCTTCACAGAATCTATACTAGATATATATGAAGTCAAGTCATTAAAGATGACATGCAGTAATTACTGTTTTGTCGTTGCCTTGTTGAGCTATGGAGAGACTGCATCTTGTCTTTCTCACCTCTCCCTGGATGTCAGGTACTGTACATCAGGAGTATACAATGGGTATGGAAAGTATTCAGCCTCCCTTAAATTTTTCTCACTTTGTTATATTGGAGCCATGTGCTAAAATCATTTAAGTTCATTTTTTTCCTCATTAATGGACACGCAGCACCCCATATTGACAGAAAAACACAGAATTGTTCAAATTTTTGCAGATTTATTAAAAAGGAAAAACTGATCCTAAGTATTCAGACCCTTTACTGTGACACTCATATATTTAAATCAGGCACTGACCATTTCTTCTGATCATCCTTGAGATGGTTCTACACATTCATTTTGAGTCCAGCTATGTTTGATTATACTTATTGGACTTGATTAGTAAAGCCACACACCATGAGGTCAAAGGAACTGCCTGGAGAGCTCAGAGACAGAATTGTGGCAAGCCACAGATCTGGCCAAGGCACAGTGGTCTCCATAATCCTTAAATGAAAGATGTTTGGGATGACCAGAACCCTTCCTAGAGCTGGCCGTCCGGCCAAACTAAGCTATCGGGGGAGAAGAGCCTTGGTGAGAGAGGTAAAGAAGAACCCAAAGATCACTGTGGCTGAGCTCCCGAGAAGCAGTCGGGAGATGGGAGAAAGTTGTAGAAAGTCAAACATCACAGCAGCCCTCCACCAGTCGGGCTTTATGGCAGAGTGGCCAATGGTTTGCTAAGATAGTGAGAAATAAGATTCTTTGGTCTGATGAGACCAAGATAAAACTTTTTGGCCTTAATTCTAAGCGGTATGTGTGGAGAAAACCAGGCACTGCTCATCACCTGTCCAATACAGTCCCAACAGTGAAGCATGGTGGTGGTAGCATCATGCTGTGGAGGTGTTTTTCAGCTGCAGAGACAGGACAATTGGTTGCAATCGAGGGAAAGATGAATGCAGCCAAGTACAGGGATATCCTGGACGAAAACCTCCTCCAGAATGCTCAGGACCTCAGACTGGGCCGAAGGTTTACCTTCCACCAAGACGATGACCCTAAGCACACAGCTAAAATAACAAAGGAGTGGCTTCACAACAACTCTGTGACTGTTCTTGAATGGCCCAGCCAGAGCCCTGACTTAAACCCAATTAAGCATCGCTGGCGAGACCTAAAAATTACTGTCCACCAACATTTACCATCCAACCTGACAGAACTGGAGAAGATCTGCAAGGAGCAATGGCAGAGGATCCCCAAATCCTTGTTACATCTTTCCCAAAAAGACTCATGGCTGTATTAGATCAAAAAGGTGTTTCTACTAAATACTGAGCAAAGGGTCTGAATACTTAGGACCATGTGATATCTCTAGTTTTTTTTATTAATAAATCTAACAAAAATGGGTCATGACTCACTGATGCACATGGGAAGTAAGAGCTGGCCAGTGTAGTGCAATCCAATAGAGCTACTGTAGCTCAAATTGAGAAAAGGGTTAATGCTACTCAATATTAGTGATCATAATGTAATGGTTGATCAGTCTATATATCAAGGGACATGAAACACCAAGGGACAAATGTACCCCAAATTACAGACTGCACCTTCCTCCCTGACTCTTTTTCCCTTTGCTCCTTCACTCGTTTTACTAATAAAAGAGCATCTTTTTTGCTCAACATCCATCTCCCAGTGTTCGGTTTGCCCTGGTGGAGGTTTTACACTGGTGGAGAATGTGGGAATTTAGTGCAGTCTCAGGGGCACAACCCACCCTAAACAGTTTCTCAGCCACTTGCTCTAGACCAGGATCCAAAAGCAGATGCTTCTGAAATAGCTAATTCACGTGGTTCAAGCAACAAAAGGTGAGCGCACTAGACTACAGCAACGCGGTGGAGTCGATGTTTCATTACCCAACCCTTGCAGGTAAGCTCAATGGCTTCTCAGCATGTTCACACCTCACAACAATGTTCAGTCATATCTCAAAACCGTCAAAACGACCCCAGAGCAAGAAGCCTGGCAGCAGCAAGAGTGAAATGCAATCCTGATCCCTCCACTCGCCAGGGAGACACAGCAAGCATACTTCACCCTCACTCTTGAGGATGACTATGACCTGCTGAAGAAATAGATCTTAGCCCACTGTGACCTCTTCGGTGCTCCAGCAGCCACAAAGTCTCATTTATCGATTTACAACCCTTAGGTCCCTTCTCGAACCTAACTGGACTGTCTGTACTAGATTGCATGCTGGTAGTTACAACCAGAGCTCTTAACAGCCTGAGAAGTCATTGAGATGGTCATGCTCGACTTGTTGTTGTGCTCCCTTCTCTAGGAAGAATGGAAAGTTGTGGCAATAAAGGCCCCCACCTCCCTACAAGAAATAGTAGACGTTATCAAGTAGTCGCTGACCACTCTCTCTCTCAACAATGAGAAGAAATGGCTGCTGGAAACAAGCCCTTCAAGTTTCATTCCACATCCATGATAAGAACTAATGCCTCACCAACCTCCACTGATGGACAAGCCCACAACCAGATCTGTTGTCACAGTGATGACAATGCTAACCAAGCTCCACAGAGTGGGTCCACATGAGGAGAGCTTCACTGCCTTCCCTCCTTGACACAGGGAGTGCTGTCAAACAGCACTCCCCGATGCATGGACATGCAAGACTCTCCCAATCACATGTGGACACAGACATCGGTGAGCGGTTCCTGCTGCCTGTATCAGCATGGAGGACCAAAGGAGTAAAACATTCTCTGCTGGTGTAGTGCCTAGTTTACCTGTACCAGGGCAGGACTGACCATGGCTGCAGAAGAAACATAAGAAACCACAAGCATCCACCAGACACCGCCATTTCCTTGCAAAAAATGTCTCCTCATGCCCATCCTGTGTGGCTGGCCCAAGGGGACAGCACTAATGCAGAGGCTAAAGGTGAGATAATCACAGTGCATTCTCCAGCAACAGTGGAAAGATGCCCACCTGAAAAACTTTTGAAGCCACCTGTGAGAAATAGGAAGTAGAGGCCAACCCTGATCCATGTCATACATCATAATCTGTGGCGGGCTCCTATATTATTGCACACACAAAGAAAAGGTGAGCTGCGAGATCTCCTGGTCATGCCACAAAGCAAAGCAAACCAGTGGCCACCTAGGAGTGAGAAACACCCTGAAAAAAACTAAAGAACAGTTCCACCGGCCAGGGCTCAAAGCCAGTGAGTTCAAGCCCTGTGTGTCAGAAAACCACACCTATGAAGCCAGTTCCCACCCTGTTCATCCCACTTGGGAAGAACAACTGTCTCTGTTTCACTCTGTAGTGGAGTATATGCAGGTCATGCAGGATAGGATCAGCCGTGTACTCCCTATAGTGCATGGGTATGTGAAAAAAGCCTAAGCCAAGCAATGCAAAGCCTGTGACCAGTCAGTACAGCCTCGAGAGTCCCAACCGGGTGCTGCTACTGGTGCCCACGGTCAACCACAACTTCCTGGCACAATGGCAGAGCCCTTATTATCATGAAATGACTGGGGCCAGTGAATTACAAACTGCAACATTTTCTTTTCTGGGTAAAAGAAAATGTGCTGTACCACATTAATCTTTTAAAACAGTAGATTGAACTACTGCCAGCCATTTCAGCTCTTGATTTTCTTTCTCCTGAGCCATAGGGTTGCAAGCTGGTCTAGCACAGCGAGGAGCTCACAGCGTCCCAGCACCAAGAGCCAAGCGAGCCGGTTGGCCAATTTCAAGATGTGTTCTCCACCAAACCAGGATTCACTCTTCTGACTCTTCTTTGGCCTGCATGGAGCTCTGGCTACATTTCAAAGGATCATGTGTATTTAAGCTACCATACCATCAATGTGTTTTGTCTTGCCCTGCTTAAGCCTTTACAGTCTATTTTCATCTGGCTAACAATTATTTTATCCTCTTATATTATCGAGTGTAGATACAGTAGATAAGCCAAGTCTCAGGCCAACTACATTGTATTACTTCACTGCATTGTGGAACTACTGTATACATCCAGGAGTTCAGAATATAAGCTTTTGCTCTATTTTATGGCTTTCAACTTAACAGCTATGAACATTTACTGTCATATTTAAAATCGATGTACATTTTTCTATATGACATACTATTACAATTGTACTTGCAATATTTGTGATGTCAGCCTAATTGCTTGCTTCTCTCAACATTAATGAAAAAAAAAAGAATGAAGAAAACAAATTAGCACCGGAATTTGTTAAGACAAGGGGAAAAAAGTATTTTAATATGTGTGTTTTTAATATGCTTTAAGGTATTTTTTCTTTAATATATTAATGTTTAATGTTTAAATTACCTCTTTCATATCACATTCCCTGTCAAAAAGCTAGATTTAAATGAGCAAATACAAATATAAAATATAAAGAAGCAAATCTAAAAAAAACCCCATTCTGCCATTAAAAATCATTTTTACTTTAACTGATGCACTGAATATACTTTCATTTCTTAAACAACCCCATAGGAATGCATACTCTGGTCATGCAAAAGTTGTCAGTATCAATGTTTCACACTGATTAAATTATTACAAATCAAAGTAAACAATTTTTTTCTGCATTTTAAATTCTCCTTGTTAAAAGTTTAAATGTTATAAATGAGGTTTCGTAGTCCCCTTCCTCTTTCTACATGTAGTTTCTTCATCAGTATGTGTGTTTGGCAGTGTGTATGTGTGGTTGGCGCAGGGGTTGCCTCAGGGGAACACTAAGGTGTAGATGTTCGAGACGTTAGAGCGCATTTAAGGAAGTTGTACAACCTTTGGGTTCAGAAGGTTAAATGTCAATGAACATACACCACAACAGCAACTGACTGTATATTTGTGCATGTACTGGTGCATTTGTGCATATTACTGCAACTAGAATCAGTTTCATCTGTCTCACTTTATAGTCCTTATTAGACAACTTCATGGCTTGTGTTGGATGATGTGTGGTTGCACACACTTTGCCCCAAAAAGAAAAAGTACACACCCTAAAGTTTTACAAAATAGCACACAAGGGAACCGGTGGACCTGTGACCCTGAATGAAATGGATGGAAGTGTTTGAGGGTCAGAGAAAGCTAGTGATCTGCTCCTGACTGTGGAGAATGTGCATGTAATCTGCCACTGTGGAAATCTTTCTCTTTACTTTCTCACTCGCTTGCTCTCTCTTTCTCTCTCGGCAGGTCCATAAAGCTGTGGCAGGTTGTAATTTGTCCCAGTGGAGAATGCCTTGGAAAAACAAAGTATGAATGGTTCACATTGATTTGAGTCAAGTGTGTGTAGATGTGTGCACATGTTTTTTCTTTTGCAAACGTTTTTTTTTTCCTGTAATGAAAAACATTTTATAAAGTCATTATGATGTAAATGTAAGTTGATATGGAGTTGATTTCTTTGAGTTGTTTTAATATAAAAATCTTAAATTGAGATTAAACATAGTTTTAATAAACTGCCATCTTTTTATCAGTACAGTATTTCATCGTACAATCTTGTTTGTTGGCAGATTGTTTTTAATTGTATTTCTATTTACACTCACCAGTGTTTAATCACTACATTTCCCAGTATGCACTATGAAAATATATAATTTATTATTGAATAAAAGCCTCTCTTGAAACTACCAAAGAGTAATTATACACTAATTGCTAATACATAATAACTATTTTATAATTGTGTACTTTCAATTGTACTATTGTAGCAGAGGAAACATGATTTGTTGGAATATAGGAGGTGGTGAGAGTTAAGAACAAATATTTATCTTAAATGAAAATGACAACGAAGTAGAGGAATTTCATTGCATACAGTGGTGTGAAAAAATATTTGCCCCCTTCCTGATTTCTTATTCTTTTGCATGTTTGTCACACTTAAATGTTTCTGCTCATCAAAAACCGTTAACTATTAGTCAAAGATAACATAATTGAACACAAAATGCAGTTTTTAAATGAAGGTTTATGTTATTAAGGGAGAAAAAACACTCCAAATCTACATGGCCCTGTGTGAAAAAGTGATTGCCCCCCTTGTTAAAAAAGAACTTAACTGTGGTTTATCACACCTGAGTTCAATTTCTGTAGTCACCCCCAGGCCTGATTACTGCCACACCTGTTTCAATCAAGAAATCACTTAAATAGGAGCTACCTGACACAGAGAAGTAGACCAAAAGCACCTCAAAAGCTAGACATCATGCCAAGATCCAAAGAAATTCAGGAACAAGATCTATCAGTCTGGGAAAGGTTATAAAGCCATTTCTAAAGCTTTGGGACTCCAGCGAACCACAGTGAGAGCCATTATCCACAAATGGCAAAAACATGGAACAGTGGTGAACCTTCCCAGGAGTGGCCGGCCAACCAAAATTACCCCAAGAGCGCAGAGACAACTCATCCGAGAGGCCACAAAAGACCCCAGGACAACATCTAAAGAACTGCAGGCCTCACTTGCCTCAATTAAGGTCAGTGTTCACGACTCCACCATAAGAAAGAGACTGGGCAAAAACGGCCTGCATGGCAGATTTCCAAGGCGCAAACCACTTTTAAGCAAAAAGAACATTAAGGCTCATCTCAATTTTGCTAAAAAACATCTCAATGATTGCCAAGACTTTTGGGAAAATACCTTGTGGACCAACGAGACAAAAGTTTAACTTTTTGGAAGGTGCGTGTCGCGTTACATCTGGTGTAAAAGTAACACAGCATTTCAGAAAAAGAACATCATACCAACAGTAAAATATGGTGGTGGTAGTGTGATGGTCTGGGGTTGTTTGGCTGCTTCAGGACCTGGAAGGCTTGCTGTGATAGATGGAACCATGAATTCTACTGTCTACCAAAAATCCTGAAGGAGAATGTCCGGCCATCTGTTCGTCAACTCAAGCTGAAGCGATCTTGGGTGCTGCAGCAGGACAATGACCCAAAACACACCAGCAAATCCACCTCTGAATGGCTGAAGAAAAACATAATGAAGACTTTGGAGTGGCCTAGTCAAAGTCCTGACCTGAATCCTATTGAGATGTTGTGTCATGACCTTAAAAAGGCGGTTCATGCTAGAAAACCCTCAAATAAAGCTGATTTACAACAATTCTGCAAAGATGAGTGGGCCAAAATTCCTCCAGAGCGCTGTAAAAGACTCGTTGCAAGTTATCGCAAACGCTTGATTGCAGTTATTGCTGCTAAGGGTGGCCCAACCAGTTATTAGGTTCAGGGGGCAATTACTTTTTCACACAGGGCCATGTAGTTTTGGATTTTTTTTCTCCCTAAATAATAAAACCCCTCATTTAAAAACTGCATTTTGTGTTTACTTGTGTTATCTTTGACTAATAGTTAAATGTGTTTGATGATCAGAAACATTTTGTGTGACAAACATGCAAAAGAATAAGAAATCAGGAGGGGGGCAAATAGTTTTTCACACCACTGTATGTGGAGCAGGGAAAAAACTTGGGTTTTGGATAGCTTTTCAAACCAAGTTTTTTTCAACCCTTGAAACACAACCACACAAACAACAGAACAACATATGTGAGGAATTACTAACAATCCACAATAAACATTCAATAAAACAAAGTGGAATAAAATACATAAATAAATAAATAAATAAATAAATATGCGCAGAGTGGTAGATCTTGGCATGCCCATCCATGCACTGCTCCTCTGGTATCTTGCCAGTATATCTAAAACAAGATCATTATCATTTCTATTTTTTAAAATCCCAAGAAAGAAAGGTGCCAAAAGTTTTGAGTACATTTATTAGAAGACATGGGATTAGTTTCCATTGTTATGCTGATGATACCCACCCAGTTATTCAGTTCATCTCAACAAAACCAGACGAAATATAATATATATATATATATATATATATATATATATATATATATATATATATATATATATATATATATATATATATATTGCCAAGCTTAGGAAATTTTTATCCGTATCTGATGCAGAAAAGCTAGTTCATGCATTCATGACCTCCAGCAGACTGGACTATTGTAATGCATTACTAGGTGGTTGTCCTGCATCCTCAATAAACAAGCTTCAGTTAGTCCAAAATGCAGCCGCCAGGGTTCTCACTAGATCCAGAAAATATGATCATATAACCCCAATATTATCATCCCTGCACTGGCTACCTGTTCAGTTTAGAATAAATTACAAAATAGTGTTACTTACATACAAGGCCTTAAATGGTTTAGCTCCCACATACCCAACCAGTCTTCTGATACGCTACAATCCACCACGCGCCTTAAGATCACAAAACTCCGGACTTCTGGTAGTTCCCAGAATTTCAAAATCTACAAAAGGGGGTAGGGCTTTTTCATATTTAGCTCCAAAGCTTTGGAATAGCCTTCCAGACAGTGTTCGGGGAGCAGACACGGTTTCTCAGTTCAAAAGTAGAATCAAGACGCATCTTTTTAATCTGGCATTCATGTAACTCATCCCATAACCTCAATACTCCAGTACATCTATCATGAATGGCAACTACGCTAATTCTCTCCACCTGTTCTTGTTTTTCTAACCATCCCGAGGCATCAGGAGATTTTGCCAGCTTCAGTAGACAAAGGCCGACCCTGCGAGGTTCCTGAGGCATCCAGAGAAGGACCAGCTCCAGCTGGATTCAGCTTTATGATGGTTGGAGCTATACATGCTGCTTCTGTGCTTCCAGTGATCCAGACCTCTTCTGCCCTCTGCACCTACTGACTCGTCCCTATGCTGAACTGGACATGTTAATTTTATATTGAACTTTCAGCTGCATAACATGTTAAATGATGTTATATCATTTCTATCTGTTATCACCCAAATGAGGATGGGTTCCCTGTTGACTCTGGTTCCTCTCAAGGTGTCTTCCTACTGCCATCTCAGGGAGTTTGTCCATGCCACTGTCGCCGTCACCCTTGGCTTGTTCATCAGGGACAATCTCATTTTTATCTAAACACATTTTTCTCACACATACACACGTCCATAAATTTTCTTTTCAATTTTTTTTTTTTCGTTTTTGTGAAGCTGCTTTGAGACAATTACCATTGTTATAAGCACTATATAAATAAAATTTTATTGAACTGAATTGAATTTACAGTAGATGTAGATTCTTGACACTTGACTAACATAGCTAAAATTTGAATGAGGCCTTTATAGTCATGACGTTCAACCAATCCTTGTAGAATGATAAGCTTGTCTTCTTACAGTTCCTCAAATGAATCTAACTGC
Source organism: Channallabes apus (assembly GCA_030522415.1). Lineage (NCBI taxonomy): Eukaryota > Metazoa > Chordata > Actinopteri > Siluriformes > Clariidae > Channallabes > Channallabes apus. The sequence continues at coordinate 9,063,563 of CM060130.1, forward strand.
AGTAATAAAATTTGCCACACCAGTACGTGTAATACTGTAACATCCCTCAACAAACAGAACCTTGGACATCTTGGATAACAGGTGGCCTGTGCACTCCTACACAGTACTAAAGGTGATAGAATGTTGAAAAATCTCTCCACCTACACCAAAATATGTTTTTGTAATAAATCTAAACATAAGCCACACTTGGGGGGAAAAAAAAGCTTTGCCTTTCTTCATGTGTCTCAGAAGAAGCATATTAGTCTTCACCCTGAATAGTTGGTAGCTATTGTTTAACTGGGGAGACCTAGAGAAATTGGATTTTATTTTACCTGTTTCATAAGTTTCATGGTGATTTTTTATTTTTTTTTGGCAGTATCTATGTGCTTATAATGGTAAGATACTTAAGCCGGTCAAGGTGATGTTTTTGAAATGATCACATTCCCTCCATGTAAGATGATAATCCTCTAATTAAAGACCTACAATTAATAAATTCCCACATTATTTTGTCAACAATCAGCACAACCCAGACTTGTGCAGAAAATGGGACCTTAAAGTAAGGAATCATTTGTCTTTGTATCATCAATCAAAGTTCATTCATTCATTTTCTATACCGCTTAATCCTGTGTTCAGGGTCGCGGGGAACCTGGAGCCTATCCCAGGAGACTTCGGGCACTAGGCAGGGTACACCCTGGACAGGGTGCCAATCCATCGCAGGGCACACACACATACACACACTCACACACCCAATCACACACTACGGGCAATTTGGGAACGCCAATTAGCCTAACCTGCATATCTTTGGACTGTGGGAGGAAACCGGAGTACCCGGAGGAAACCCACCAAGCACGGGGAGAACATGCAAACTCCATGCACACAGAGACGGGAATCGAGCCTGGCCGGGGAATCGAACCCAGACCCTGGAGGTGCAAGGCGACAGTGCTAACCACTACACCACCGCGCCATCAATCAAAGTTACTGTACATATTTGTCATGAGACTTAAAGTAAAATTAATTTGCAAGCAAAAAGATAATATACTTTTCCCAGATCTGCGGGGTTAAGCTAGTTATTTTTGTCTTGACTGGATTTACTGCTCTATGACAGTGCTCTGTGGCATTTCTGTGCTTCATTTCACTCTGGTTGTTTCATGTGTGAGAAACACATTTTTCTCTCCATTTGGAAGTATGATCCCAAACATCTGTAGTAATGTTAACTGAAACTTAAACTGAAACTTTGTACATAGAACATTACCATGGTTGTAAAAAGTGGATATTTAGGTTCCAATAGCAATTTGGCCATTCAACTTTGACCTCTTTCAACAACAAGGCACTTATGCTGTTTACTGGAAGTTAAGTTGTGTGTTCTTTGCAACGTTCTGGAGCATAACTAGAGCATTATTCTATCACCAAGCTGCTTGATTGCAAAAATGCATGAGTTACCTGCTTGTAGGACTTTGCATGATTTGCATCAAAAGTTTTGTTTTATCTTCAAAAATCTCTTTCCTCAAACTCAGATTCTCTACCAGGGTCTTTCTCAGAAGTTGCTTCTGTTTGGCCACTTTTCTATAGAAGCTGGAATTCTATAGGGCTGATGATGTTGCACAGGATCTCAATTTTCTGCCAGTGAGTCTGTAACCTCATTACTCTTGTATCTGGACTCTTGGACACTAAAGGCTCTAACAATTGCCTTTCTTGTTTGAGCACTCAGTCTTGGTAATGTTTGGGTTGTGCCAATTTTCCACTTTGTTATAATGAGTTTCACAGTTCTCCAAAGAAGCTTCAAAGCATTGCCTCCTCCATTTTTTCCCTCCTAACAACTTTATCTCAAGCATTGACAGGCAGATCCTTAAAGGCGGGTCTTTAAGACAGCAGGACTGAGCTGATCTGCGATTTTAGCTGTGATACCTCCTGCACTTTAAACATTTTTATTGTGTAAGCACAGAATTAGACACATGTGGATATAAAAGTAAAACAAGTGTATACCATTTGGGGTAGTTAGTGGTATTTCTTGAAAATTTATTTAGATTGTAAGAAGAAAGAGGCCAAATACTTACTGGTTAAGCAATTCTCAAACTTTGTACTTATTATGTTACATTTAAATACTTTTATTTAATTTTATTTATAGCAAGTTATTTATTTTTTAGATATACTGTTCTCTACATTAGAAAAACCATTGTACATATGATTTCATGTAAAAATCAATTAATTCCCCTTCCCTGCTCCAAAAAAAACTTTTTTCTTTTTTGACAAAATTCCTGTGAAGTTTTAAAAAATATGTGTTAGAGCAAAGATATAAGAGAGATATTTCATTATATGTTTATGGTTAAATAAGCAAGCTGTTTGATTCCTGTAATTCAATATAAATATGTTAAACATATTAAACATGTTAAACACAGATAATTTTCATTTGTATATCAATAGTGGAAAACCTGAACTAAATGGAATTCCCTTGGCATGCTATTTAATCTGTCCAAAATTGTTAGTCTACAGTACTTGGTTTTCTTTGGCTAAATGGAGAGAGAGAGAGAGAGAGAGAGTGTGTGTGTGTGTGTGTGTGTGTGTGTGTGTGTGTGTGTGTGTGTGTGTGTGTGTGTGTGTGTGTGTGTGTGTGTGTGTGCATGTGTGTGTGTTGTCAAGGATTTTTGGTTCTTGTCTTGTCTTGCATAGCTGATTTCTGGGATGAAACAACAAACACATGGATGAAACAAAGCTTGGAATGTTATCTTGGGCTCTGTGTTACAGCTTTATTAAAACAGAACTAATGTCAATTTTGTCAAAACTTCAAAAACAATTGCCAAATATTTTTTAATTTTAAGTGAATTGAGATACATGAGCTATAAGAAGGCAATGTTGTTTAATCAACTTTGAGTTAAGGAGCAGTTACAAATTATAGATTCAAATAGTTGGTACAAAGTGCATAAACAAAACAAAAGACACACACGTACAACACTGTATGACATAAATCCTTTTCTTTTGTTGTTTAAATTTAAACAATGATTTTAGTTTGTGTTTCTGGCTGTGTGTCTCATTTTAATTCACAGTAAAGTCGATGTTGAATTTATAATGAAGGATGAGACGATTAAAACTAAAAAAAAACAATTTTGTTCAAGTAACTCTTTAGATATTAGATTTTTATAAAGTATGACAAAATGTGGTAAAGTAACATTACTTTGCTTCTTTTGCAGACCAAATGTTTTCATTTTTTGGTTACCCACACTTTAGACCCACAATACGCTGAATGATGGTTTGATGGCAGAAAGAGTATGTATCCAACTGGCGCTCTATGAATGAAGTCATGGCTGACTGAAAAGCTGGTGTAAATTCCTTTTCACTTTACCACACTGTTTTTAAGGTCATTACAAATATGAGATCTAATAACAAAAAAAGGGAATTTTTTTTATGGAAGCTGAATTGTAAATGAATTCTGTAATTTGTACAGTTAATTACTGAGGTCATACAATATTATAGTTTAATATTAGAGTATACTCTGTAGAATTATGGGGGGAAATTACACCATTATCAGAGCATACTGTTTTAAAGGACTTTAATATGTGTGGACACCTGACAAGGTAATTTTTCTGGTTTGTCCCCTTGATATTAAAAAAATGCTTTCTTTAGTCATAAAAGACTATGCTGCTCATTTGTTATACACTGAGATGTAAAAAAGAAAAAGAAAAAAAAAGAAAAGAAAAAAAGATTATTTCCCATTTTCTAATCACTCTTCTGAAATACTTTTTCTTGTAGGTTTGAAATTATGGGTTATAATAATAATAATAATAATAATAATAATAATAATAATAATAATAATAATAACTAGCGCAGTAGATTATATGTCCCCTCAGCATAAATAGTAACCATCTATCCTTGACCTTGATAATGTAAAAATAACATGAACAAGTAAGAATACTGGGATTTCATTTTTAATAAATTGACCAGGTTCAGCCCATTCAGGAAATGCAGTTAAAAATGAGGTGCAATGATATGTTTAGCAGGTAGTGTTGACAATATGAGGAAGAAGTCAGTGAAAGATTTGGAATAACAGGACATATTTAGCTTGTCTCTGTGTAATATGAACAGGATACAGACCACAGTCAGCATTATATTTCACTAAGGTGACTTGTGGAACTATGCCCTCTTAATTGATGTCCCTCTACCTGTGTGCAATTTCATATTGAATGTAAGTGCTTTCCTAGTAATTCAATAAGATTTGATTAGATTTTTGAAAGAAGTATCTAATATAAGAAACTGTGTAGTTTGCAGTCTGTAGTTTTGCTGGAAATTTGCAGAATTGGAAGCAAATTTGGAGGCTAAAATGTCTTTGCTCTTTTGATGCCTTTGTGTGTGTGTGTGTGTGTGTGTGTGTGTGTGTGTGTGTGTGTGTGTGTGTGTGTGTGTGTGTGTGTGTGTGTGTGTGTGTGTGTGTGTGAGAGAGAGAGAGAGAGAGAGAGAGAGAGAGAGAGAGAGAGTGTTTTGTATATGTGTGAAAACTGCACATGTCATTTTTTAATCTGAACACAAGACATCAGATCTCATTGCTTGGTTGTGTAAAAGAAACAGATTGACACAGCTCAAACAGTGCAGCAGGAGGACTAACATTTCTCTCCTCTCATATAGATCCAGTTACATGTATTTCTAAGCCATGCCTCCTACTGTGACCTGTTTTTAAATCTACACACTTCACACACATACACACAAATGGCCACCCCAATGCAGCAACCTCCTCATCGACCGCAACGTACTGGCCAAGTTACAGCCATGTTATGACAGGACAGAGGAAACGCTCACTGGCTTGGGAGGAAGTATCAAATCAAAAGCCATCTTTTTCTACTTTCAGGGAGACTCCTCTCCAGCCAAAGGGGCTTTTATTGCTGACATTTAAAACAAGCCTGTCAAAAGGAGGGTTGTCTTAGAAAACAAAAGCCTTCATTCATCTGGCCTACACAAAGAACACAATTTTATTGCGTCAACTTCATTCTCACCTCAAAATTAAGTGAAGGAGAAAGAGAGATAAACAATCCGGCTGTGATCATATCCAAATGAGTGATGCTGTTGTGCATAACAAGTAAGAACCTTTTTTTTTTTCAGTTTTATTTTATTTATCCCTTTTTGAAAATGAACACACACTTTTGCATCTGGGAATAGAACAGGGTCACAAATGCTGTGTGAAAACAGATTGGATTAGGCATACAAGACGTGACATAGCCACACACGATGACAATTTCAACACACAAACACATACAAACAAACACACACACACACACACATGTATTAATGCTTCAGGCAAGTGAGGAAAGCTATAACAGTTCCTCCCTTTTGCTGAATGAAGCATACTGAACAAATTGATTTATCCATCCTTCTGTTTTGATTTAAATGAACAGCACACAAATTACAGTATATGGAATCATAGATTGAATATAACACAATAACACAAAGCTTAGCATTTATTTGCAAATAAAATAAGTTGTGAACATTTTAAATCAGGTTTTAAATCCAAGTTCTAATTTCTTGCCTTGTCTTTGTAACTGAACTTGTATTTCATGTAATTATTTTGACAGCTGAAAAGTGAATATTACATTATTATAAAGAATTTCTTCGCTTGACAGCACAGCATCCTCAAAGTACTCCTCCCAATGCAGGAGTTCCACACACACACACACTTTTTTATTTTGGCTTTTTATCACTGTCTTGCACACTATCAAAGACCAATGAGATGTATTCCAGAGCCTGGAATAGGTTTCCTTAGATGTGGTTCTTTTTCTTATGTAGGGTGGAGGCCTTCAAGCTGAACAGAGGGAAGTGCAAAGCAGATGGTGCTTGTGAGAATGGACGCCAATCCAGGATACCAGGATGTCATTTTGAAAAAAGGATGAGATTTCAGGTGGGAAAATATGAATAGAATGTGGAGAAATTCAGCTTCTGGAGACAGATCACGTTTCACACCTTGTTTGCAAATGACTGTCAGGTTGAAATGAGACGGTCAAGGTCAATCAAATAGTAGGTGAATGTAGGACAGAGTGAGTGAGAGAGAGAGAGAGAGAGAGAGAGGGGCGTCATGCAAATGCAGGAGTTCTGGGAGTATAGATATGAACTCTAAATGGCTGCTTTCCATGGCCACCCACGAGCAAGAAAATACACACACACGGACGCGCGCAATCCCCCTTCCCCCGCACTTTAAAGAAAGAATACATTCATGCATGTCTGATGTATTTTTGTAGCCCTACACCGTTGATTTGCCATATTTGATTCAATCAATTCTGGACCTATAGCTATATAGCAGAAGTCGCAGCACGGACCTGTAGCTGTTGATCTGTTTTTAATAACATTTCATGACTCATAAAAAGTTGACAACGCTTGTCACAAATCAGAGGAACATTTGAAGACTGGCGGCAGACTCAGCTAGGGGATATTAGCCGTGTTGTGTATTGCACACGTTCTGCTTCTCGTCTTGCGCGCGCTGCTTTTCCCCGCGCGGCAGCATGATGAACGGGCCGAGCGCGCGCGGGATGAAATGTTTACGCGCCGGTGGCGTTATTGCGTGTAACTGGCGTCCACAATCAGGCTGTTTGGAGAAACCGGAGACTCTCTCGCTCCTGGTAGCAGTCACTCCAGATCCAGGTTAAACTGGCCATTAACCCCCCATACACCCCCACCCGAACACACGCGCGTGCGCAAATGACAAATGAACGTCTAAGATCATACAAAGAGGGGGGGGGGGTCTGTTTTCGTTATCCCTTTGAATATAATATAATATAATATAATATAATATAATATAATATAATATAATATAATAGACATTTGTCATATATAATATGCATTTATTCGCCTTCAGAAAGTGACACTTTTACATTTATATTTTTCTCTGCTATAAATAAACCGTCAACTAATATGCAATAATTTTAGTTAATGGTGATAACTTGAAAATTTGAAAAAAAAATTGAAAAAATTTAAATATATATTAAACAGCGTGTTTCTCGTTCTCTGTAGGTTTTAGGAACTGCAGGTTTTACTTAAATAAAGTTTTCCTTGTAGTCAAAAGGTTGTCCTGCGGGGACATGTGCCTGGCCTCAATGAGCAAAGCTGTCTTTTCTGTGCAGAACCTGAAAAGACTACTTAAAGATTAGGGTTAGACCTACATTGTAGGATGTAGTATATAATTAATTTGGGTTATTAATAGTTATGTTAATGAAACCTAACAAGTGTGTGTGTGTGTGTGTGTGTGTGTGTGTGTGTGTGTGTGTGTTCCATCCTGCAGAAAGACTGATTTCCCTCTCTGTTTTAAGGACACCTGGTGGAGGCTATGGGGTGATTGAATGTCTCTCTATCCCACGCCTTTACTGAAGCTTCTAAGTGATTTAATAGTATTGGAAACTCTTTTGAAAGTAAGGCATCCCAGAGCAAATCCATGTGTCATATTTTCCTAACCTCTCCAGAGGAATGGCCGCTCTCCCAAAGACACTATGACACAAACCCTGTGACAGAAGAACAAGACGAACCAATAATAGATATAATGTTCAGCATGCGTTCAGCAAATGAAGTAAACACAAAGGAGACAGAAAGGAGGCGAAGATAAGGCCGGCAGAGGAACAGAAAAGAGACAAAAACAGAATGTAAAAGGGATAAAAGATTGAAAGAAAGTGAGAATAGAGAGCGCATGAAAGGAGAGAGAAGTAATTGACTGAAGTTGGGTGGTAAGGACTGGTGTGCTAGTGGGCTCTCTAACTCTCTCTAATTGGTGCTGTATTCAGACCTGCCTTTAGTTCTAAAATGTACTAATGGAGCGTAACACACACACACACACACACCAGTGAGAGAGAGAGAGAGAGAGAGAGATCGTCACTATACAGCTAGCTACACAGAGGATAGAGGATAAGTGTTGCTCGGCTACAATGTGAAAAGGGATTGAATGCCCCCCATGGAGAGCATTTCTCTCTCCTTCTTCTTATACTTTTAACATTCTCTATCTGAAACTGTCTCATCTTGTCGAAGAACGTCATCATGTCAAAGTATTACAAAATATTAGTCGTTATTGTATGTGTTTGTTTCTTTGTTTTTGTATTTGCGTTTCTCTGTGTCTGTGTGTGTGTGTGTGTGCGCGCGCGCAATAGCATTAGGCAGATTTTTAAATATTTACAGTATCAGTATCACCGCTGTGAATGATGCTCTCAATACACCTGTTGGTTGAATAGTGTCTTTCGCCTTTCATTTCTCTTTAGTAAGCATGTGGCAGTATCCACCCTGGATGAAAGGTTGTGTTATTCATAAACATTGACATATATGGGGCATTTAAAGAACAGCAATATTTTTCTAAATTACTTTGGGAAAGCCTTGAGTAGCTCGAGTTGAATGTTCTTAAGAATTTGTATTAGTAAACATAGAAAGTAGCAGACACATCTCAATATCAACTGTTCAAAGGAGAATAATGGATTTTTTGGACGCTTTCAGCATTCCTTTACAATGTAGAAAGGAATAAAAATCAGGAACCATCATGGAGTTAGAAAGTGACCCCAAACTTTTGAACGGTAGTGTATATATATATATATGAAATATAAAAACTATTTATATATATAGTTTTTATATTGTTTTAAATACTTTAGTAATAACCATTGTTATTTAAAATGTCACACCGTGGTGCTTTATTGTGCACTACAATAGTGCACTAAAGACGTACAGTGATAAAGAAGCAGTGGGCATAACTATTGATTGCAAGCAATTGCTTTCAACAATAAAGCTCTAAAATAATGCTGATTGTTCTATCTATTTGTATCAGTTATTTAGTATCGGATCTACTTGGCCGTATTGTACATGCATTTTGCACTACACACTCTCAGTTTCTAATTGCGAGTTTTGTTTTTTTTTACTTTTTCTATTGTCATAAATCAACTTGTAAATGTTCTTGTTCTGTGTCACGCGATATAAACCATGCTTTTACTTGATTTGCCATTTGCTTTTATCAACAGTCTTGTGGATTTAGCCCTGATCCCCGTGATCTCTGACCCACAATCCCACTGGATAAACTAACGAAGCATGAAACAGGGCCGCGGCGGCACTGAGCTCAAAGCCAAGAAAAAAGCTTAAAAAATTTTTTTTAGATCAACCCCCAATCACACGTACAGCCTCGGGATAAATGAGAGCAGCTTGCGACCCAACTTTCTCTTTAGACTATTCAAACATCATGAAAGTAAGCTAACAACGTGAATGATGACCGGTGCTGTTGGCCTGTTATTCTTTGGTGTGCTGTTTGCCTGGGTGCCCATCACTCACTGCGCACAACGTCTCCTTCCTTCTCTTCTAGCGGGGCGCAAGGGGGCATGCAGGGCACTTTTCATCTAACATTTGTGTGTTTTCATTATGAAGTTGCGTTTTGACATGTGGCATGTTAGATCTGTAATGTTTTAATAAAGAATAGAGACTCACCTAGACCTGTAATGTGTAATAGTACTTAATACGAAGCTATTGTTCTTCTAAAAGGTTAAAAAATTATCCTCATATAATAATAATAATAATAATAATAATAATAATAATAATCTTTATGAATGAATTAAATTTGAGCATTACACCTTTGATTTTAATTATTATTTTTTTATTTTAAAAAAGCTGTCACCATCCATGCAAAGTAAAAATAAATAAATATTTGCCCTCTTTCTCAGATGTGTATTTTTTTTAAAGGTTTTGGAATGAATTTTGTATGAAATAATCACTTCACGCACCAGAATCATCAACTTATTAATGGAACAAATATCTTCAGCTCTCTTCATGAATGATGCAAGCATTTCTTAAATTACGTTTACTTTAGATTATTGGAATAATCCCCAATATATAAGAAAGAATAAAATGTTTTATGTTATTACAGTTGGAAATTTGCAAATGCTGAATAAAATTTGTCTAAATGTCAACTATGTCTATTTTTCTCTTTTGTGCGCACATGTATTTAAATGAATTTTATTCTATTCTTAATTTAATTACTCTTTTTACATTTTCACAACATTTTATTTTATAAATGTCTCATAAATCGCTTGGTCCATTCATTCGTGTATTTAGAAAGTCATTATTCAGTGTTATCAGGAGCTTATTATAAAGGAATTCAAATTAATTAATGTCGGTTATATGTAATATAAATGTATATGTAGGACAAATACATATAAAGCGCATTATAAAACGATATTTTAGCCACATTGTAGTTTTTTTTTTTATCTAAGCTACTTTGTAATAAAATGTAAAAAAAAAAAAAAATATCGATATAAAAACGAATACTATACGCTTATGGTTTAGTTGAAGTATAAACCTCCTGAGACCCGAACTCTACTCTTGTGACATTGCAATTTCTGCTGACTGTTTCTCTTTATTTACAGCTGATAAATATAATTTAATAAAAGTTTTCAACCAGGAAGAAACTTGGCAAAAGAATTACACAGTTATTTTATATGAGGATATAGTACAAGGATATATATATATATATATATATATATATATATATATATATATATATATATATATATATATATATATATAGAGAGAGAGAGAGAGAGAGAGAGAGAGAGAGAGAGAGAGAGACTGTTAAATCGGGATAAAATGTCATGTCCTCATATGAGGCCATTCATGCCTTAGGAGGTTAATGTTAAAATGTATAAATTATATTGGATTGAAAGCCAATCATTTGTTCCAGATCATAAATGCCCAACAGTAATCATCACTTTTACCACCACCATTTTTACAGCTTGTTTATTAAATTATTAAAACACACCTGTTCACGTTCCTATAGTTCCTATGTTTAGGTTTAATGTAATATCAAACTATAAAAGTGCGCGCGCGCGTTCAGCAGGGCTTTAGAACAGCCGGACTGAATCTCGATTATTTCTCAGCCTTTGTAAGGCTCTTTTAAGAAGGACAGTACTGACAGAACAGAACCTCGTTTTGTGTCTGTTCAAAGACAACCGCACGCCATGCAAGCCCACAGAGTATCCGTATTCATGTATTATTGATGGACCAGGCTGGTTGGTGACGCCAGGCTACAGAGTTGTGCACTTCTGCACAGCTACAATCCGGCTGAATTAAATGCTTGAATGAGCTTCGAGTAATCTAACTGAAGAGGCAAAAAAGGGAACATATAGGATTCAAAATAACAATAAAAAAACAAAGCTTAAGCTAATACAGTTCACGTATACAGTAAATGTGCGATTCGTACAGACTACAGCATTGATACACGGGGATTTCTACTTATGTGTATCAATAAGCTTAGGGGTCAGGGGTAGCTCAGTGGTTAAGGTATTCCGAACTACGGTTCGGAAGATCCCAGGTTCAAACCCCACAACCACCAAGTTGCCACTGTTGGGCCCTTGAGCAAGGCCCTTAACCCTCAACTGCTCAGATGTGTAATGAGATAAAAATGTAAGTCGCTCTGGATAAGAGCGTCTGCCAAATGCCTAAATGTAAATGTGTGCGTGCGTGCGCTTGTGTGTCCGACTTTGACCTATTTTCCGGTTGTCACTACTAGTAGCGCAGTTACATCATCACCATCGAGTGTGTGTGTGTGTGTGTGGCCTACTGAACTGTCTCCACTACTCTCTGTATTTTCTTCGCGTCCAAGAAGGCACGCGAGGTACAACCTACTGCGGCTGCGCACAGATGCACGCGCGCGCGCGCACGCACGCACATACATACATTATTATATTTACAAACGAATCCAAATAATTGTATCTACAGGAAATCTAGGTCAAATAGAGCATTCATGATTCTAGGCCTATATGGGAATAAGAATATCTACTTATGTAAGTGGTCTGGGCAAGAGCATCTACTAAAAGCTGTAAACTTAAATGGGAATATATCTGTTGGCCTACAGCCATTCATCTCTCATGAGGTCGGTACTTTCACATTTTCTATAAGCGCGAGAGCCATTTAGTCGTTATTAAATCACTTTAACAGGTGACCGGGCTAGTTTTATTTTGAACTCCGACTGCAATTTCCTCTTATTTCCAGTATTTCCCGTATTGAGGTAGTGCTGGGGTCTTTGAAGGGCAGAATTGGTGCTGTGGATAATGGTAAATGAATGAAATCGGAGGAGATTATTAACATTAGAGAAACGAAACCGAGTGTAAGGACGGCCATAGTAAAGTGCAATACAGTATAACATAGTTGTGTGTGCACACCCTTTAAATGCCTGTCAAAAAAGTAAGTAAACATTGTTTGTAGATAACATATTCATTCCCAAAAATCACTGGTATCAATAATATATCTCTATTGTTGCGGGAAGGAAAATGCTGAGCACACTATTCTGCTTTTATGCTTTCTTATAAAGTTCTAAAACGATCAGCATGTGTTTTTTTTAATAATCGTTCTTACTTGAAGGAAATACACAAGACCGTGTATTCATACAGATTTATGAAGCGACATATAAATACCTGTACAGACTAACATACAGAAAAAAGAACTGTCCTTCTCACAAGGAGGTGGAGGACTTCAGGGGGATATCTTCTCAATATTCTTTGTATATCTTTCATCTGTTAACGTAAATTGAAATCTCTAAACACCTTTTCTGGATATATATTAATTGTACAAAAGGTGCAAACCTAAAGAAATCGCACAAGTCTTTATTAAGTTCAAGTCTGCAAACGGATTTTCCTCAACTTGAATTATTTGGCCAAGTTTTTGAAACTGCATTGGATCATTCTCCCAGAATAGCTGGTGTTTAGGTATTCCTAGCCATTGCTATTTAAATAGCATCATAAGATCTCTGACTGAAAAGAGCATTGCATATGATTTACATCCTTTTCACCCTCATCAAACCATTCAGTGAGGTTAGTACCCTGTGCACAGAGATTGCTTTGCTGGACTGCGCACTCCCACTAAATAGTTCATCACAGGATAAAAGTGATCATTCAAAATAATTTTGTGAATAAGTGATTTAAAACCATCAGAAAACTACCTTTGAACAAATGGGAGCGAGTGCCTATTTTTTTAACAAACACATGACTACTGTCATGTTAGGTTCACACACACACACACACACACACACACACACACACACACACACACACACACACACAAATAAAATAAAATACACTTTTGAAATTAATACAATGTAAACATTATCTCTGTTTGTTAGCTTTGTGTGTTGTAGGCATTGCACAAATTTAGTATTAGCAATAAGTCTCAAAAAACACTTTGACGACCATGCTTCATATAATATTTTGGAATACAGAGAGAACATGTGATTGATAAAATTTTATTTTACTTCACTATAGGACCGACATAGACTGAACATACATCTCTCTCTCTCTCTCTCTCTCTCTCTCTCTCTCACACACACACACACACACACACACACACTTTACCTTCAAATTATGCGTGACCCTTTTGGGGCTTCATAGAAAAATAAAGAAAATGTGTAATGAATAAAAAATAAATAAGGTATTATTATTAATCATTATATTATTTCGTACAGATTGATGGGTTTTTATGCGCCCAAATTCTTTATTTAATCGGGAACTTTGAAGCAATCGAGCAATTGATTGCAAATTGCTTGGCTTTGTTTGAGATTTTGCGCAGATATTAATAAGTTAATTTCCACTCATATTTTCTGTAAAACAATATTTATTCTCATTGCAAAACAAATTGTGTAAAATTATTACAATCCGAGCATACAACTAAAACAATGTACAAATTATTGATATAAGAACAAATTGTATCAAAGTCCTTCGTGAAACCTCACGAAACGAACAAATTGAAACGAAAACTTTAAAGGTCTCATTAAATGGGGCATACATTGCATTTGTTATACTATGTTAAAGATAAGCATGTTATTATCCTGAGATTCCCTATGCAATTTTATCTATCTCACTGTTTTTATAATTGGGCATTTTCATATTTTACAAGTCTACTTTACAGCTGCATTAAACAAAAAAATAATAATAACCAAAACAAAAATCCTACCTTAAAAAACAGGAGCGTTTGTGTGTATCTTTTTTTTTTATGTGAACTTCACTTAAGATATTAACAGCCGCTTGTGCCACTGACAATCCGTGTAGGAAACTTTTCGGCTGCGTCTCCATTCGGTCCGAAAGGCGCTGGCGGAGTCCGTGAGGCACAGTGCGCATGCGCTGGGTTCCCAGCGCTTCCTATGAGGCTTTCTATGGAGAACGTTGAGCGGTGCACCGGGGATTTTGTCGCAGTCTGTAACGGGGAGGAAATCCCGGGACTCAGCGGAGGATAAAAACGGGAACGCGCGAGTTCGGCTGTGTTCTGCATGAGGGAAGGCGCGGGGATCAGAGTTGCGGTGTGTCTTGAAGACGGAGGCGCATGTTGTTGCTGCTGTTGTTGTTGTTGTTGTTGAAAGGTAAGGAGCGCGGAATGCGCGTGATATGCCGCGTGAATTTGAAAGCCGTACCCGCAACCATAAGCTCCGTAGCCGTACGCAGGGACGAAAGCGCCGTGTTCCCGCAGGAGCTCTGGTGCCTGCTGGCGCTTGAAGCGCTTTCGCCGCCGCAGGAAGCTGCCGTTGTCGAACATGTCGGCCGACTCCGGGTCCAGCGTCCAGTAGTTACCCTTTCCTGGGTTGCCGGGCTCGCGGGGGATCTTGACGAAACAGTCATTGAGTGAAAGATTGTGGCGGATCGAGTTCTGCCATGCGGGAAACTTCTCTCGGTAGTACGGAAAGCGGCTGCTGATAAAGTCGCAGATCTCGCTGAGGGTCAGCCTCTTCTTGGGACTCTGAAGGATGGCCATGGTGATGAGCGCGATGTACGAGTATGGCGGCTTCACCAGAGCGTTCTTGCTCGCCGGTTTGTAAGCGTCGCGCGCGCCTGATCCAGCGGTGCCATGAGCAGAGTCCGCGCACTGAGGCGAAGCGGTGAGGAAAAGCTCGTCGCGAGCGCGCGAAAAATCGTCGTCGTAGGGGCGCGAGCGTGCGGCTGCGTCGACGTCGTCGTCGTCTCCTTCGCCCACCACATCGATGTCCGGCTCTTCCGAGAGCGCACACGCGTCCGACATCTCGGAGCTCAGAGTCATGGCTCTTGGTCAGACAGTGCGTGCGCTGATGCTACTGCTGCTGTTCGGAAAGACTCATAATTAGCAGCGTGATAATGACGAGCGCAAAGCGTAGCCGTATGCCGCCACAGGTATTCATAAGGCTGTCGTCCGAAAGTTAACGTTTTACCTCAGCATCTGTGTGTTAATTCAGGCAAATAGGAAACACTTCAAATAGGGCAAAGCTGGATTCCAAATAGGGCGGACCTTTCCTCGCGTTATATACCAGGTCGATGATCACATGATAACCCAGCGTCACAGTGGCAATTGAAAAAGAAAAACAACAAGGGAATGTTCTGGGGGAGCAGCAAATAACTGAATAAAGGTGAATTCTTGTGTTTTTAGAAGAAACATTTTGGTCAGACTGTTTTCTTAAGAATAAAAAAAAAATACTTGCGGTGTTCTCCCTAAGAAAAAAAAAAAAGGCTGCATGTAGGACCCACCCTACTATTGTTGTGCGTCTCTTCAGTGTACCATATGCTGTATAACGAACATGAGGATGTTCATGCGAGTAAATTTCATATGGTAGTCAGGTTCAGGTTCATAGCCATAGATTATTTGCATAGATCATTGCATAGTTTGTCACGACTATCCGGCATTATACGACTAACATTAAGACTAATTAACCCAAATCCTACAATTATTAATAATAGAGAGAATATATTATTAATAAAAATGTAAAAAAAAAAAAAGATATATAAACAACTCTGCAGTGTAGAATACATGGATGTTCAGACTTAAACAGGTGAGATTATGTAATTCATCCCTCTTGTTTTCAAATATTTTACATGTAGCCTATAGTGATACTAATGTAAAAACGTGTAAGATTTTTGAACTTGAAATTATGAACCAGCCACATTTCATTTTACTTACTTAATCCAACATTCACAAACGTAGCTCTTTTGGTGGTGGTACTGTTGCTGATCAAGCCAAGTTTAATAATTGTAACAATTGGAATCCGTTAGAGACGTCAGTCGTGTTGCATAATGTTTTATAGAATTATTTGTTAAATTATATAAAACTCGCGTTTGTTTATATTTTTTGTTTCTTTTTTTATCTAGTATTATTATTTTTTAAATAAATATTAGGCATAAATATAGTAAATACTAATAAATATTAGGAAAACTTGATTTGTTAAACGGAATGCATTGCGGTTGTCTGAATTATTTATATTTAAGTCTAATTTATAATAATAAAAATTAAGACAATTCAAAGAATGTGTTTATTTTTAACTTTAAACACATGATGAAATTAAATTGATGAAATTAGATTTCTTTAGCTCATTATTTCATGATATAAGGCATGCGCACAGCCATGCCAAAAAAGCCTTAAAACATTTTATTGAATCGTCTACAATTTACCATTTACCCATTTTATCACCTCAAAGAAGAAAGCGGTTAAAGTGCACTTTAAAGTACGTTATTAAAGACAATTTGTGGCTAAAGTGATGAGAAGCCATTTATTTAAAAATTAACATAGCAAGTCCATAAAAACTCTAAAGCGTGCCAAAAGTAACCCAAAGAACTGAAACTGAATGGCGCGAAATATATTTTCAAAGATAATTATGATTTTAGCTTTTCATTTGCGTTGTGTTACTTCTATATGATGCCGTTGGGAATAAGAATTGAGTTTTTCTTTATGGGATTATGGAAAAACATCTGCAACGTCATGTTGACTGATTGCCTGGGACTCGTGTTTTCAGGCGCATGGCTCGGCACTTATGCGTTTATCCGCTGCGTGTGGAAAGCACAGATCACCATCTAGTGGTCGTGGATAAGCACTTTCACACACTTTTTTGTTTGTTTGATAACAAACGCAATACACATTTCAGTGTCGGGTTATCTAAGTATCGAAACAGAATGACTAAATAAGAGACAGCGATGACGTGGAGTCGCTGTTTAAAGCTATAAGATTTATAAGCTCACTAGACCGTCTCAGTGAAGGCAAGCAGTGATGTGCGTAGCTTTTTAGTCTTTGATTACTTCATTTGTTCTTGCAGAAATAAAATGATTAAATAGATTATACAAGCAACACATATAGGCAATTAACAATTCCAAGAAGCAGCAAAGTAGAATAAATGCTTAAGGACATATTTTAATAAATTGTAAAACGCATAGATTACAAAAATATTTTAAATACATAAATCATATAAAGGACCGTTTTTATTTGTTTTATACGCTGAATACTTGGTCTCAGTATAGCCTATATAAATAATTATAAATTATAACAAATAAGATAACTTTTTTTAAAGGTATGTGTACATCGTTTATATTATTTTAGAGATGCTTCAGTGTTATAGTGCCTATCCTCTTGACTGCATTGAAAGGAAATGCATTGAAATTTTCTTGATTTAAATGTATGAACTTGATTTAAACGTACTGCACGTGAGCAGAGTTGCACTTAACATGATTTGATAATGTGTTGTCAAAGCTCTCTAATAACACCAAACACTATGGCACTCACCCGAGAACAGGTTCAGGCCTCATTACTGGGCCATATACAGTTGAGTCAAGTTAATTTAATACTAGTAATAATTCTAAATAATATGCCACTATCAAGAGTTCATCAAGCTAAACTATGCTCCACAACAATTAAACTTAGTTTCATAAATAACTGCTGTGTAATTCCAACTACATAGATACATTTTTCAGCAGTAACTTGGTATAGCTGGCATAAAATAATTAAATTTAATATTCACCAACTGTGATTACAGAGAGTTATGCATGTTGACTCAGAAGTGGTTACACAGATAGTATCCTGACTGCTACTGCCTTCTTCATCATTGCCCAACAGTTTTCTATTGGATTTAATAGACTTTAATAGTCTATTTAAAAGTCAGCATCTTCCCCTTCGATTGTGGTTGTGTACACTGAATTATACTGTATTTATACTGTATGAACATCAGTTTATGCAAACTCAAAATAAAATGTTTTTTTATTTTATATACTGGATTTTTATAATAATAATAATAATAATAATAATACATTTTATTTATAATGCACTTTACATTTGAGTGATACAAATAATTTCAACCCAAAAGCTCTGATAAAAAGATAAAATTTAAGACCAGATTTAAGATCATCAACAGTCTGTGGCAGTTTGAGATAGGCAGGGGCATCCCCAAAGATACACTGGTAGGTAGAATGGTAACCTTATATTTAATACTGAATGCTACAGGGAGCCAATGAAGATATTTAAGAATGGGCATAATATTGTCATATTTATGTGCTCGCATCAGGATCCTAGAAGCACAGATTTGAATATACTGCAGCTTTTGAAGGCTTTTTCCCTTGAGGAAGTCCCAATGAGGAGTGCAGTGCAAAAGTCCAGCCTCGAGGTGACAAATGCATGGACAACTTTTCCGCATCTGTAAATGTGAGTGCTGGATGCAGTTTAGCAATGTTACTGAGGTGAAAGAAAGATGTCTTACACAGGTGTTTAATATGAGCATCATACATCAAGTGAGAGTCCATTTTAACCCGAGGTGTTAACAGATGTTGACAAGATATCCTGACCAGAAAAGGTGATACTAGTTACTGTATGTTATATGTCATAACCTGGAGTGGGGTACCTACTAAAATAACTTCAGTCTTAGAGCTGTTCAGCTGCAGGAAATCTTGCTTTCATGGCCATGACTTTATGTCTTCCAAACAGATGATTACAGATCAATTGTAAACAGAGTCATGAAAATGAACATGAAAATTAAAAAATGAAAACAAACAACAACAAATAAAAGCTTCAAATTTTTCACTTCACATGTAATGATTCTAGAAAGATTTTACTGTTTAATTAAACTATGACAGTACTGAAAATAAAATTTAGATGGACTTGTAATATATGGTATCAGCCAATATGAATGATTTTTGTTATAATACTCTCTCACAATGTATGAATTGTCAATAAAATCAGCCATATGATATGTTTATTTGTGTGCGTTAGGTTCAGGTTCTGTTCCTAAGTTATTAAGCCACTTCTTAAAAAATCTAATTTGGATGCGAATGAAATAAATTATAGACCGATTTCAAACCTTCCGTTCATATCAAAAATATTAGAAAAAGTAGTATCAGCTCAAATATGCACATTCTTGCAGGAAAACAACATCCTTGAAGAATTTCAGTCAGGTTTCAGGCCCCATCATAGTACAGAAACTGCACTAGTTAAGATTGCAAATGACTTGTTTTTAGCTTCGGACCAAGGCTGCATTTCAATACTAGTCTTACTTGATCTTAGTGCTGCATTCGACACTGTAGATCATGATATTCTCATAGATCGCTTACAAAATCACATAGGTATTCAGGGACAGGCATTAAAATGGTTTAGACCATACCTGTCTGATCGATACCATTTTGTAGATCTGAATGGTGTAATGCCAGTGAAATATGGGGTCCCACAAGGGTCAGTTTTAGGACCTCTGCTGTTCTCAATATACATGCTTCCCTTGGGTAACATCATTAGAAGACATGGGATTAGTTTCCATTGTTATGCTGATGATACCCAACTATATATCTCAACAAAACCAGACGAAATACCCAAGTTGTCTAGATTAACTGAGTGTGTCCAGGACATAAAAGATTGGATGACAGCTCTCAAAATTCAGCCTGCGTTTAGAAGGATGTACTGTTACTACCAGCTCGACAGTGAAAAACCTGTTCGTAATATTAGACAGTAACTTGTCCTTTGAAAATCAGATTTCAAATATCACAAAAACAGCCTTTTTCCATCTTAGAAATATTGCCAAACTTAGGAGCATCTTATCTGTATCTGGTGCAGAAAAGCTAGTTCATGCATTCATGACCTCCAGACTGGACTATTGTAATGCATTACTAGGTGGTTGTCCTGCATCCTCAATAAACAAGCTTCAGTTAGTCCAAAATGCAGCCGCCAGGGTTCTCACTAGATCCAGAAAATATGATCATATAACCCCAATATTATCATCCCTGCACTGGCTACCTGTTCAGTCTAGAATAAATTATAAAATAGTGTTACTTACATAAAAAGCCTTAAATGGTTTAGCTCCCACATACCTAACCAGTCTTCTGATACGCTACAATCCACCACGCGCCTTAAGATCACAAAATTCCGGACTTCTGGTAGTTCCCAGAATTTCAAAATCTACAAAAGGGGGTAGGGCTTTTTCATATTTAGCTCCAAAGCTTTGGAATAGCCTTCCAGACAGTGTTCAGGGAGCAGACACGGTTTCTCAGTTCAAAAGTAGACTCAAGACGCATCTTTTTAATCTGGCATTCATGTAACTCATCCCATAACCTCATACTCCAGTACACCTATACTGAATGGCAACTACGCTAATTCTCCCCATCTGTTCTGTATTTCTTTACCCATCCCGAGGCATCAGGAGATTTTGCCAGCTTAAGTAGACAAAGACCGACCCTGCGAGGTTCCTGAGGCATCCAGAGAAGGACCAGCTCGAGCTGGATTCTGCTTCATGATGGTTGTAGCTACACATGCTGCTCCTGTGCTTCCAGTGGTCCAGACCCCATCTGCCCTCTGCACCTCATCTGTCCACTGGCTCATCCCTATGCTGAACGGGTCTTCATGTTAATTTAAATGATTTTCTGTCATATTGCACCTTCACAACAGACATGATGTTATCATTTCTATCTGTTATCACCCAAATGAGGATGGGTTCCCTGTTGAGTCTGGTTTCTCTCAAGGTTTCTTCCTAATTTGTTCCTAAAGGTTTCTTCCCATTTCAGGGAGTTTTTCCTTGCCACTGTCGCCGTCACCCTTGGCTTGCTCATCAGACACATTTCATTCATCATTCATTCATCTCATTATTACCTAAACACATTTTTCTCACACATACACACCTCCAAATATTTTCTTTTCTAACAAAATGTTTATAATTTTTGTGACGCTGCTTTGAGACAATGACCATTGTTAAAAGCGCTATATAAATAAAATTTAATTGTTCCACCCATATACTATTTACTATTTACTGTTCCATCCCAAACAACAAGACAAATATACATGAACTTCACAAACAACTAATTCACTTAATACACACTTTTCTTAAGTAGAAAACATTTATACTTAAATGTTTCTGTATACCTGTAAGTTTGAGTCAAATATACCTTTTTTCTTATAAGTATTTTTATTAAGTATGTAAATGTCTTAAAGCATAGTAACTAATTTCTAGTTCAAAAGAAGTATAAGATTAGCACACTTGATTGAAATTGTTTTTTAGTGTGGGACCAGCTGCTGTTGGCTGTTCCAAAGTCTCCTTATCCACCTCTTCTTTGTATATTCATTTACACAATTGTTTATTACCCATTGCCTGTTTAAACATAATCTTAATTGTTTTGCACACACGCACACACACACACACACACACACACACACACACACACACACACAAATGCATAGACATTAAGGCAAGAGACACACACTCTGCTCTGACACACACAGAGGTAAGCTGCGGGTTCATTTGTTTTACTTTACAGAGTGTCATTAGCGGTGTTTATTGCTAATTTTCAGATACAACAGTGTAGCGGGAGAGAGACGTTGATTTATGACAGCTGTTTACGAAAGTGTAGTCCAGTGCGGGAGATGCATTGCAATGCAGTCCGGGTAATGCAGTCCAGTGTGTGTGAACGCAAATGCGAGATCTAAGCTAGGATATAGAGCCTGAGTTTTCTTCAGTAGTTTTTTTAGTTGGATTTAAGTGCAGGATCCACTCGAAAGTTTGTATTATAGCCTCACAATGCAGCAAATAAAAGAACAGGCATCGACCAGTTTGTCCATCTCATCATTACACGAGCATGAATTAACAGGCTGTTACGCTGTCGCGAGCAACATTAAAATAAAGCGGAGAAGCTTTAATAATAGAAGAGAACAACAGTCTTTCCGTTAATGTGTATGTGTTTTCAGATGAGAGGAGAAAGTTTTACTGTGTAAGATGAGAAGGGGAGACTGGTGGGGCTGGAAGCAAGAGTTTCCACTTACTCTAGCCTCACACACACACACACACACACACACACACACACACACACACACACACACACACACACACACACACACAGTGCCTGCGCGCACAAATGGAAACACTTATCTGTCTGAATTTATTTTTACTTTTTTAAAGGTAAAGTGCAGGTTAATTTGTTTTATTTTTACTTTGTATTTTGTATTAATTATTTTTATGCATTTATTTTGGGGGGCTGTGGAATGAATAATTTAAGTTTCCATTATTTCTTATGGGAAAATAAATTTTGTTTACGAGTGTTTTGGAATACGAGCCCGCTTCCTGAACGAATATGCTCGTAATCCGAGGTTCCACTGTACCTATTTTAGACTCAGTGCAGTGCAATATTTCAACCGCTGGGGGGCAATGCACCCGCTCCTGCTTCCCCGCAAGCTCCTCCTATGCTCAGAGGTCATAGAATAAGCTGACTGGAGTTCACCTGTATGCAAAGCCTTCCTGACGCAACCCTCCCATTTTATCCGGGCTAGGGACCAAGAGCAGCTTTAAATAAATTATCGTAACATAAAAAGAACAAGGCACAGGTGTTACATTGGCAAGTGAAGACTGTCAACCAAATGTCAGAGAATGAGTAACTGCTCAAACTGGCAGAGGTAGTGTGATGCTCCGGGCTGCGTTTCCCGATAACAATTGATCTTAGCGCTTAAGAGCGTTTTCTACAAGTCATTTTGTGAACGTTCGTTATTGTTTCACGTGCGTTTCCCAAACATGCACTTAACACAATTGCACGTAGCCCTGCTTTAAGTGCTACTTAGGAGTCACTAGGGTTAGGGTTAGAGATATATCTTTTGGTCACGTGCTGAGATGTCACGCTGTAGAATGGCTCGTCATTGTTGCACATGCTGTTTTAGAGATCCATCTAAGCTTTGATTTCCGTTTTTTCTACTTGTGTGAATGTATATCCAACTCGAATAACATAGAAATTTCTGTAATTTCTTCTTGAGCAAGTTTAAAAACATAAATTAACTGGAAATGTCGTTCTGTAAAAACACTGTCTTGCTCCAATCTCGCATAAAACAAATTCTAACAGTTTTAGCAGCATCATTTTCGATATTTATATGAAACCTTAATTATTTAAGTAGCATTATTTATCTATTTCTTTATCAACAATTGCTTATCTCACATCAAAATGAATAAATAAGTACATAAATAAATAAGCTCTTACATTTATTTTTTAAAAGTTTAGTCTTGAAGATAATTATCTTCACCTGAAGTGCATTTGCTAATAGGAGAAAAATTTAAATAAGCACATACCTAAGGGTGGAGAAATTAACAAAATGGCTGAAATCAAAAATCAAAGAAAAGACATTTTTCAAAAAGAAGAAATTAATATTATTTTAGAGGAAGTGGAGCTCTCTTTGAGCTACATTGCAGTGAGGGAAAGAATGTCTTTGGGCATCAGGGAGGAAGATGAAGAGGTGGAGGAAGAGAAAGTAGTCAAGATGAGACTTCATGATGCTCAACCAAGATATGTTCAATACATGGCTGGGTTTCATGCACACCAGGAAGTCATCCTTTATTTGTGTCATCTTTAAAGCACATTAAATATTTTCTATTAAATACATTTGCACTGTACCCTCGAAAAGTCCATATACAACAGTGCACATTTGTTTTTCATTCTAAAATTTATTATGTAATTTTTTTTATTTCTTTATTCATTTTTATTTCTACTGTATATTGAATTGTGTAATGAGTAGAAAATAGAAATAAATAAAAAATATACGTGCAAATAAAATGAAAAATAACTTTGAAGAGAAGTAAATTTTAGGGGCAATTTTCTGGTTGTCCAGCAGGCGCCTTCATAATTCTGTCTCCTTACGATGAACTTAAGGCTTTACGATTACTCCAGAGCACACGTAGATCTACGAAGATTTTCAAGTGCTACTTAAGTTACGATGGTTTTGGGAAACAGAACGTAATATTAAGATCATTCGTACGATCATTTTTACGAACTACTTAGGCTTACGATGCTTTTGGGAAACGCAGCCCAGGGCAGTGGTCTGCTGGGAAACCTTGGGCCGTGGCATGCTCTTACTTTGATACATACTGGAAACCCATCTCATCAGAGTGACACCTGATAAATGTGATTATAAAAATTCAAGGTTCAAAGAACTTTATTAATCCCAGAGGGGAATTCAATCTGCATGTCTTTTTACTGTGGAAGGAAATCCATCAAGCACAGGGAGAACATGAAAACTCCATGCACACAGACCCTGAGGCGGGAATCGAACCCGGACCCTAAGGATCAATTGTCCAGTATCCATTCATTTATATATATATTTGTATTAAATAACACAAGGCCAGATTTGGAAACCATCTACAGTAACTACCTAAAATATTCTCTTTCAGTGTAAAGGTCTGGATAAACTGAAGAAAATTTCATGCACTGTCACCTTAGTCTAAATAAGCTTCTGTAAGTGTGTTTAACTTATTGCAGGTCATTTAATTATAGAAAGATGTGTTTTTAGTTGTTCAACCGATGAACAGCTATTAGTTTCGACCAATTCTCTCTTGTGATATTATAAAAAAATATATTTCTTAATTATAATTTGTAATTATTTCTATACGTGGCATAATTTACAGAGCCAAAAAAAAGAAAAGAAATGTATACACACTTCAACATGAAACATATACCGCTTTTTTTGACAGTCACGTGATAGCATCAATGACGGTGCGACTACTGACATCTTTAGAAGAAACAATACTACACACTTTTTACCATAATTCAATTCGAGTTTTAAAAAGCGCATAGATAACAACTGTTGAAGTGTGTTGTACACTTTTCTGGGTCCCTCTGTAGTATTTCCACAGAAACTATTATTGGCCTCTATTTTTTTTTTCAACCCGCTGCGGTGCATTTCAAACCTGACGTCACTTCCGTCCCCCTCTCTCGCTTCCATCTTGCTCTCCGCGTGTGTTTGCTGCTAGCGTGCAGGTCAGTGAGGAGATCTATAATACTCTCTTTCCTGCACAGACACTTCCAGCTCCGAGGCTCAAGGTAAATTAAGTATCTGATTTAACAGGCCGGCAGTAATTTCACGCGGAGCTTCCGTGGAAACACTCCTAATCGGTAGGGGTTTCTGAGACGGGAGCCTGGAGGAGTGACAGGCCCCAAATCCGCATCGAGGGCTGAATGTGTCGGCTTCTATAGCGAGCGCTTTATCTGTTACATTTGTACATTGAAGGCGGTTAGAAAAGTTATTTAACGTGTGCCCAGTAATTAGGAAAAATAGAGCTGTTTAGTATAATCAGGGGTCTGGTCATGATTAAAGGTGGTGTAGCTAGAATGCTAACATCACTATGACATGTTCACGCTTTCTGAACGACGCCAGTACTTATGATTTCTCTGAAGTCTTTAATCACATTTAATCTGACTTGTAATTTAAACAGATCAGTAGGGTGATGTAGTTCGTTTCTCACGCGACAGAAGCCGTTAAATAGCCGTTGGGCCTCAACATTTTGCTGCTCGTATTTCGTTAAACGCCTATTATTTCTCCCAACAGTATTTATTGTTGAAGGCATTTTGTCTAAATGTGATGTAATGTAACGCGACTTTTTCTTTTTTTTATATATTTTTAGAAAGCTTAAACGCTAACGCTAAGGCTTTTGTAATGTTAGACCGCACCCCTTTACCTCCGCGCTCTCTTTTTACAGCAGAGCGTGGTGTATTAGGAAGCTGGCACATGGACCTCCGCTTAGCCTAGCTCATATCACCGGTGCTAACTTTTGTTTCAGTGCGAAGTAGCTAATGCGTGGTGAAAAAGGCGCTCCAAATCGCCAGTAGCAAAATAGCTAATAGAACACGGGCACGCGCTGAAGTTTTAGTTTTTTAGTTTTGTTCACACACTTTATTACAGCTTTATACCACAGCTTTGAGTTATCCTATCATATTCTAAGAGGGAAATAATACATAATAAATTGTCTTTATTTGTAAATCAAGTGAAAAAATGTTCAATCTGTTAGAAAAGTTGTTTTATTATACTTCCCATCTTTTTCCTGACAATTCCCACCTTCTCTGCTTTCTGATTGGTTGTAAGAGTTTTCTCATGTCTGATTGGTTAGGTCTTCACAGTTTAGCTTATTACTATCATTAATAATTATTAAATCTAAATCTTCTTTACATCTAATTTGAGTAACATGACATTAGCACAAGTATTTACACTAGAAAAATAATCTTACTTGGTATTCAATCTGATTTTGTCAAAAGTCTTAAAGGCATGCAATATAAACATAAGTAAAATTTTTAGGGGATACTTTGTGGAGTGGTAATTTTGGACAGCAAATATAGTAACAGCTCATATGGATGTATATGGTGGACATTCCTTGTAATCTATAAATAATAAACAATTTGAAGAAAAAAAAACATGGTAAAATGAGAAGTATAATCACGAAGAAGAAAAAAATGTATGTAGTTAACATTTATGGAAGGATTCAGTAAGTCCCCGGAACAGTGTGTAGTATCTTTTTCTGAAGATGCTACTCTTTTTGTATTAGATAATCATGTGTTCTTGGAAGGGCTGGGCGATATGGCTGAAAACTGTATCACGATATCAGTGTTTCATATCGGTCGATATCGATAATTATTGATATTTTTTTATGACCCATTTAAAATAAGGCCCAGGAGAACATATTATTTAAACATTTTTATTTTAAACTTAACCTTCCTCTGATCATAGTCCCATCAGTTATTAAGACAGAAATGTCACCAACCATGGAAAAATCAAATAATGAAAATGTAAACATAAATCTAAAGTCACAATTAACAATTATCTCTTAACATTTAAGGTGCAAAATTAAAAGAAAATGTAAGAAATGCTTAATAAAGTGTAATACGTTTATTATATTGCATGCCTTTAGAGAAAACTACAACAAAAATATATTGTTGTAATATAGTTGTTTGATATTAATTCACTGGCGGGCCACCAGGGGGCAATACCGCGCTGTATACTATGTGTGTCGTGTGCACTGAATGCAGTAAAAGAAGAATACCGTTTTCTCCGTTTCTTTTTCCTCTGGTTGTCTCACACAAAAAGCAAATATTATTATAGATGCTATTTGTGCATATTGGCATAATTGTCATACCAAAGAATAAACTACCCGCCAATGTGGCTAGTGAGACTAAAGTTACCCGCCACAGCCGAATTTTACCTGCATTTGGCGAGTGCCAATGTCAACGCCATCTTGTCTCCGTTTATGCTTCCTGAATCGCGACCGTACTACTTCCGGGTCCTAGTGCCGGTCGCGGAGCGAGTGCGCATGACGGCAACCAAACTAGCTTCGCGACCTCTGTTTTCTTCCGACAAAGAATAAAAAATATAGAATGTTCTATCGAACACATTTTTTTTTATTGATATCGATCACGTGTCTATCGCGAAACATATTATCGTTTTATTGCCCAGGCCTAGTTCTAGGTTTTCATTGACTCGATCTCTCGCCCTCTCAATGTCTCAGCCCTGTGCTTGCTCGACTAGTGTAACAAATGTGCTGCGAAACCAGCCAATCAGATGTTACCTTTAAGTTTCTGATTGTCTGAGTTTATGGCACGTTTGTCACGTTGAGCAAGGCAATTTTGCATATTTTAATGATGTATAAAGGAATTTAACTTGTAGCAAGAAATCCTCTTTTGTCATGACACCACAAACTACATATACCTAAAAAATATTATGAACAATTTCAGTATGTCCAAGTAGAAGGTATGGAGTGCTATTGAATGCAGAACAGTTGGTAGTGTCATCAAAATAAAATGAAATTTGTTCAGATGGGCTCATTTGACGGACAGTTTGAGGAACATTTGCAGCGTATAAACACATCAATGCTTTCTCTTACAGATGAAAGAGACAATAATGAACCAGGAGAAATTAGCCAAACTGCAGGCGCAAGTGCGCATCGGTGGAAAGGTAAGCAAGCTTTTCAAAATTATATTTTTAATAAGTAGTTTCCCATTATCATAACTTTTGTTTCTGTGTTTTGTTGGTAGGGCACTGCACGCAGAAAGAAGAAGGTTGTACACAGAACCGCTACTGCAGATGACAAGAAACTTCAGTTTTCTCTGAAAAAGTTGGGCGTCAATAACATCTCCGGCATCGAGGAGGTGACATCTCTTCTCTCTCTATTCCAGTTTATTTTGACAAACTAAAAAACTATTTTTCTAACTGTGTGTGCATGCATGTTGTCCGTGTTATTAGCCGTACCTGTTTTCTGTGTCTGAGACAACACTATGCTCTGACTTTGCAGGTGAACATGTTTACAAACCAGGGAACAGTGATCCATTTCAACAACCCCAAAGTGCAGGCTTCACTGGCAGCCAACACCTTCACTATCACAGGCCATGCTGAGACCAAGCAGCTCACAGAAATGCTGCCATCTATCCTCAATCAGCTTGGTGCCGACAGCTTGACCAGTCTGAGAAAACTTGCTGAGGCTCTGCCCAAACAAGGTGTGTGCGCTATTCATTGGGGACTTAAAAAAATGTAAACAATTTAAAGTATACATTCAGGCTTTAATCTTACTGAGAAGGAAACATAGCGTCATTTTGAATGCAGTTCTTAAATATGAGCTGATAAATATGTAGTTGGAAGAGTCCAGTAAGGGTTTTTTGTGTTTGACTTCCCGAATATTATTCAGGGACATCGAATATGCTATGATCAAGATAGTGTTTTGTCATTTTATCATACATAAAATCATACAGCGTTCAGCAAAATGCTATCTGTGTCGCTGTGAGAAATAAGTGACAAATCATTTTACTGCGAACAGAAATTAACTTGCACTGCAGGCCTGTGTTCAGTTCTTAAATAGTCAAGGAATATTTCCAGTTTTTGAGAAATGAGAGCCAGCATATATTACAATTCTGTGAAGGTGGGTTTATAGTCCCCTTTTAGCAATAAGAAGTAGTAGAACTACAAATGTGTTGTGTAAACTTGGTGATGAAGGATTTACAATTTAATTTCCATTGGTAACAAATGTTATTTTCATATTCATATAGGACAATGCCAGAAAGTTTGAGCCTTAAAATGTAGTTTACCAACTATATAATTGGCCTCACAGGTCAAGGGTCCGATTCCTTCTTCAGGTCTATTTGCGCATGTTCTCTCAGTGCTTAATGGGTTTCCTCAAAGTCAGGATAATTGGCATTTCCAAATTGCCTGGAGTGTGCGCTTGTGCCTTTTGATGGACTGGCACTGCGTCTACTTTTAAACTGCGATATTTAAGTATTAAATCGACTATTTTGTATTAAACATTTATCTAAAATATTATAAATAATCACATTAAGAGAATGTATGCCAATATGTATTTAATTATCTCAGAAGTATTAACCATACTTAAATTATTGACAATTTACATAAACCCCTGACTGTATACTTTTACGATTAAATATTTGCACAGGTCCATACTGTGCGATTTATCGTGCGCACTGCCATCCAAGGTTTATGGCATCTAGTGCCCCGAGTCCCCTGGGATAGACTCCAGGGCCCGTATTCACAAAGCTTCTTAAGCCTAAAAGTTGCTCCTATTGACACAATTCTAAGAAAATTCTTAGAATTATGTCATTTTCTTAGAATTTCCCCTTAAATTTAGGACAAAATCTTAGTAAAGATAAAGATTCACAAAACATCTTATCCCTAAAAACAGCTCCTAAGGTAAAAATTGTAAAGAGTAGAGAGGAGGACTTTTAAGAGGCTTAAGAGTTTCTATAGCAGAGGACAAAATGGTGGAAAGAAGAAATATTCTCCAAACACTAAACGTAAAGCTAAAATTAAACATTGCTCTTCTGTCCAATTTGGTTTTCTTGTTCTTTTACTTCCTTCCATCTCTCTTGGATTGTTGGCAACATACCATCCAAAAGTGCAACTTTAATACTGTCCTGCAATCATGTAAACTGTAAAATCATTATTTTGCTTCCATCAATCTGAAATGGATTAAAGGTAATAAAATCAGTGTTCTAAATAAATGTAAGAAAATATAGTAACTACTGTGTAGAAATTGGTTGCTTCAAAAGTAGACTCATTTTCAATATTTGGCTGCTTACTTATCTTGGATATTTATATTAACATATCCAGTTTCTTCATATGCAAACATTATGATTTCACTATTCTATTATCATATATTCTATTTTCACAAAGAGCACATTTCAAGACCTTTACAGAGGTCAGAGGTTATTTTTTATCAACCAATCACAGTCCTTGAATTGCTGCATCATCCCCAGCAACGGGGTCAACCACACCTCCTTACTAATGCTTTCGTACTTTCCTTCCTCTGAGTTGCTCTAAGACGTTTTCTAAATCACTTTTAGTTTAAGACTCCCAGCTAGGACTTTTTAAGCTAAGATAGGAGCTCTCTGAGAGAATTCTAAGAAGCGTTGTGAATACGGGCCCTGGTCTCCTGTGACCCTGTGCAGTGTATGTGGTATAGACTGTGAGTTTACTAACTCTGCCTCAGCTGGTGTATGCTGAGGTTTGTGAACAGGTGTGTAATGGGGGGAGGTTTGACTTCAGCATTTGCCACAGCACAGCTGCCTTTTTAAAATTCCTTCAACAGGGTTAAAATAATGACCTTTCCGTCCATATTCAGTATCTAAATTCTGTTCTAAGCACTTGGTTTTGTTTGTAAAACTCGAATATGCCATGATCTTTTCTTTTTTTTTCTTTTTTATTTTTGCAGCTGGTGATGGAAAAGCACCAGTGGCAACAGGAGAGGAAGATGATGATGAAGTTCCAGGTCAGTGTTTTTAATCGAAATTATTTGTCACCATTTTTAAATACCAGGTATTATTTTCTTAATCAACTACAAACACTTCTTATAAGCTAGATACCTAGTAGACAGATGTTCACATTTATAGCTGCCTACTGTTAATCCTGTATTTCTATATAGATTTAGATTGTAAGAGTAGTGTGTGATTTAGCTAAATAACTTGAGAATGCAGGGTAGGGCAAGTCTAAGGAGCATGTTACTGAACAGGACTGATGTATTTTAGGTTTTGTTGTGTAGCTAAAATCATCATGTAAGTGCAAACAAGCTTCTGTAGTTGTGCTCATACAGTTCCTGAAATGATGTCATCTGTTTTCTGCCTCTAATATACAGCAGTAGCACCTCAACGTTAAGAATCCATAAATATTTCACCAACACACTGAGTTTTATACTTTGTAATCTTGCCCTGGCTACCTTTGGGTGAGAAGCCAGTTTAACAAATGCAGTAATAACTGGCAGGCTGTTTAAGGCTATCTACAACCTTGACAGCTTTTTTATTTATTAATTTTTTTAAATCAAGGATATTTTGAACAGTTACATGTGGCTTGAGTACAGTTTAAGCTTCTGGTGTTCGTGATGCTTCTGCTCTTTGCACGACTTTTCTCACTTTTTACTTTGATGATAACCAGATTTAAAAAATCTCAGAAAAAAAGAGAATTTCACCACCGTTATCACAGACTGCCCCCACATGTTCTTCACTTGGCCATAAACATCATCCTTGCTTTTAGAATGCGTGTTGTAATCCATGTTGAGATTTGTTTTCAGGACATCAAAATTCCTTTACAAGTTCATAACTAGGTTATTTATGTATTTTTTGTGTTGCATAATACTTTGAGCCTTGAAAGGTTGTGCATTGCATTTTAGAGAGGTTAATTAACACATGACTGTAAGGGAAGCTCCTCGGTTAAACTCACTAGTTTTAATAAAAACTGTTTACAAGTAGTTAGTGGTATCACTGTAAAAATAAAGCTGCATGTTTTTCCATTCTTCTCTCCTTGGACCTACGATTCTCATCCAGGAAATGAACTTTTGTGCATTTATACTTTTTGCAGATCTTGTGGAGAATTTCGATGAGGCTTCAAAGGATGAGGCGAACTAAATCAAAGGAGAGACAAGCGTTCAGAATCTGCAAACTCAGCTGGGCCATGTGGGACTCCCTCTTCCCCTCATTTTGAACAGTTGTTTTGGTTTATATTTTTGAAATGTATTGCAACCCACTTTTTTTTTTTTTTTTTCCCTTCTCGTGCACTGCTGTGTTCCCCCTGTGTCCAAGCTGAGTGACAGGTGTGTCTAACCACACAAAGTGATGTAGTGTGTTTGTAGGGCCCCCAGGGCATCTTGCCCATCTCTCCCTGCTAAGACTCTCCTTCGCGGCCTAGCTGAAACCCACATCTGGAAATAAACATTTGCTATTGAACTTAATAAATAAAACACTGTCTCGTCTCATTTTTCCCCAGTATTTGATTGAGGTTGAATTCTGAAATCTAAGTATTCACTGTCGGTCATACATTTTAAGATTTTATTTGCTAATTTGTAAAAGATTGAATGCATGCGAGGGTGTATGGCTCAATCCCCTACTAATGAAAGACTTCATGTTCATAGTTAAAAGAAAAACATTTAAAATGGCTGGCTGGCTTAGTAGATTAACATCTACATATACATAGTTATTAAAAGGATTTAAAAACTTTCCCAGGAAATAAACTTCTGTTTCTGGTGTGCTATACTATGGTTAAAGGATAAAGCCTTACAATACTGTTTCACTCTAGACATAACTCATGAATCCTAAGCCAAGTACTAGAGCAGTGGTTCTCAAACTTTTTCTGTCATTCCCCACTTAAGGGGGTGAGCGAATTTTCAAGCCCCACTTATCAACAAAATAACGAAATTGGCCAAGTTTACTGTTTATTGAAATACCAATTTCTAAACCAATAAGATCAAACAACACCAAGTTAAAAACAGATAAAATACACGTGCAATTGTTATAAAAGGCTTGCGTTGTCACTTATCTTTGCATAATTGACCCCATGTTTATTAGCTGCTCAGCAATCGTTTGTAGTTTTTTTGCACTGGCCAATTCTGTATGCAACTTTGAATGAAGCCATTTGTGCTTTGCTGTCCACTGATTCAGATGTTACCATGCGATTCTCCTGCTGTCTGTATTCTGCCAGCTTTCTTTGAAAGAAGTCGAGTGGCTTATTAACGTGACGGGAGTATGTTGTCTCTAAGTGTCTTCCTAATTTGTTGGGTCTCATGCGGTCTGCTGCCAGCGGTTTAAGACACAAAACACACTTGGGTCTCTCTTCTGCCCCCACCATGAATCCAAGCTGAAGATAGGCTTCATTAGGGGTGGGCGATATAACCAAAATCTTCTAACACAGGAGAAGCAATTTTCTACTTCGATAATGTATATCACAATATAGCAATTTGTATCTGAAAATGCATGAATAAAAATTCAAGCACAAAACTGTTTTACATAATGTAATTTTATATAAACTGAATTGCTGAGGTTTGCCGCATTTTTTTACTTTGGCCATATTCGTTTGGATGCTTGTATTTCAGATGATAGAAAAGGTTTGACGTGTTTCCACCGCTTGTTAAAACGGTGCACTTGCGTACCTTCCAAATCACGTTCATCTCATTCGTATCACTTTTCTTATACTCAAACCAATTCCACAACACAGACGATGCAGCTTTTTTCTTTACAATCTCCTCGTTGGTTTCGTCATATGTAAGTAAACTCACTGCTGCTGCACCGTCTTCTTCCATTGTCGAAGTGTATGTGAAGCCAAACACATCAAAAGTGGGACGAAACCGCGGCACCCGATTGAACCGAATATCTGCGCAAATACAGCGCAGCGCGAATATCTGGATAGCGCAGTGATGATCTGGTTTATTTGCGCGGCCCGGTGGATCGCGCAGCGCCGCTCGAATCACAAACCTGCGCGACCCACCGTGTTTTATTTAAAATGTCAGGACTGTTTAATATTGTTTCCTCCCGTTCATTGCGTCCCACCTGTCATGTCTGTATTCCCCACTAGTGGAGCCGCCCCACACTTTGAGAACCACTGGGCTAGACTAAGGTGTGTTCACATGGACCTTAATATTCTGCTGATGACCTGAATAATAGTGCAATCAGAATAAAACTCCCAACACGTAAACACCAAGTAGAAGAGTCTGATGTGATCGGAATGAATCGTCAATGGGAATGAGAGGAGTGGTAGTAACCTTTTGATTAATATATAAATATTAGCAATGTAATCACTTTATTTGATTGTTTCTCTATTGTTGGAATATATAGTAAATTTTTTGTGCATGTGTGCCCAATGTCTGGGTAACATTAGGTGATAAGTTTTTTCCAGTAGAAAAATGTTGCTTCCATTCCCAATTAGTAAATATCTCCCTCCCACCTCTGTTACCTTCATCCACTGGGTCTGTGGTTGGCTCACTATTCCATACACTGTATAATAAACCCTATAACCAACCATAGATCAGACTTCATTCTTGTAAACAATCATAATGCAGAAGATGCAGACCCTAACCTAACAGTTGGAAAAAAATATATACTTGTTACATTTCAAGCAGCTCAAATGCATCAGAGATGTGCTTAAACAGTTTAAATCTCAAGTCAGAATGATTTTCAGTCTGTTTCAAGAAATATTGTCTGAGTGTAGAGTTCTTTCAACCCCTTAGTTTGAACTTTGTGGCAACAGTTTGGGGAGGAACCAGGAATTTTAAAAACTATATGACATGCTCATGAACATAGAAAATTCATAACACTTTAAAACACATTTAAGACATTTGAAACTTGAGATGGACAGTGATAATGTAAAGCTTCTTAACCATGCACTTAAGATAGCTCATGTGTTTAAAAACATTTAACTTTGAGGCAACAGCGAACAGATTTCAAAAGTATTTTTGCCAGAGCCTCTTTTCTAAAGATTTTTTAAAGGATATTGTTTGATTCATAATTTTCTCTCACTTTATTCATTCATCTTATATACTGCTTTATCCTGTATTTAGGATAAAGCTTTAATGCACTTTTAAAACCATGCAAGTGTGGTTTACTTCTGCCCCTAAAATATACCTTTGTGAAAATAATGAAGTTTTGTAATAAATATTCAGGACTGTGCCACTCTTGTACAAATCACATCATGCAACTCGTTTTGTCTGTCCAGTTTTATTGTAGAACAGTTATTTATAGAAAAACTCTACACACAGATCACACACACTGCAATTTTACAAGACCATGTTACTAAATAAATATCCACAGTACATAAAACATCACACATTAAAAAGTTGCTTTAAAAAACTGAGAAATTGAGAATTATATTAGCAACTTCCGACTAATGTAAACATGCACAATGTTCATTGATTTTCTTTAACTCATCTCCACAGTAATCACCAGTCTTCTTTTTGTGCCTCCAGTTTATCTGTACTAGGTGCGGCCACTATTTGATTCCTTGCAGCAGCTTCAGTAGATGTGCTTCCATCACCTGTTGAACTGTTGAAGTGCAGCACAGAAGAACACTTACACAGAACATTAAATTTTATGTATAGTCCATTGGAAATCACTAATCACAGCTTCCAGTAAAGTATCCAAATAAGTGTTTTACCTAAACCGGGCATTGTGCTTCGCAGCTGATTCAGCATATAATTTAATTTCTGTAGTGCTTTTAATAATAGAACCAACAGTCACAAAGCAGCTTTACACAAATTTGGATGTGGATTTAGCTCCATAATGAACAAGCCAGAGGCAAGAGTGGCTAAGTAAATTCTCCTGCGGTAACCTGAAGAAACCAGGAAAGCGTCAGGTCAACTGGACTTCTTTATGTTGGTTTGAAACTGAAACAAGGCTGCCAAGGGCTCCTGTATGTCACCTAATGTTGTCAACCTATACATGGAAGAAGTGGAGAACTAAGCACAAAACCCGCTTCCGGTTATAGTGCTGACCCATTAGTTTAAGAATGTGGATGAAACCTGGGTGAAGATTGAGGAAGATTAAAGTCTTCCTCAATCAACAAGGTTGTTGATCGAATCTTTCACAAACCACAAATGCAGTGGACACCAACTTTAAGTTCACTAAGGAACACACCAAGAACAAGAGGCTGCTTTCTTTTACTGCACCCTTCTGGAAGAGGAAATAGAAGTCTACAGGAAACTCAGTACCTGCTGTTTGACTTCCAAAATCCAGTGCAACACTAACAAGGAGACATCAAGGACACAAGACAGGCAACTGAGAACAGCTTTACAGTCTCATGATTATCCTAAGTAGACATTTGTCCCATTGTCCAGTTAAAGCAGGAGGACTCAAGTCAACGGAAGAAATCTTGTCATTCCTTGCATAGCGAGTTTATCTGAAAATCTTAAGATGATCTTTGGAAACCATCACATATTTGTTTATTATAAACCCATCAACCTTAAAAGAAAGAGGTCACACATTTAAGGACAATGTCATGTACAGTATGACAGGCAGTTTGATAGACTGGTGTAAGAAGTCCTTTGTAAAAATGTGTCAAACCCTTCCCTCAACAAGGATAGAGGCCTCAGGTGTGACCCATCCCCCTTTTTTCCACCATGTTACCCTTTCATCCATTACCAGGAGGTAATGCACTCTATACAGGTCAGGTGAGAAATGGCCCATGTCGGATACACTAATCAGACATAACAATAACACACACAGAGGTTGTGTGACAATGATTATTAATAACATACCAGTAAACTGGTGACAGGTTCATGATCACCTAAGGCTCATGGCATGTTCACGGCGACCAAAGGTTTATGTGCCTGGCCAGGGTGTATCCTACCTCGTGCCCTAAGACTCCTGGGATAGGCTCCAGGTCCCTGCGACCCTGAATACAGGATAAAGTGGTATAGAAGATGAGTGAGTGAGTGTCTATATTTGAGACCGCTCTCAGACTGAAGAAGCTACTTGGAATAGTAGCAAAATGTGTCATAAACAACATAAATAAGTCCAGTTGACACGACTCAACTTCCAGACATGGGATAATAGTGCAGTGGATGGATGAAGAACTACTGATCATCCATTTTATCATCCATTCACTGCCTGGAGACCTGGAGCTAATCTCATTGAACCGGGTGCTAGATGTAGGTACCTGAAGAAACCCCCCCCCCCCAGGCAGAGGAGGACATGCAAACTCTATATATAAATAAATATCACAGAACTTTACACAGAAAAATGTCACCTGGCAATTTGAAATTGTCCTTACCATGTCTATGACCCATTGCTACTGCCATGTCCATAGCATTAAAGCCCGAGTCAGACTCCATGGTCGGATCAGCTCCGTTCTCTGTTAGAAAGAAAAAAACATCATATACTGCACAGTCATTTTAAATTGTGTTCAAACCCTAGCATACAATCTTACCTAAAAGTAGTTCCACACAACGGACATGGTTCCCGTGCACTGCATAAAGTATAGGAGCGCCTCCATTCTGTAACGAGGATAAACATGATTATTGTAGCAATAGTTATATAATAAGGGTTGTAACTATACAGTAATACAACCTTTATCTCATAGTTATTAACTTAAAAGATTAAATTGTCAGTTTTGCACATATATGCAAATTAATGAGTGGCCGCATTAACTCATGATGTATTGTAACATAGACAGTGATAGCAAAGACGTATTGATGTGTGCATATGTGCCGTTTCAGAGTACAGGTGCGTACTTCTCACTTGTAATTACGAAGGGAATCATTGTGATTTACAATTGATTTACAAGTTCAGAATGTGAATATAGCCAATGTAGTTTAAGCATAATACAAATACAGTTTCAAACTTAAATACGAATATTTGTGCCATCTCTTTAAAAGTACACCATTTAAAGATGATAAAATGTGTCTTGGCTGAATGAGGACATCTGGGTGGGTGTGTTATTCATGTCTTACCCAGTCATATTCATTGACATTAACACCACAGTCAATGAGCATCCTGACAATATCTGTGTAGCCTTTACTGCAGGCCAATGACAATGCGCTCTCTCTTCCTTTAGCCAAAATATGAGGGTCTGCACCCTAAAAAAAAAAAAAAATTTTTTTAAGGTTAAATTGATGCATGTGCGCGCGTGCACACACACTTTAATAAGTCATTTTAGAATTAAGTCACTTTCATGCATGTTTGCACACCACCTCAGTCATTTTTCTTTATTTACACAAAAATGTCCATTTCTTCTATATTTTTCTATTGCACAGAATATTTTTATTTGTACAGAAATATTTTTACTTTATTTTACCTAGCTAAATATTTTTTTCTATTGTATTTATTTATTTCTTATAAATAAGCTTTTACTTTTAAGGTCACTGGCGGTCCTGTAAGCATTTCACAGCATATCGCACTGTGTATGACAAATTCAAATTTCTCACACACACACACACAGACACACAGACACACACACACTCTTGGCCCTTTTGGTTCCAGTGAAAGTAAATTAGAATTGTTACAACATACAGACATTCTACATGAATTAGGAACATTTTGAGGAAGGTCCATAAAGTGTGTGACAGTCAGGTGTCCTTATAATTTTGGGTATATAAAACGAATTAAATGAATCATTATAGTGAAATTTACATGCACTTGTTTTATAATCAAATTAAGCCACATGCAAAATAACACACTCACACTCTGTAGTAGAAACTCGACCACAGCAATCTGACCATGAGCTGCAGCCCACATTAGGGGTGTGAATCCCTCTTCATCCTGCAGGTTTATTGCTGCCTCTGATTGGCAGAGAGACAAACACCAAATCAGCACGAATCTTGACAGGATACATTTTTAAAACTTTGCAATAGTTAAGTTATATTAAAATAATAATAATAATAATAAATATAGAGCAGTACCTTGTTCTATTCGACTGGCTAAGTATATCATTTCTCCTTGTGCTGCGAGCTGGTGAATTGACAGAGCTTGAAAAAAATAAACAGCAGAAAAGAACATTTACCTAAAGTTGTGTGGACTAGTAAATATATTCATTAGCTGAAAATTCACTTGGAAAAAAACATTTCAGATTCATCTACAAGGGCATTCAAGTCAAACCAGGATTTGTGAAAAAACTAAATGAAGGTATAAAACATATTGACATTTATGGGAAACATTGAGCACAGTACGGTGATGAGACTCTTAACCACAGTAAAACATTCGAATGGTGCAAACATTTTAAAGTAGGCTATACAAGGTGGCTTGGAGTCCACTGTAGTCCTTCCCGTGAACATTCAGTGATGGATAACCTTTTAACAATTTGCAGAAGAGCCATGGGAAATGTACAGACAATCATTCAGCACACCACTTGCGCATTATAGGAACTTGGCTGGGATTTATTGCCATCTCCTATACAGACCTCGCTCCAAGCCATGTATGTTTAATGGCTATGTTTGGGCCATTAAAGGAGTTCCTGGAAGGCCAGCATTTTAGATGTGAACCTGGGAGTCCAATCACTGCTTTGGCGCACCGAGAAAACTTTCTATCTTTATAGTTTCCAGGAACTAATGAAATGCTGAATTAAGTACATTAGTACAATTTATTATAAAGGTAGTTTTTCGGAAGTCCCAGTTTGTCTGTTCTTTTTATGCATCTAGTCCTGATGAGATTTTAATAATTTCCGATGTGTTACCAAAGTGATGTATAATTTCAAATTATACAGAGTGGCACAAATTCTGTAAGCAAAAAGGATTTAAAATGATAAATTACAGCAAATGTTTAAATTGTTAGTTTCTGAAAAAGTCCTGGAACTGAAACAAAAAGAAACATCAAGTTTCATATAAGGAAAAAAAATTTTATGGATGCAGACATTTAGGACACCCTGTATAGTTCACAATATGGCTGCTGCATCCTAACACCATTTTAAATTTTCTTAAAATGACATGTGGCTGAAAGATATCTCAACCCTCCTGAAACACGTGTGTACCTATAATGAAATTTGAGTGCATTTACACACCTGCATGTTTATGTTAATAATCCATGTTTGGATACATAGAATGTGTTGCAATTTTTTTATTTTCTGTCAGAAATAGAAAATTAGGAAGATGAATTTTGTTTGCGCATAGAAAGCATTTATGGAAAACAGATGCTGGAAAATGGCTCATCTCCAGTGTGTGTTTGATTACATGAGTTCTGAAAAGAAAGGTGGTTGGCTCACAGTGAACAAGCAGTGGAGTGGAGGAGACCTCGTTGCCACGGTGCTTATTGGTAAGCGTGGTCGACTGCTTGATCGGCGAGAAGTGCTTGGTGGTGGAAGGTGTGTATACATGTCTAACCTGGATCCCAGGAGACGGAGAGGTCTGAATGTTGCATTCCGCTGCAGAGAGAGAGAAAAATAAGCATATTAAATGTGGGAAATCGGTAATAAATTTTTTTTATTAAAATGGTTTCTGATGAAAACTCATATTGGTGGCCAAAAATTTAGTGCAGTACAAACACCTGGACTACAAAATCATTAATTTGCAACCTTTCTGTTTTATACACTTATATTAATCTTGCCACACTTTCACAGCAACTTACTTTGCATAAAATCATACAATAATAAAAGAAAATTCGGAAATTAATAGTCCAGTTGTTAAGGTGATATGTTTCATTATTAAATGGTCAAAAGGATCTAAATGATATAGATGTTGTTGTTGGTCTTTCAGCTGCTCCTGTCGAGGGGTCGCCACAATGGACCATTCGATCCGTATAACAACTTGGCACAAGTTTTACACTGCATGCCCTTCCACACAACCCTCTCATTTTATCCGGTCATGGGAGTGGCACTGCACTGGATGATATAGATGTGTTGAATATTATTCGGCTCTTAATCATCTTTTCCTTTACCTTTAAACAAGACTGACGCTACCTCCAGGTCAGAGTTGACCTGGTCTTGGATGTTCTTGCTGTCTTCCTCGTTCAGAGACTTCACAAAGCGTGAGCACACGTTCATATCAAAACGGTTTGGCAAGATGAATTTGGGGCCCATGGCCACATTTTGGGTGCCGGCATCCTCCGCTGTACCGATAGTCACGGCAGGCTCCACCTTGATGGTGGTCATCTCTGGCAGAGGGCACATGCCCTCCATTTCTTCTGATGCCATCTGACACTGTAAATCAGATAAACCTCTGATGACGTTCATGCAAATGATCAGTGAGGATTTATATTATAATTTAAACATAGACAGTTACTGTGTCAACAAAATGATTCAGTATAATAAAACACAACAAGCATTCAAAGAGCATAGCTGCTTTGTTGATGTCACATACAAGCACAAGTCAAACAGGCACCAGTATAGGGTTTGTGCATCATTTCACAAAGACATACCTAATTCATCCTCAGTATGATGGTCCTGTAAACAATACGATGTTTTTTAATGAAAGAAGCTGTTTCAAATCTAAGAAATTAAAATCTGCTGAGTCAGCTGGAGCTCTTGACAGCGCTGAGCTTCTGTTTTCTACATAGCTGTGTCTCTGCTGCTAAGCTAACAAGCTAGTTACATGTTTTAACCTTAACCCTTTTCGCTAAGATTTTCAAAGGTAACCGTATACCTATATAATTAAATAGAATTTTATGTTAAAATCTAAATACAGTACACTCGAAGATTTAACCGCTTAACCACATCCAACGCTTAATGCTAAGCAAGTAGGCATTCAACCCGCAATGCGCATGCGTGCGATTTTATCACACGCAGTACGCATGTTCGGTGGGAGAGTGCGCATGCGTAGTGTAAAGCAGGCCGGCTTGAGCTGCACCTGGCGCTGTCTGTCCCACGATCTTTCCTATTATCTAGACGCAGACAGTGTCACATGATGCCACTCAAAATAGATGTCGTGCAGCGTTAAAGCCAAGCTTCCCTTCCCAACCCAATGTGTGTTAACGAACCGTTCACTCTCCCCAGACTTTAAGTGTCCACTAGTGGCCGCTAGTGGTTACATAATGTAAAAACAGGCGGCTGTTATAACAAGGCCGCATGTGTTTCCAAGATAAAATGATATCCACATATGTTGTATTTTCTGTCAACAAAAGTGTTAAAGCAGATAATTGTGGGTGCATTTGCAACAAAACACAACAGCACTAGAAATGGTGGTAGGGAAAATATACAGAATGTCGTACTGTGAAATTTATTCGTTCATTTGATCAGAAATAAGTTAAAATGCTGCGTTTTCAATAAAAATACCCCCAATACGTCTACATACACACATTTTGGCTATAGTTCCAGTTCTGAAAATATTACAATGTAAATAAGGACATATTATAATAAACAGAATGAGCAGCTCACCTCTTATACATTCTAGTCTGAGTCGTTCATCCTTTTGAATCTATTGCACCGCATAGCGTCTATGGGAGTCACGTGTCAAAAGAACGAAGGACTTCGGGACTCGAAGACCGACTAGCCCAATCGTTCAATACTGTTTCCTGTGTACTGCACTGCATAGCGTCTATGGGAGTCACGTGTTAAAAGAACGAACAACTTGAGACTTGAAAAATTATCGCTGAGAATCGTTCAATACTGTTTCCTCTATATAACATACGGAGGCTTTGCGATGCTTTGCGCATGCGCGCCTAATAGAAAATGAATTAATCACTCTCCGCGACGACTCATTCATCTGAGTCATGTTAAAGATTCATTCAAAAAGAACGAAATCGTTCATGAACGACCCATCACTAGTGGGGGCTCTGGAACATATCCCAAAAGACTTAGGGCATGTGGCAGGGTGCCCTAAATGGAACGCTAATCCATCATAGGGCACACATACTCCCACTCCCAGGCTCATTGCTACAGTTATTTTGAGAATGTCAGTTAGCCAACTCTGCATGTTTTTGCGGGGAAACCAGAGTACCCAGAGGAAACCTAGCAAGCAAACTCCATGCACACAGTACCCAGGCAGAAACTGAACTTGCACCCCTGGAGGTGCAAGGTGACAGTGCTAACCGCTAAGCCACCATATAACTGTGATTTTATGCATTAGAAATACTATCAAATAAATAAATTGCTTTATTATTGCTTCTAATATATAAATAAATAAATAATTAGCTTCAGCAACACCATTGAATCCACTAGAATATTGCACAAACATGTCCACCAAGTGACAGTGACCAGTGACCCCTACAATGTTTTTACACCATTGTGAGTAAACCCAAGTGACAGCTGTGCACAAAATTTCCAGGAGATCAGCAGTTTTTCGATTAAAACAAAAAATTGCACATGAGATCATATATACAGTATACACTAAGGTTAGGTGAGGACTAACTTTGCACTTTAAAACGACGACAATACCACAGCTTCAGTCACATGCTCCATGTTTAACTGTTTAACTTGTACTACTGCATACTTAGATGCCTTATACTATTCCTCTTATCCCCTTTTCTATTGCATATTCATATGATTTATACATTTTATATAGTTGTATTTTTTTTTTTTTGGTCTTACGGCTGCTCCCGACTACCCAGTCCGCACTACAACTTTGCACAGTTTTTACGCCGGATCCCCTTCCTGACGCAACCCTCCCATTTTATCCGGGCTAGGGTCCGGCACTGCATCCAGTGGCTGGGGTTTGGGCACTGGCTGGGAATCGAACCCGGGCCTTCCGCATGGCAGGCGAAACACCTACCACTGAGCCACCAGTGCCCTACATTTTATATAGTTGTATATTGTATTTTATTTGATTGTAAATGTAGATCTGTATATTTGTAGATTATATATATTTTTTCTTTTTCTTTTTCTATTATTGCAGAGAAATATATCTTTCTAACTTTTTATTCTATCTTATATTTCCTTCATTTCACTGCATAGCATTCTGCGTATGGTTGTGTACTTCATATATAACATTTTAATTTATTGTGATTTAATATCTCATTATTTCACATAAATAATTTGCCATTTTGAGATAGCTTGGGATTTTTTGGCATATCATTCAAAGGATGATAAATCTCACAATTAGATATATTCACATGTGAGGGATCTTCTCTGCCCATGTGCAAAACAGTCACACATAATATCTTCTTGCTGATAACATTAAATATGATATATTTAATATGACATAATAGCTTTTGCATCATCTACACTGTTTTTCATCCCTTCACCAAATAAAATAAAACTCCTTGTTTTTCTGATTCTGTCTTTCTCTAAGTCACCTCTAGATGGCGCACTGTTTACATATCATATTTGGGTTTTCCACGACCTCTTCTCCACCAGTGGAAATTTGAGTGGATTTCTAGGATCTGAAGTCCATGCAAATTGCCCAGTTCTCTGAGGACCAAACAGGAAGGGTGGGCACTCTCTTT
The DNA here is from genome assembly GCA_030522415.1 of Channallabes apus. Lineage (NCBI taxonomy): Eukaryota > Metazoa > Chordata > Actinopteri > Siluriformes > Clariidae > Channallabes > Channallabes apus. The sequence continues at coordinate 9,107,563 of CM060130.1, forward strand.
GGCTCCACTCCAGTTTCCTGTTTAGTTTCCAAATGCATTTGTGATTAAACCAACCTGCGTGTTTTTGAGTGATCTTCTTGGAGGTTGAATCAAGTCTTCTTTAATGTAGTTCAATTGATTTGAGATAGTTTGAAACATACTGGGTGAATCATACTTTTGAATCAGATTGCTTTAAGTGACGTAGACTGGGAAATGTTGTTACAGATCCTCATACAGATCTTATCCCTACTGTTGGCCAGTTGGAATACTCATGAATTCAGAAGCCATGTGTGAGTGCTAGTCTTACGTGAGTGTAATGAAACTGCTGTAATCTACACCTGCTGCTGGTAGGGCTGACAAGTAGAACACCTATTACTGGAATGCATAGTGAACTTCACTTACAAAAGCCCAAAATGCAAATAGTTTGTGCAAAGACAACAGTGCAAAGGCTTAGCTGAACACGTGGTTTTGGTCATATGGAAATTATAATGCAGTTATACAATGTCATGCAACTGTACATGAATTCCACAACATAATCTTGATTTTCGAATCAGAAACCCAGAATACTATAAATGTACTTATTCTTACTTGCACTCTATTTTCATTTGATGTTTATAAATCATTATTAAGTTTAATACTATTCCCCTTATAGGTGTATGATGAAGTTTTTACAGTTTGAACACTCATCTAACACTTGTTTAATATATATAATTAATGTATCGTAAATCTTACAGGACCCTTCCCACAAGCCGTGTCTGTACTGTATCTGATACGTAATCAAGATTGAAACTCTTGTATTCGACAGCACAATGCTCTGTATTCATATTCAACAACAGCCGATGTTTACTGTAAATTATACCATGGCTATATACAGTTTCTAACTTTTCTGACTTAATCCAGATTATAGTGTTGATATGAGTGCGTGTTTATATGAGTGCCTATTTACAGGGACTCATATGCCTGATGATGTACATATAAAACTTATTCAGATTTAATGAAGAAAAAGAAATGTTTGTATAATTGTTGACATGGTGAAGATGTTGACTTAACATTTATAGAAGGAGTCTCCAGGGTCAGTGCTTTGTAACAGTAAGACCATGGGAAAGTCACATCACTTTACAAATTAAAACAGTGTACAATTTCACTATGAACAGTTTCATTCACTCTCATTAGTAAAGAAAGGTATCAATCCTAAAGACTGACAGAATGAGACTTTGTTATTTTGTGTAACTGAAACATATATTATGTGCATTTTATAAATTTTATGCACTTCATCTATTCATCTATTTATACAAAATGAAACTCTTCGATTCTTGAAAGTGCTACTCTAGAAATCAAGTATTAGCACATGATTTCATGCATCCATGCATCATGATCTGTATGCACAACATAAATATCGTAACCGCTTCATGTTAACAGTGTTAGGCTCGAAAAATGAAATGATAAAGCAATTTATTAGCTAAGCTAATGTACCTTGTTTACATAAATGCATTAAGGGATTGTTAAATCAATCCAGGACTTCTGATCAAAATTTCTCATGGATGAACGTCCAAACCAATTGACATTAACATGAGACTTCCAAACATCATCAGTGAACAGTGAAAGATGTTTTAGAGAAGGTCATGCATTTGTGCATGACGATTGTATAATCAAGTCCTTTCACTTTCATCTCTTTTGTTTTTCAACCCATCATACTTGTTACTCCACCTATACCGTGAGTAACCGAGATGAAAAGCAATCTGCATCATGCCAAGCTTGATAATGTTGATCAAAGATAGCAATATTAGCATCAAAGTTAAAAACATTTAAGGTATAAGGCTGAGGAATTGAGAGGCCTAAACAGACCAGAGTATGAAAGGAAACTGTTTAAGTAAATACTTGCTCATCAATCACATGTTGCAATAACCAGTCTAACATTAGAAAAAAAATTATCGATCAATTTTGACTAGCTTAGACTAAGTTTCCATTCAGTTACAGAGTATCTAAAAGTAGTGACAATTTGTGACTGTCTATGACTGGCTAAATCATACACTTCCCCTAACTCTAACCCTAAATTATTGGCTAATAATGTCCATCATGTGACTCTGCAATCTTAGAGACTTGATGAAAGTAATTCCGCAAAAGTCTTTTTAGGTTGACGAGAATTACTACTGGTGCTACTTCCAGCAGACAATCAAATTGTATTGTGGGTATCGCAAGGAACTGCAAGGTTAGATTAAAATTACAAAAAGGTCTGGTCCTATCAAAATGAGATTAAGGTATAAGGGAGCCATATACAGTTCAATAAATACGATAAATAGACAGTGGGTTTGACAAGCTTAGGCTGGACAAGAAACCAATTAGGACAGCATGGGATTTTTCTTTTATTTGGATTGTAGAATATAGTGAGTGTATATATATATATATATAAAATATACAAACCGGATTCCAAAAAAGTTGGGACACTAAACAAATTGTGAATAAAAACTGAATGCAATGATGTGGAGATGGCAAATGTCAATATTTTATTCAGAATAGAACATAAATCACGGAACAAAAGTTTAAACTGAGAAAATGTATCATTTTAAGGGAAAAATATGGTGAATCAAAATGTCATGGTGTCAACAAATCCCAAAAAAGTTGGGACAAGGCCATTTTCACCACTGTGTGGCATCTCCCCTTCTTCTTACAACACTCAACAGACGTCTGGGGACCGAGGAGACCAGTTTCTCAAGTTTAGAAATAGGAATGCTCTCCCATTCTTGTCTAATACAGGCCTCTAACTGTTCAATCGTCTTGGGCCTTCTTTGTCGCACCTTCCTCTTTATGATGCGCCAAATGTTCTCTATAGGGGAAAGATCTGGACTGCAGACTGGCCATTTCAGTACCCGGATCCTTCTCCTACGCAGCCATGATGTTGTGATTGATGCAGAATGTGGTCTGGCATTATCTTGTTGAAAAATGCAGGGTCTTCCCTGAAAGAGATGACGTCTGGATGGGAGCATATGTTGTTCTAGAACCTGAATATATTTTTCTGCATTGATGGTGCCTTTCCAGACATGCAAGCTGCCCATGCCACACGCACTCATGCAACCCCATACCATCAGAGATGCAGGCTTCTGAACTGAGCGTTGATAACAACTTGGGTTGTCCTTGTCCTCTTTGGTCCGGATGACATGGCGTCCCACATTTCCAACAAGAACTTCGAATCGTGACTCGTCTGACCACAGAACAGTCTTCTATTTTGCCACACTCCATTTTAAATGATCCCTGGCCCAATGAAAACGCCTGTGCTTGTGGATCTTGCTTAGAAATGGCTTCTTCTTTGCACTGTAGAGTTTCAGGCGGATGGCACGGTGGATTGTGTTCACTGACGATGGTTTCTGGAAGTATTCCTGAGCCCATTCTGTGATTTCCTTTACAGTAGCATTCCTGTTTGTGGTGCAGTGTCGTTTAAGGGCCCGGAGATCACGGGCATCCAGTATGGTTTTACGTCCTTGACCCTTACGCACAGAGATTGTTCCAGATTCTCTGAATCTTCGGATGATATTATGCACAGTTGATGATGATAACTGCAAAGTCTTTGCAATTTTTCGCTGGGTAACACCTTTCTGATATTGCTCCACTATCTTTCTGCACAACATTGTGGGAATTGGTGATCCTCTACCCATCTTGGCTTCTGAGAGACACTGCCACTCTGAGAAGCTCTTTTTATACCCAATCATGTTGCCAATTAACCTAATTACTGTTAATTGGTCTTCCAGCTCTTCGTTATGCTCAAATGTACTTTTTCCAGCCTCTTATTGCTACTTGTCCCAACTTTTTTGGGGATTTGTTGACATCGTGAAATTTTGAATCAACATATTTTTCCTTTAAAATGATAAATTTTCTCGAATTAAACTTTTGATCTGTCATCTGTTCTATTCTGAATAAAATATTGACATTTGCCATCTCCACATCATTGCATTCAGTTTTTATTCACAATTTGTTTAGTGTCCCAACTTTTTTGGAATCCGGTTTGGGTATATATATATATGAGTCCCTGGCCCAGAATTCAATTAAAATTGTCTTCAATGCAAATAAAAATTAAACACAGTCCAAACTTTAGGCGACATGGTGGCTTAGTGGTTAGTCCCTGTTGCCTTTCACCTCCAGGATCCGGGGTCGACATGATTGTGCAATTCATAAATTTATTTATTAGAAGCAATTATTGTTCAAGACTTTTCCTGGAATTTAGTGTTCTTTTTTAAAGTTACATTTGTACGGTGGCTAAGTGGTTCTCACTCTCACCTTGCAACTCCACGGTACAGGTTCGATTCCAGCCTTGGGTCTGTGTGCACCTATGCTTGGTGGGTTTCTTCTAGGTAGTCCAGTTTCCTCCGACAGTCCAAAGGCATTCAGATTAGGATAACTGGTGTTCTGAAATTGCCCATAGTGTGTGAATGAGCATAGGTATATGATGGATTGTCACCTGTCCAGTTTGTACCCACCTTGTGCCGTAAGTCTCCTAGTATAGGCTCCAGGCCTCCCCCCCCCCCCACGACCCTGTATACAGGATAATGCAGTAAAGACGATGAGTGAGTCACTGAGTGAGTCCAAACTCTACTCATACTTACCCGTTACACTACTGTATTTCATTAAGCAATTTCCCTCTGGGATTAATTTCTTTTCGTCTTTGAATCCTGAATTTTCTTTCAAAGAAATAAAATATTTCCTTTATACTTGGGTGTAAAAAAGGGGTTTTAATAAAATGAGAAAAGAAAAATAGAATAAACAACTCCCAAGTGAAGAAGGACTGAGAGTATCAGATGCAGCCTGAAGAAAAGAAGTCCACAAAACAAACAAAAGTGCAGCTGTACCAGTCTCTTTAGGTAATAACCTAACCAGGACCACAATCAGAAAAAGATCACATATCGCTTATAATACTGGCTGGATTTTTGTCTTTAAGGGCTGGCTGCTCTGGCTCTAGCCTATACAATTTCACACAGGTGACTTGTTTTGTCTCTCGCCCTCTTCGGGACACTGGGCCTGGTGTTTCAAGGGGGCGTGGTCAATACGCAAAGACTCATCGGGGCGGGGCTTATTTCCCGGTGTTGCCGAAACAGAAGCAGTGGAAGCAGCAGCAAGCAGTGGAGCAGCTCCAGCTATCATGAACATCAGCTGCGAGTGAAATGTGCGTGTAGCTGCGGCTCACTAACACTTTCACAACCTTACTGGCTGCAGTTTGTGAACTCGCCCGGCGTCTTCAGCACTGAGGTGAGTTCGCTTTGTGGCTCGCTGATTGTGTGCGGTGTAGCAGCACAAACACGTCTCGTGTTGTCCTCGGTCGCGGTGCGGACACCTGGAGCTGTTCTCGCACTGACGCCACTGAAAGCTGTCAAGCGGTTACCATGGCAACGTATTTCCCCCCTTGTTTTTTTTTTTTGTTCTTTCCATTTTTATGTCTTTACTCCTCATTGCTCAGGAACGACAGGATGTTGTGTTTAATTCAGTTATGAATGACAAATAAATAAGTAAATAAACAAACAAATAAATAAGCACTGTGACGTTGTTTTGATGAGGATGCAAGCGTCGCGTGCGCAAGCCCACCTGTTACTAGAGTCTTAAAAATTTTTATTTTTTTTTAATTTAAAAATGCGATTCAGTTTACTAATTATTGTTTATTATTTTGTTGGCGGTTGTGGCTTTAAGAAACTATTTCAGAGAGTCTAGTAGAGATAGAGAAGACTTCCTGACATTTGTAATTGAGCATGCGCGTGAACCTGATGATACTGATTAGAATTTTCTCGAACAAATCTTTCTTTGATGTGAGAAAAGGGATTATATAACATGCCTGACAATTATAGATCAAGTGTCTCTAGACAGGTAGACTCCCTAATACCATTCAGAGTTCAAACAAACAAATAAACACTTAAAAACAAGAAAATTAATTAAGAAATGTAAAAAATAAATCTTCCAGAGCTCATTCTCAGTCCATATGGTTTAGATTTTTACCCTGTTGTTGTTGTTAAACCAAACACACTTTAAGGTCATCTGCTGAGAGTGCCAGAGGAGCAAACACTGGCTGCTGTGTCCTGATCATTAGGAGAGATTTCACTTCCTCCTTCCATGTGGCAGAGGCTGTGTTTCATCCAAACTGTGTGGCTTGAGAAGAACGTCCCAGGTTGAAGGACATTTCGAAATGTACTGCTGTTCTTTTCCCTACTGGTTGCGTTTAAAGTGATTGGTTTGTTTTTACATACTAAAGCAGAAGAAAGAAGTCATTCAGACAACAGATTTATATCAATGATAGAGCAGTAACTTACTTTGGCTTATATGTAACTGTGATTCCAAGTCCTGAGTTTGAAACATGCCAGATTCCCAGTATAGACGTAAATAATGCGTATTTGTGCTTGTGGTTTTTCTTAAAGGAAAACTCCACCCTGAAACACATTAGACATGTTTGTGATGTGCGTGGTGATTCTGGAGCTGATTTGTTGGTTTCTGTTGCATTTTTATTCCTTCTGCCACTTTTTATTTTTCTCAGGACATTAAAGCGTGTAAGGCTATTTATTTAATTCATCTTCTCTAAGAAAAAAAATAATCACAAATCTACAAATGTTATGTAAAATATTTTAGGAGTAGTGGGACACTATTTTAGACCACAGGTGAAGTGTCTCTGTGTTTTGTTACATCAGATATGATCAGCAAGTAAACTTAGACCTAACAACATATAGATCTCTTTTCAAGTTGATATACATGCTTTCAGCTCATGTTGTTTAGATAGACTCTGTAATTCACTGTACTTTTGCACAAGTAAGGCTTTTCTTGATGTCTTATAGTGCAAAATGCAATTCCACTGATCATGAAAATCAAACCATTTGACATCAATGCACTGGCTCGCTCTCCATTACTGGATTACTTTAAACTTTTACTTTTGTAACGTCCTTAGGATATTGTCATGTTAGACGCGATGGTTTCATACCATGCACAGATGCAAATACACCCCTCTCCTCCTCCTACTAGCTTTCAGATAGTATTTTTTTTTTTTTTTTGCCTGAGTACACAAATGTGTATTCGCACTCCAATACAGTAGGTAGCAGCATGCTAGTTGGCTTGCAATTCGCCAATAAACACAAAGAGGAGAACAAGAGTAGAAAGAAGTAGAAGATGCAATGATTTCTCTGCTGTATTTAAACTTGGGGATATTTGAAGCTTATAGTTTCAAATATCCCCAGGTTATCCCCAACTAATCCCCAACTACTGATGCTAGATAGCTTTAATTTTCAGGGATTATTTTCTAGTATAAGATGTCTCTTGCGTCTAAGGTAGAAGGTCCACAGTTGCATGTTTGCAAATTGCAATGGACTGGCACCCTGTCCAGGGTGTACCTCCCCCTGTGCCATAAGCCCTGGGAAAGGCTCCAGGCCCCCCATGAACCTGGGTACAGGATAAAGCTTATAGTTTAATTCTAATCAAAAAATGAGAAACAAAAAATCTATAAAATCATACACCAATATGTTCAATGCAGACTTATAAACATAAATTCCATAGTTCAGATTCCTTGATTTGTAATTCCTAAAATTACATACAATAAGCAAATTCATTGAGTGTCCCTGATTTGTCATTTGCTTAAAACATGAGGAAGCAGTTCTTGTTTTTCACTATGCATATACAGTAGTTGTCAATTTAGAATGGCCTTCAGAGTGTGTGTTTAACCCTTTTAGCCTTTTCCCACACACACACACACACACACACACACACACACACACACACACACACACACACACACACACACACACTAAGCATAAGGTCAAACTGGTCAAAATGGGTTTTTGGTAAACAAGAGTGTAGATTAAATTTGTCCTGCTTTTCACATGTGAAGTATTAATGTCATAGACTGGGGCCTAGTGATAACTCTACAAAGTATGCAACTCGGTTCGGTGTGCCTGTTCAGCACTGCATTTTGTGATTTATCACAAAGAATGTGATATTAAGATTAAACTATTTGTCACATGTACCTTACAGCACAGTAAAATAATTTTTTTGCATATCTCTCCTGGAGGCAGCCAGGATACAAGATGGAGCAGATAGGCTTAAGGGCTTATCAATGGAAGCTTGGTGGTGCTGGGGCTTGGTGGTGCTGGGGCTAAGTGACCCAGAGTCTTAACCGTTTTGTCAAAGTTTTGACATTGACTTTCCAAGTATTTCAAATTGGGAAGTTATAAAATTATTATTGCTAAGAAAAAAAATAATCTAATGAAAATGAACACTGGTCGTGTGCTTAGTCCTTCTCTACATATCCTCCACCTAAGGCGACACACTTCTCCAAACGATGGATGAGCTGGAGGACTGTCATTTTAGAAGCCTTCTTTGTGGCTCTTGAGGAAACGTTCCACCTCAGTAGTCACCTTGTTGTTGTCAAATGTCTGCCACGAAGTGGTTTCTTCAAGTAATGGAAGAGGAAGTAGTGACTGGGTGCGAGGTCAGGGAAGGAGGTAGATGATGCAGAATTTTGTACCCCAAGGGACCCACAAGTTTCACTGATTCGTGAGCTGAATTGGCTGGAACGTTGTCTTAAAGAAGGCCCACTTAAATTTTTTTCCACTGGGTGTGCCATTTTGGTTTTGACCATCTAGTGGCATCATGTGGAATTATCCCGCAGGTTTTTAAAACAAGAAGAAATGTTCACAGAGATAATTTATGATAATAGGAATAATACAATAATACGACAATACAGTGGATAAGTCATCTCCATAGACTACTGCAAATATTTACATACATAGAAGTGATATGTTTAGGAACGTGCCCAAATGAGTTACTGTTGGTTTGAAATTCTCTGATTACAATATTTACCTACTCATTACTATGAGCAGAATACTTGCATACATGCAGAAATACTGTTGTTGTTTGTCTTTTAGATTTTTGGGACACTTTCTGAGGTCATCTTTGACAGATGGTCTGCACAAGTAATTGCTCTGGCAGGTGTTTGTCTAGATCTGTACACATTACCACATCACACAGAGGATGAACTGGGATGAGTCGGATTATTGACAAAGTGTATTGTTATAATGTTTGTGATGGATTGAATCAGAATGTTTAAAGACAAGCAAAAACAGAAGCATATGTGTTTATTTTATACTTCAAGTTCAAAACATGTCTCATCTGAAGCATTAGTCAAGTGCCAGTGAGAAATAAAACCACTTCAAACTGACTAGTCTTATTTATAGCTATGAACTAATCACCATGGACCAAAGGATAAATATCCAGTCATTTTCTTTCCATAGTCAGAGTTTTGTAAGCAAGGAAATATTTACGTTGCTCTACCTTCACAAATTGTACTTGAAGTGCTCATGCTCTGAGGTAAGCAGGTAGATTATTTTAGAGCAAATAATGCTGTGATTTGCCTTAAAGGTTCCCATATTTAACTATTTCCTTTAGGGCTGCACGATATATCGAAAAAATATCGTTATCGCGATAATGGCATGCGCGATAACCATATCACAAGGAGTTGCGATAAATACTTTATTTGCCAAGCATTTGTGTGTCCAAATTTGACCAATCAGGCCCTTACTATGTTTATACCCGCTTATATCTATCTATCTATATATATATATATATATATATATGTATGTATGTGTATTATTTATATCTTTATACTTCATTCTGTCGCGGACTAACCCCGGATGATCAGAAGATTTAGCCATTAGCCGCGATTAGCCGTTAACCCTTTATAGACGGTAAACCCAAACGCGGAAGCAAGTGAGTAGGCAGGATAACCACGTGAATTAGTTTAAGGACTCTCACAGAAGGGGAGCAAGGGAAAAACACACATTTAACCCGCATCCTATAAACACACACTCTAATCTGAACCGACATGGCGAACTCAGTGACTAAGCTGTATGTACTAGTTTGTTTACTCCTCTTATACTTCCGGGTCCTAGTGCCGGTCGCGGAGCGTGTGTGTGTGTGTGTGTGTGTGTGTGTGACAAATAGTATTTTTTTAATTTAATTTTTGTTTAATAATATTTATTTTTATAAAAAAAAAACAGGCAAGCCAAAGAGAATATTTAGTTTAAAAGATGCTCTTGTTTTAAGACACTATTGATGAGTGTATGGTTACATGTAAATAAACAGTCATGTTTGAAAGTAATTCATATTGTAACAGCAAACCAGAAGTCAGAATATCTGCTGAGGGTTTTAAGTCATTCATAGTGTTTTGAAGTCTAAATATTTGCAACTTCCTTGACATACAGTGGTGTGAAAAACTATTTGCCCCCTTCCTGATTTCTTATTCTTTTGCATGTTTGTCACACTTAAATGTTTCTGCTCATCAAAAACCGTTAACTATTAGTCAAAGATAACATAATTGAACACAAAATGCAGTTTTTAAATGAAGGTTTACGTTATTAAGGGAGAAAAAAAACTCCAAATCTACATGGCCCTGTGTGAAAAAGTGATTGCCCCCCTTGTTAAAAAAATAACTTAACTGTGGTTTATCACACCTGAGTTAAATTTCTGTAGTCACCCCCAGGCCTGATTACTGCCACACCTGTTTCAATCAAGAAATCACTTAAATAGGAGCTACCTGACACAGAGAAGTAGACCAAAAACACCTCAAAAGCTAGACATCATGCCAAGATCCAAAGAAATTCAGGAACAAATGAGAACAAAAGTAATTGAGATCTATCAGTCTGGTAAAGGTTATAAAGCCATTTCTAAAGCTTAGGGACTCCAGCGAACCACAGTGAGAGCCATTATCCACAAATGGCAAAAACATGGAACAGTGGTGAACCTTCCCAGGAGTGGCCGGCCGACCAAAATTACCCCAAGAGCGCAGAGACAACTCATCCGAGAGGCCACAAAAGACCCCAGGACAACATCTAAAGAACTGCAGGCCTCACTTGCCTCAATTAAGGTCAGTGTTCACGACTCCACCATAAGAAAGAGACTGGGCAAAAACGGCCTGCATGGCAGATTTCCAAGGCGCAAACCACTTTTAAGCAAAAAGAACATTAAGGCTCGTCTCAATTTTGCTAAAAAACATCTCAATGATTGCCAAGACTTTTGGGAAAATACCTTGTGGACCGACGAGACAAAAGTTTAACTTTTTGGAAGGTGCGTGTCCCGTTACATCTGGCGTAAAAGTAACACAGCATTTCAGAAAAAGAACATCATACCAACAGTAAAATATGGTGGTGGTAGTGTGATGGTCTGGGTTTGTTTTGCTGCTTCAGGACCTGGAAGGCTTGCTGTGATAGATGGAACCATGAATTCTACTGTCTACCAAAAAATCCTGAAGGAGAATGTCCGGCCATCTGTTCGTCAACTCAAGCTGAAGCGATCTTGGGTGCTGCAGCAGGACAATGACCCAAAACACACCAGCAAATCCACCTCTGAATGGCTGAAGAAAAACAAAATGAAGACTTTGGAGTGGCCTAGTCAAAGTCCTGACCTGAATCCTATTGAGATGTTGTGGCATGACCTTTAAAAGGCAGTTCATGCTAGAAAACCCTCAAATAAAGCTGAATTACAACAATTCTGCAAAGATGAGTGGGCCAAAATTCCTCCAGAGCGCTGTAAAAGACTCGTTGCAAGTTATCGCAAACGCTTGATTGCAGTTATTGCTGCTAAGGGTGGCCCAACCAGTTATTAGGTTCAGGGGGCAATTACTTTTTCACACAGGGCCATGTAGGTTTGGATTTTTTTTTCTCCCTAAATAATAAAACCCCTCATTTAAAAACTGCATTTTGTGTTTACTTGTGTTATCTTTGACTAATAGTTAAATGTGTTTGATGATCAGAAACATTTTGTGTGACAAACATGCAAAAGAATAAGAAATCAGGAGGGGGGCAAATAGTTTTTCACACCACTGTATAGTTTCTTTTTAGCCTGAATTAGATTTAATTACATCAGATGAATATCTATTACCTGTTTATTTTAGCATGATCATTACATATAAATAAATAATAATAAAAAAATAGGCAATAATAAAAAATGTATTTCTCTAGGGAAACGTTATATCGCAAGAAATATTATCGCAATATTCAACAATATCGCATATCGCATATTTTCCTAATATCGTGCAGCCCTAATTTCCTTAACAAGTCAACATGGGTCTCAAAGCTTCCTCAAATCGTGTCTGTGTGTGTATGTACGTGTGTCTGTCTGTGTGTGTGTTTATTTATATATATATATATATATACACACACACACACACACATATATACATATACACATATATATATGTATATATATGTGTGTGTGTGTATATATATATATATATATATATATATATATATATATATATATATATATATATATATAATGTATGTATGTGTGTATACTGTATATATATATGTGTGTGTGAATGCACCAGCTGAACTCCCACTCTCCCCAGATAATGCATTTTTAATACCTCAGTCTCCCTTTATTTCACTCCTCCTCAAAGTGTGTCATTTTAGTGTCTATGTAAATCAGCGACTGCTGAGCCACACCCCCTGGAGAACAGCACAGTTGAACCACAAGTCGGGGGAGGAGTATCTTCATATATAAACATTAGAGGAAAGATTTTATTGGCATTTTTAAGTCCTGGTCAAGACAAAATGAATAAAAGCACAAAAAAAATACAGAACCATGAAAAGTGCAGAAAAAGTGAACAGTTATGCAGCGTCTTCTATTTATTCAGTTATTTTTTGGATGACCTTAAGCTGATGATTTCCTTCTTTTAATGTCAATAATACCGCATTCTTTGTGTAAATTCTGATATTGGTCAGTGCTTTTCAATTTTCATAACTGAGTGGTGTGGGACGTTATGGACACCATAGGAAGCTGTGTCTTGTCCTGAAGAGTCTTGGAGAGCGGTTTGTAATAGAGAGATTAGAATTTCTAAGATGTTAACTAGAAGAAAGGTGATGCTATGGGTGTGGCCTTCCAAACCTCAGTTATTTCCTAACTCCATATAGAGAGTGTCTGTGTCATTGTGCTTGAATATGTGGAATTTATACAACTGGGAAAGGTTTGGTCAGATTCACTTCACAGTCATAGGTTGCTCAGCACGTCTCATTCACGTCAGGCCTTTTCTCCCTTTTCTTGTTTTCGTGTTTTTTATTTTTTAGTTTTTTTTTTTCCTCTCTACCGTCTCTCCTTTACGCTGCGTCCTCACAGATTTAGTTACAAATCCAGTACCCACAAAACTTGTGTGTGTTTGTGTACTTTGAATGACTTGTCAGTTACCTGGATGGATAAGGTGTGTTCATGTGCCTTTGTGTCAATAGAGTGCTATTCACTTTGTGACATACACCATAAAAGCTCAGGTAATCCCGCAAATCCTTTAAAGAGCACTCAGGTGATTCTGTGCACGATACTATAAGAAACAAGCATGAGAATAATTGAAAGCCTCTGCAATTCCTCTGGACAGACTCTTGTCTCACATACCAAACTTAAGAGCAGTTCTTGGAATATTCACAGGATTAAGGCAGAACATGTGTTTTATATTTCTGTCAGGTCTGTTGAGTGGAGTAAAATTAAAAATGATTTATTGCCAGCATTACCCACAGTTTATAGGCAAAATATTCAGTTTCATCTTTCTCGAAGCTTTAGTCAAATCATTGCAGTGTTTCCCCCAGATGTAAAATATACCAGGGTGTGAGTCAGAAGAGCAAAGTTGTTGGTGGTGGTGAGGGATGGTGGTTGTAGTGGTATAAGCATGTAAGTTGAAGTGTGCCTTGTTCGAATACTCTTGACCTGAGACCTCTCAGCTCTCAGGCACCTGTCAGTTTGGTTTCGCTCGCTTTGCAGGCAAAAGTGAACGAATTGATCCTCTGATGTCGTACCAAGATTAGAGCTGTAAACCAGACTGTTGAATCAAAAGCACTCAATGTTTGTCTGGTTTGATTCAAGCAGCTGTCTTTATACGCAGATGGCATATATAAACTAATAAAATGATTTCATAAACTCTAAAATACATTAACTTGTGTTGTTGGTTTTTCAAATATCCTGTCTCACAAAACATCGATAAGTTTCTACACCTGTCAATCATGTACAACACTCTCCAGTTCAGTAGGTGGCGGTAATGCACCAACTGCACCATCAACTCAATAGAGTAAGCAGTGCTTTTGCAAAATGCGGAAGATGGAAGCCTTTTGTATTTTCTGCAAAGGCTGTAGTACATTTCTTTTTTTTTAAGGAATTTTATACTGCTTAATGTTTGTAATTTTCCTAAATAATAAGTACTAGTTAAGTGAGCAATTTTAGCAACCAGTTTACCAAACTCGTATACAGTGGAACCTTGGATTGTGAGTAACTAGGTCTGCGAGCGTTTTGCAAGACGAGCAAAATGTGTAAATAAATTTTAACTTAATAAACGAGCGAGGTCTTGATATACAAGTAGTACACATGTGCTTTGTCTGCTGAGCATCAAATGATCACAGCTAAGCCAATGGTGTTTCTCTTGTGTGCACCACGCGATTAGGGTTAATTGTTTTCTATGCTCAGTCTCAGTACACGCGCGTCACTTGTATAGTCAAGATCCGAGCGTGCATGTATTGTTTACTATATTGTGACCACATGTGTGCGCATAAAGCGAAAGGAAGTGTCATTAGAGAGGTTTCTTATTAAAGAAGTTTCCCAACAGAGCAGTGTTTTAGTTACAGTGTGTGTGAAAGTCATCTTACACAGTAACCCACACACACACACACACACACACACACACACACACACACACACGGAAACACTGATCGGTCAAGATTCTTTGCAAAGGTAAACTGCAGGTTAGTTTGTTTTATTTTTTCTTTACAGCAGTGATTCCATTAGTGTGTTCTTGCGCAAGTGTCATTAAAGAGGTTCTTTGTTAAAGAAGTTTCCCAGACAAAGCAGTTTCCGTGTGTGTGTGTAAGTTAATTTGTTTTATTTTAACTTTATATATAAATATTTCTGGGTTGTGGAACGAGTCGTCAGAGTTTCTATTATTTCTCATGAGGGAAATTCGCTTTGATATACAAGCATGCCTCCATAACACATTATGCTCGCTATCCAAGGTTTGACTTTGACCTCTTATTCTGTGTAGGGTCAGGTGGGGGCCTAAAGCTTATCCCAAGGAACTTGGGGTCCAAGGTGAGGTACACCATGTTTGGGATGCCAAACCATTACAGGGTACAAGCAGACATTTTCATCATATATTATAGCTAATTTGGAAATAGCATTCAGCCTACACTGCATGTATCTGGACTGTGCAAGGAAGCCAGAGTACTCGAGCGTAAAGCCTCAAAGCAAAAGGACAACATGCAACTCTACAGACACAGAGCACAGACGAGATTGAAACTAAAACCTGGTGGTGCCAGGCGATAGTGCTAATAACTAAAACTAAATTGAACTGAATTACCTATTTATCTCATGAAAATCTTTCTTTCTGATTACAATAAAGTGCATTATTTGAAATTAATGGTGTAAAAGTTTTACCCTTAAATATGAAAGTAAGTGTACTAGGCCACTGTTGAATTTAACTTTCGAATCCAGGTTACTGATCTATTATCAACAATTATCAAATATAATATTCTTCTTGTTATTTCTGTTGTAGCCACAAACAATATTAGTAACTCTTGAAAGACTGTGCCTGTACTGTGATTTACTACTAATTATTTTTAGTTAAAAGTTTCTCAGTAGAAATCAGTGTCATATGGTAATTAAAGTTTATGTGAGAAACGAGTTTTTGTCTTTTTAGCTTTCTCTCATTAGTTCTCTCTCTCACTGTCACTCTCGTTCTTTGTGGGTGTGTATGTGTCAATGTGTGTAAGTTTACATGGCCTTCCTGGATTTCTCCACCTGTGGTGTTGATATCTATCTGCGTCTGCATCATCATTAAGTAATAATGAGTTGGTGTGTGTATGCATGCAGAGGCCTCGTGTAGAGTTACACTTGTCAACGGAATGTCCTTGTGCTTCAGTTTTGGGGAAAACAAAACGTCATATAGTTCTCATGCCTTGGTTGTCTCTTCTAATGATTCATCTCTTAAATGTGAAGTTGTAGCTTGTAGCAGCATGGATGGTGTTGCTGAGAACAGAATGTTTGTTCATTTAAAGCAGAAATAAAGGTAATGTAGTGTGTGTGATTCTAAATGAGAGATGTTCAAATGTTCATTCATCATAAATCATTCTCACTTTAATCCCCAGGGTTCAGCATAATATTACGTGTAACATTGAAGATAATCCCAAAAGAATATGTCTATTTATTTTCATGATACTGATCCTGATTATTAACCACAAAAAAAGAATATCTTGATATCTTTGCCAGGATACATGTGAGTTCATTGTCATGTTCAAGAAACCGGTTTGAGAAGATTTTAGCTTTATGAAATGACGTGTTATCCTGTGGTCATAAAGTGAGGGAAATGGTCAGCAACAATACTCAGGTAGGCATTTAAATGATGCTCAGTTGGTAACCAAGGGGCCAAAAGTGTGGCAAGAAAATATCTCCCACAGCATTACGCCACCGCCACCAGCCTGAAGACTTTAAAGTGGTGGAGTATCAAGTTTTATGTGTATATTTCAATCTGCAAACTCCATTATAGTGGCCATTTTTTCTTCTTCATTGAATAGGGTTTTACAAAGTAGTAGAGTTTTTTGAGTCCTTTGCTTGTTTTCCAGATGGAAAATAAAAACGAGTGAGTTAGGTGAGTGAAGTTGTTTGGCCCTGATACCAAAGAGATCCATATAATTTGAAATCATTTTCATATAGGTTTCGCGGAGGCATGTGCAGAATTCAGGGAGACCTGGCCACCGAGTTCTGAATTGGAAAGTTGGGAATTTTGGTAAAACCTGCATAGGGATTAAGGATTCATTATTTTGATTTTTACTGACAATTTATACTGTAAATATCCTCAAATGTGAAGGCTGGGATATTTTTTTTTTTCATTAAAGAGTTCTCCGCCATGCTATGTTTTTAAGCAGATAGTACATGAAAACAAAGAAAAAAAAAGTATTAATCGCATCATCATAATAATAATAATAATAATAATAATAAAATTATTGACATGGGCAAGATTGTCAAGTTTCCTAATGTCGGTTTTGATTATTTTTCTATTAATTGTCCAACAATAGTTAGTTGTACTGTTTGCCTAGCAAAGCAAACAAAAAAAAGAAAGAAAGAAGCAAATAAAAACAGTAATAACCTCAGACAGAAAGTATCCTTGTTCCAGACTCCTGGGCTACTGATTGGTTCACCAGCATTCAACATGTTTCTACTTATGGACTTTTGCAGCACTCTGAGCACTATTATATTCTTAATTGCAAACTCTTGTACTTTAGATGTTTGCTTTTTTCCAGTGCGTAAAACTAGCCAGTGGTGTATTCTGAATCGTCCCCTTAACAAATTACAGTCCTGAGCTCAGCTATAGTCCTTTTGTTCTTTTGTATACCGTAGTATTTGCGCGCTCTCTCTCGCTCTCTCTCTCTCTCTCTCTCACACACACATTCTGTTTCTCTCTGTGTCTGTCTTTCTCTCTTCCTCTCTCTCCACAGCTGAATGTCATGTTTTGTTTTTAGTGAATGGACATTTGTCTTCTCAATGTTTTCCTAAACCTGTGTGTGTGTGTGTGTGTGTGTGTGTGTGAGTGTGAGTGTGTATAGGGGTGTATTGTATTGGCAGCACTATTTGCTCGTATGGTTTTGGGCAGTGTTACACTCAGACTGGTTTGCTGCAGATGTGTCTGGTTGAACTGGTATGTGTGTACACATGTATTTCCACCACTCTGGCCTGTATTAAACTAAGTGCTTTGTTTTTTTGCAGATTAGAGTGTAATGGTCTAATGGAGCTGAACAGAGATGAGGTCCCTGTTTATGTGAGTATGAGAAGCAGACCTGTTCAGACTTTTTTGCTTCCTTCTGTCTGCATCTCATATTTCTTTATTCCTTTAGTAAATGTAGAGAGGGACAAAATATAGAATAGAAAATAGAGGATTTTACTGAACATGCAAATCATTTGCTTCACCGCTTACATACTGTTTTTGTACATTGTATATTTATAATATTGTGTTTCTGCTCATTTTCCTTTTTGGTCTACCACTCCCTCGTTCATGTGACATTCTATCCATTTCTTTTTTCCACCTTTATCCTCCTGGGATCCGTCCTTTCATTCTCTCTGCCTGACAAATGTCATTTATTTGAGGTTCTGTGCGGGCGCGAGTCTGTGCACGTGTGCGAGTCTGTGCACGTGCGCGTACCCCTTAATATTTAGCAGTTGTGATTAGGCACAAATTTATTTATTTATTTATTTATTTTTTATAGTCAGAGGAACATGGTGGAAAGAGGAATAAAAGTTTTAAATATGTACTCCTGCACAAAAGAAACATTGCCCATACACATTTCTTACAAAAGTGGTTTATGACAAATACAGTACATAAGAAGCGGTGATTTTATATAAAAAAATGTTGACAGCGACCCAGAGCCCACATTGACTGACAATACGGCCTCCTTGCTTTCCAAGCAAACCCAGGTGCAGTCAAGTGTCTTTGAGTAGTCTGATGGCTTATTGTGTGTGACCCTGAAATACCAGCAGCAGTAGTGGCAGCATTTTCTTCACCTTTTTAAAATGACGACAAAGCCTGCCTTGGTGTTGTTACTCTTGACCTTCTAGACCTAGGGAAATCAGCAGTGGAACCATTTGTTGGGAATCTGTTCCGTAGCCTGGAAATGGTAGTCCTGGCAACTCCTAACCATCTGGTGACGTCTGCTTATGTAACCAATACATATATATATATATATATATATATATATATATATATATATATATATATATATATATATATATATATATATATACAGTATATGGTATAGTGTGTGTGTATCTTGAGAACTGGTACAAAATGTATTTAATTTGAAAGATTTTTTTTAACATTATTATTATTATTCCTGTAATATAAATTGTAGAACAGTGAGGTGAGAGTTATCAAACCCTGTTTTGGAGCAACTTCCCAGTTGTAACATTTTTGTAGAAATGACAATCGTTTCAGTGCATTACAGGATTGAAAAATAGATAATAATGAGGTTGTCCCTGATGAACAAGCCGATGGTGTCGGCGACGGTGGCAAGGAAAAACTCCCTGAGATGGCAATAGGAAGAAACCTTGAGAGGAACCAGACTCAACAGGGAACCCATCCTCATTTTGGGTGATATTTGGGGATAACAGGAATTATATAACGACATCGTGTGTGTTAGACTGCTGGAAGTTTCTGTTAATATAACAGAAGTTAAAATGAAGTCCAGTTCAGCATAGGGACGAGTCAGCAGGTGCAGAGGGCAGATGGGGTCTGCATCACTGGGAGCACAGGAGCAGCATGTGTAGATCCAAACCATCAGGAAGCAGAATCTAGCTGGTCCTTCTCTGGATGCCTCAGGATCCTCGCTGGCTTGGCCTTTGTCTACTGGAGCTGGCACAATCTCCAGATGCCTCGGGATGGGTTGAATTGATGGTGTTGACCTCTCTTTATAAAACAGAAATTCTGTTGTTTGTTTGGGCAGCAGGCGGCAAGGGTTATACATGGTCGGTGCTGTTTGCACAGGTAGTCACATGCACTTAGCAGCTTTTTGTCTTGCTCTGAGCGTGTCACAGGTGTACCTCACCAACTGTAACGGTTTGCAGTGTCATCATCAAACGTTACATCATACTGTGACATGGCACAGGCATTCCTCATCGAAAGTAACAGTAGGCTGCATCATCATCATCAACTTTTACATCATACTTGTGATTGTGGCATTTTATAAGAGAAGAGATCCTTGAAAGACATCAGAGGTTTTACAGATATAAAATTATTGCATATTATTGTAAACATTGCATTTAACACATTGGGATAAATTTTCAAATCTTTAAAACATTTTTAATGTACACAAGTTTTTAGTGAATCCAGCATAAATTTTTTCCTAAGTTTCCTATAGTGTGTAATTGATCGTGTACAGTATGTGCCCTTTTAAAGCAATGAATCATGCTTTAAACAAAGCAATACATTTTAAATAAAATTTAACAGGAAATTAACAAAAAGTAAAAAGTATTTTAAGTAGTGAAATAAAACCTATTTTCCATGTATTTGTCAACACTGTCACACAATAAGTTAACATCGTCAGAAGAAATTCCACGTTATACTGAATGACTTCTGAAATGTAAGCGGAAGCCAGTTTATATTTGCTTAATTTGCTACATGAATATTTAATGTTTTGCTTTTCAGTAATTTGACTGAAAAAATTACCCAAAATTTTATTTAATTTGATTTAAGAATGATTATCAAACTTACAAGAACCTGAGCAGTTGAACATACAGGGAGTCATGAAGGGGCATTTCGTTTTGTCAAGACTGACACAAGATTGTCTGACTTTTCATAAATTTTTTATTTTTTTTAGAAATGTCTGACGGTGTTGACACAAATTCAGCAAATGAAAAATTTTAGTAAATTTTTTTTTAAAGAATTATTTTTAACAGGGCGGCGCGGTGGTGTAGTGGTTAGCACTGTCGCCTTGCACCTCCAGGGTCTGGGTTCGATTCCCCGGCCAGGCTCGATTCCCGTCTCTGTGTGCATGGAGTTTGCATGTTCTCCCCGTGCTTGGTGGGTTTCCTCCGGGTACTCCGGTTTCCTCCCACAGTCCAAAGATATGCAGGTTAGGCTAATTGGCGTTCCTAAATTGCCCGTAGTGTGTGAGTGTGTGTGTGTGTGTGTGTGCCCTGCGATGGATTGGCACCCTGTCCAGGGTGTACCCCGCCTAGTGCCCGAAGTCTCCTGGGATAGGCTCCAGGTCCCCTGCGACCCTGAACACAGGATTAAGCGGTATAGAAAATGAATGAATATTTTTAACAGCTATTAATTAACATGTACTATTGTAGTATAGTAGTAATAATAATAATAATAATAATAATAATGATGTATATGCTTATTGGTTTGCACTGGTTGTAATGTGGCATTTAAATATGGAGATACGCCGACCAGCCATAATGTTAAATACATTTCTTAAAACAGTTTTTTGATGGTACTGTAGTTGTGTGGTTTTTTTTATTTTTTAATCTAAACAAACTAGTAGCCACGTTTTAAACCGCTGGAAACCCTAACCCTGCTAACTCTACAGCAGCCTTAGTGCCTAAACACAATGTGTAGTGGTCTTTCTTTTTTATCTTCATGAAAGTAAATATCTAACTATTGTATCTGTTTAATTCAATTAAATTTTCAATTCAGTTTTATTTCTATAGCGCTTTTAACAATTGACATTGTCTCAAAAGAATTATTTAAGTTAGTATGGAATGTGAATGTGTATGAATCAAAATGGTCAGATAGTCCCTGGTGAGCAAGCCCGAGGGCGACAGTGGCAAGGAAAAACTCCCTGAGATGGTAATAGGAAGAAACCTTGAGAGGAACCAGACTCAACAGGGAACCCATCCTCATCTGGGTGAAACAGATAGCAGGAAATGATCTGCATTTATACAGTGTGTTAGGTGGCGGGCAGTTCAGCTATAATAGTTGATGTTAATTGATGTTAAAATGGAGTCCAGGTAGTTATTGGAGACTCAGGTAGACTAAATTTCCAGTCCTGAACTATCGAATTGTCAAGTCCTCAGAGAAGCAGGAAACAGCTGCTAACACCAGTCGAGGCCAGAACCGTCTTCTAAGTAGAGAGAATCATCCCCAGACATCAGACGCATCCCAAAGAGACACATGGGGCATCCATGAGACGAGACCTCCAACCAGAAACGGGGCACCAGGATGGATCAGACAGGTCCGGAGGGCAGAGGGAGTCTGGATCACTGGCAGCTCAGGAATGACATGTGTAGCTCGACAGAGAGAGAGAGAGAGAGAGAGAGAGAGAGAGAGTGAAAGGGGGAGAGAGGAAAGAGAAAGAGGGGGAGATGGCAGTTAGGTATGGTCTCAGTCACAATGTATAATATGAATGTATATTTAGTGTAGAGTGCAAGCAGGCACTCCGGCAGGACTAACTATGACAGCATAACTAAAAGGGAGAGCCAGAAGGAAACACAAACATGAGGGGGAACTGAGATGTAAAGCAAACAATCACCTCACAGTCAACAAACCTGAGTGATCAAATGAGAGTGAGGAAGACAGCATCTAAACATACAGTACCAGTTCACCATAATACTCTACGTCCATGAGTCCCCCAGATCTGCTCCTTTACCTTATGGCAAATCTATTTATAAAAATGCTTGGCTAAATAAATAGGTTTTTAGCCTAGACTTAAACACTGAGACTGTGTCTGAGTCCCGAACACTATTTGGAAGACTATTTATAACATGTTATCTGTTTATTGTGAATAAAACCTTCATATTCTTTTACATCCCTACAGTTTTATGATGTAATGAGAATAATAGTCAATTCTGTCACAATGAGCTTCAAAGCATAGCTATTGTGAACATCACAATGCATTTTTTTTATTACTTCATTCATTCAGATTTGAATAACTGGTTGCCAAGTCTTGCTGGATTAAAAGTTAAAAATGACAAATATAAACATTATATATTGCATAATTATATGCAAACCATTTACCTTTTGAATAATATCCAGTATACAAGTTGAATAAATGCTGTACTAGCTGCTTGTAATCATTATCATATTGTCACCACCTTTACCTTTCATCTGTAATAAGTTTGAAGGGTAACGATGATGAAGTTTCAGTCTGTCTGTGAGAACTCGGTGCAAATGAAAGGGCAGAGATTTAAAATGTCGTATTTGTCTATCCAATGGTTGTGAATATTTCTAATTGCGAATGGACATCTTTAGGAGTAAAATTCAGTTTCTGGCTCACCAGTGCATCTATAGGACTGCTGGCTGCTTCAGTTGGCTCCTTCGCCCACCAAGGCCCAAACTGTGTTCAATTTGAGACAGACAGCCTTTTGCTCTGCTGCTCATCTGTGGAATTCCCTCTCTGACCATTTATGCTTCCTGAAGTCTCTGTCTGCTTTTAAATCAGACTTGAAAACTTACCTGTTATAAGGCTTTTTGTTGTTGTTGTAAACTCCATGTTTATCTTTTTACTCAAGCACTTTGAGGTGTGTCCACATGAAAAGTGCTATAGAAATATATTATTATTATTATCATTATCATTATTGTGTATTATTATTATTATTATTATTATTATTATTATTATTATCATTATTATCATTATTGTGTATTATTATTATTATTATTATTATCATCATTATTGTGTATTATTATCATTATTGTCCCAGCTTAATTTCAGTTGATGTTTTGATTAAATTTGCTATAAGCTATAATTTATGACTCAATAGTCAAATAGTCCAATTCACTGAAGCAAAAAAAATAAAAATAAAAAAGGTGTGTGTGTGCATGGTGTGTGACAAATGGTTAACATATTAGTGTTAAACAGTTTCAGGTGTCCTTGAATATTCAATAGCTCAAGTGTTTTGTCTGAGTGTGTGTTGTGCGTTTTAGTCAAGTAGAATATTCACTGATGTAAAACATTCACAAGATTTCTGTCAGCTTTTGAGTTAAACATTTTTTTCCTCCCATGCTGTTGAACACATTGTCTGACGGGTTTCTGTAGCAGGCGTGGGGTTTAACGTGATGAGGATGCTAAAGATGCCTAGCCCTCCTCTTTTTGATCTGGCCTTCGGGACAATGAAGTCATTTTTAAAATGTTTATTTCTTTCTTTTGGTATGGGTTTCCAATGTACCACGTTCCATTCATGTGTCCTAGCAAGTTGAAGCCTTCTTTACCTAATTTGCCTCACCAGTATCTTTCTTAAGGCTGTTAAGTCCCATTCCCAGCCACATTTTTTTTCCCGACCCCATTTCTCCTCACATTTCTTCACCACTATCCTTCCAAATTTTAATAATGGAATTATTTTATATAAAGTTCTTAACCCAAATTTAGTAGTTTCATCACTTAGTCACATCTGCTTAGTTGTTTTCTTCGCTTGATGCAGACTAGTTGAATAGAATAGAATTTAATTGTACATAATTTGGGGAAATGAACAGAAATGAACAGAAATATTCTGAAGTTTCATTTAGAGTTTCAGGTGGCAGGATTGAAATAAGTAGTGCATACCCCAGCATTGAGACGCTTTGTTCCACCAAGACATTTTTGAACCAGTTGGAGCATGTTACAGTAGGTTTAAAAAAAACTTAAAAAAAAATTTTTTTTTTAAGTTTTCTTTTACAAAGGTCAATGAGGAGAATATTTTTTTCTTTTTGTTGCTGTTGGATGAAGGAAAGAAAAAAAAATATTCTGCTGTCCATTATTTTAACAGCCTACGTGTGTCTCCTCTGGCAACTGTGATTTATAATCTGCTTGTCCCAGACTGTTGGTATATATGTTCACTCAAATAACAGTGAACCAATATGAATTGCACAAAGCCAGGAAAATGCTGAGGCTAAAAGCAGCTTTGGATTATCTTAGAAATAAAAGTGCTAAGCATGTGAACCTGTCCTCTGTTTGACTTGAACAAACATGATAAAGGAAGTACTGTAGTACCCATTTGTCAGTTTGTTGCCTGGTAATGTACTGTGCAAATGTTTTTGTTTAAACATAACATTTATCTCTTAGTCGAGCTACAGGTAAGTGGAGTTGCAGCTAGTCATGTGAGTATTTAGAGGTTAAGATAGATGAGAACTCAAAAGTACTTGGGATACTTGAGGTTTCTGATATGGTGATATCTAACTACTGAGCCATTTAAAATATTTTTACTTCCCTTTATGTGGCGTATTCATTATTAGCTCTTTAGATAAGCAATTCCCAGGAAATGAATAATGCACTGAATTGTGATGAATACTGCACTGAAGGTTGTTGCTACTAATCCACCATATTATTATTATTAACATTTGCACAATGCACATTTGTTAGTATAACTTAATTGACACTACGAGATGGATATCTATGAATGAAACACAAAGAATCCTTGGGAAGATCCATTTAGTCATTTCTGTCATTTGCTTTGGCTTGTGCGGAAGGAACACTGTGACTCATGTAAGGCCAAGTATTGGAGTGAGAGTGTAATGGCACCTATTAATCTTTTACCTAGTCTGAGTTAGTCACCCTTTTAAGCAAAAAACAAACAAAAAAGCAAAATAAAAAGTTGTTATTGGATATTCTACAAAAACAAAGAAAGCAGGGAAAATTAAAGATGTTGTACGCTGGGGACATGATTTATACATTGTACGTGCTTTACTTTATTTTTACCTCACTTTGGTGTAGTATCAAATCGAGGTCTTAATATTATTTTTCCACTTCTTCTAAACTTGTTGCAAATGCAACACTCAACAGAAGTTTACACAAGGCTCCTCAAGGCCCATGTATTACCCCTCATTCTGGGGATTCACGATATGTACAGTAATTTCATTTATGGCACTTGCAGTTTCGAAACAGGACATCCTTCTGAGTGAGCGTTTCAATAACCATAGCTTTATGCTAAGACAGTATTGTATTTCTGAGCTTTCACATCATTAGAGGGTAAGCCTGAGTATGAATGATTGGAAGGGCCCAGTTTGATTTGTAACGTGATTCTAAAAGTATCACAAATTTATAAATATCCCAATTTGAGAATTCTTTCCCCGATTTTTATATATATATATATATATAATATAAGATTTGGCAAAAAACATTAAACAAAAATAGTTGAGTAATAGTAATAACACTGGCAATCTTTATTCAGCAGCTTTACAACAGAATTGAACATGATTACTGTAATTAAATGTAGCCAATACTTTATAACATTAGTTTTACAGTTATTAGGTAAACAATACAACATAGAATAATTTAAAATGTAACTTCAAATTGTTTAAAACAAAAAAAGCTAAACTTTTTTTTTTCTTTTCTAATCACCATGTGGAGAATCCTCTCATGAACCCCTAATTTTGCTGTGCAAGAAAAAATAACTGGTCCACTGTTGCATAGTCTAAGTAGAAGCAGCAGTATTCCTTCTGACTTTAGCTTTTGGTCCCTGGCATAGACTTTTCCTGGGAGGCTGGGGAATGTGATTTTTCCTATAATTGTAACGTACCTTCTGGTTCAGACAACCTCTGTGACCATTACATTCTGTGCTCCTGGTGATTTGAAAACCAGCAGTTTTCACTAAATTGCATGAAATTGAAATGTCTGCTATTTGTTACGTTGCATCCATAAATAGCGAAGGTAACTGGAATAAAATTAATGTTTCTTTTATGAGATCCACAGTATAATGATTGAAAGATTTTCTTGAAAGCTGTGTAGAGAGACCCATCCCTCAAGTGGTGAGTAGAGGCATAGGGAGCAGAGAGAGATTTGAAGTGTGCCTTATTGACACCAGGCCTTTTTTGATTTTTCAGTCACCACCTCCCATTTCCCAGGGTTTTATCTTTTAGAGATCTGAGTGGACAGAGTACCAAAGCCGGTGAAGTGGTGCTCTAGTAGAGAACTGCTTATTCTGAGGTCTATCTGAGAGTCTGGTATTGCAATTTCTAAAACTTTCTGAATAGCTAAAGATTTTATGGTCTGAGCACAATGTTTGTCTGGATCTAAAAGAGTGCTTTGATTTATTGTCCTGCTAGAACATCTAAGGATGACTCTCTTGGCAAAAGCAGTGAGAATTTGCTGATGAGTGTCCTGGAACTTGACAGAGGTTCCTAATGCCAAGTCTCCTAACAAGGGCCTTTGGAAGCAAAATGGCTTATTCGCTAGCATTCTGTACATTACTCTGCAAAACGCTCTTTTTTTTTTTTCTGCTTGACTATACTTACATTTATTGGTGATTTCGCTCGATTCTAAATCTCTCCATCTGGCAATACATCCCACTTTCAATCAGCTCCAATGACTTTAGCAAACTCCATATGTGTGCGCCTGAGGTTTGATGAGATTAGAGTAGGAGTCTGGAACATTTTTAAGGGCCATATGCTAGCTTTATTAAATACATAGTCATATGTGCATACATTTTTATTTTCTGTTTTATTTTTGTATTACATTACCAAAGGGAACTTGTTTGTATCTGTAATATGAATGTTTATACACTCTACAGAAGTGGGAAGAACCATATTTGGGTTAGATGTCTCCAAAGTTTATCCATCACTACTCCCAATGAGGGAGTTGCTCCTGGTGATGAACTGTTAGGAGGTCGTAGCACTAGAGAGTGGTTTTTTTTTTTTTTTTTTTTTTTTTTTTTTTAATAAATTATTTATTTTTTATTTATTTGTGGGGGAGATTATCAAACGGTCTGCTCAAATGTGTTAAAACATTATTAGCACAGCAAGACGTTCATGTTGCACTGTGATCATGCAGACTAGGAATTTATTCCAAACTTAAGGACCTTGGTGGTACAGTAAGTATCTGTGCCCTTTCAGACCACCAAGAACCCCAATTGAACCCTAAACTTGTTGTTCTGTTGTTCTCTGTGGTTGTGTGGGTTTACTCTGGGTTCACTGGTTTCCACCATCTTTGCAAAACCACGAGGGCCACATGGACTCCTTTTTTGTTCTCAAGTCCATACTTGCCTGTGGCTGGTAGGCACAATGCAGGGGATCCAGGAGAGGTCTGACTTGAGGTCTGAGTTGGAACAGCATGGATCTTTCCAGGACCTTTTTAATTTGTGATGTGATGGCTACTGGACTTTAGTTGTTTAGGGAGGAGAGAAATGGCTTCTTTAGAACAGTAACGAGGCAGGGAATTTCAGGTTGAACTGGTCACAGTGTCGGCAACAACATGATGTAAACTTTCATTATTCATTAATAACTGCAATAAAAATAATATGTTATTGCTGTACTCGGCCTCAAGGATACATTCATCTACTGGACATTGTCTGATACTGATGCATTCTAAATTACCCCACGCCCCTTTGTTTAGGTTGTCCATCCATCCATTCATCTCTTTCTTTTTGTCTTTTTCTATCTATTTTTCTCTATCTGTCTCTCTGTCTTTCTTTTGCTGTCTGTCTGTCTGCATCAAGATGGCTGCCGAAGAGTGACGAGAGTAGCATTTTTGTTGCAAAAGAGAAAGAAACGTACATATTTTTCACAATAGTTATGTTAATCTCCTTTTAATATTGGCATGAATACATGATATACAGTGAAACCGGACGTCCTGGGCCTGACAGGCTTGTAAGACATCATCTTCTCCTTCCTCATGTCCGTCCTGCCCATCCTCAAAGCCAGCCGATGATGGAACAAGTGCTTTAAATCCAGACACCTGCCCTTTCACGGAGGTCCTGTAGGCTGATTGTTCACCTACTGTACGTGCATATGTACTGAAGAGCAACACTACTGATGTTTATTTCATTTCTCCAATGTATTTCATTGTGATTCGGAAGTGACTCAGTACCTGGGCTTTAAAGGTCAGGGTGAAGCGTGAAGTCATTAACCAGATCCATTTTATTTATTCATTCAATCATGA
This sequence comes from Channallabes apus, assembly GCA_030522415.1. Classification (NCBI taxonomy): domain Eukaryota; kingdom Metazoa; phylum Chordata; class Actinopteri; order Siluriformes; family Clariidae; genus Channallabes; species Channallabes apus. The sequence continues at coordinate 9,135,861 of CM060130.1, forward strand.
GTAACCGTTTTTATCCTCGCTCACGGTTGTAGTGGATCGTGAGCTTATCTCAGGAACACACCCTAGATGAGCTATCAGTCAGTCACAGGACACGCACGCTTGGGCCGTACTGGATAATCCGTACTGGCAAGTTTTTGGGAGTGAGAACCTGGAGTGAAGCCATTCAGCTGAGGAGAACATGTGGAACGCCACACACACCCACACACAGTAACCAGAGTATTTTCTGATTGTACTTTGTTCTACTTCATAAACCGAAACTTCATAAAAGAATATCATTAAAAATGCACACTGATGGAATTTGTAAAATGTTAATCATTTGGTATATCAAAGAGTTAGAAATGTAGCCTATTTGTGTTACAAATTTTATATTTATTTCCTGAGAAATATGAATGAACCATATGACAACTTCTGACTTGTCTGGTAATATCTGTCTCTCTGTTAGTCTTTCTTTCTTTCTTTCGTTTGTTTCTTTCTTTCCTTTTCTGTTTTTTACACTGATGCTAGATTTATCTTACTTTAAATGGCATGTAACATAACTTTAGAAAGGGGACATGTGATGGTGTTTCAAGAGGTCTGGGTGAGGACAAATCCTCTCACTATCAGTTTTTTTTCTGGGTCTTACTGTATGTTCAAATGCTCGGAAAGTGTGCAAAACATGTCATGAATTAATTAAGTAAAGGAGAAGGGAAATTGCTTAATCAATATAAGGTGATATAAACAACAAAAAGAGGGAAGTACTGTGAATGTAGTGGCGGTTGTGCTTCTGGTGGTGCAGGGTTTATGCGGGCCTGGAGCACTGAGAATCCCAGGCTTGCCATTCAACTTTATCTGAAGGACTGAGTTACAAGAGGAAGAGGAAAGTCCTCACTCCTTACCCATTCCCATACCTAACAAAGTTCTTTACCCCTTTATGAAGGTTCTACTTACTATTCACTGTTCTAGCAAAGGGGCCCCTTAAATGACAGGAAGTGAGAGAGACGGCTGTAGAAGTAGTCTAAAAAAAAAATCAAAAGAGGGTTTTATGCAGAACATGGGGGGGGGGGGGGGGGAGTGAAAAGAGCCTTGTCTTGCACAAACCTCTCTCAGTCTGCAGTAATGTTCCCCACCCATTTACAAGGTGTGTCTTTTGATCCAGGGTCTTGTAAATGAAATCCGTGGTCTGAAGTATGTTTATTTTTTGTTTCGATTTCATCTGAGTTGAATGTATTACTCAGAGTGGAGGGACACAAAGCGTTTCTGTTCAGTTCTAAGGCTTGATTTCAAATATATAGGAAAACTCACAATTATAACACTCCTGTTGTCTTGTTACCATCAAAGTAAACATGATCTAAGAAAAATTAAATGGTGGAAAAATAAAATCAATCAAAAATAAAATACTTTTATGAGCTCTGTCTTATATTCAATTTAATGATGTTCTTCGCATGTGTATAATAATGTGCAGAGGTGGAAAGTAACGAATTACATTTACTCGCGTTACTGTAATTGAGTAGTTTTTTTTGTGTATTTCTACTTTTTAAAGTAGTTTTTAAAATCTGTAATTTTACTTTTACTTAAGTAGGTTCTGTTTGAAGTATTGTAATTCGCTACATTTTAAATCATATTCGCTACTGAGTAAAAAATAAATGAATGAAAATGATAAAATAATACAAATATTATTATGCTTTTGCGCCGCGTGTGTGTATCATGTCCTGGTCGCGCGCCGCTCCAGACTCCACTCCAGGTTTTCTGACATCGGCATCTTCCTGACCTTCCACACGGTCGCTTCCGCCCTGAGTGACGTCATCGACTAGCGCGACCATGTATAAACCGGAGAGAGACGCGGGAAAGATGAAAGAGATTGTGATTTTGGCGTTTTGATATTTGGTTGTGTATTCCGGATTGACTTTTTGCCTTCAATTGACTTAGATTATTACTTTGTCCCTTTGGTTTGGCTGGTCTTTGTATACATTTATAGATAATTTCACTGTTTTTGGTTTAGGGAGTCCGGGAAGCTACCAGTATTTTGTTTGTGCTTTTTTTTTTTTTTTTTTTTTGCAGGTAATTTAGCTACTAAATATAAATACCATTTTGTTTATTATTTTGGCCTGGGTCCATCCTGAATCTGATCCTCCTCCTGGTGCGTGCGTGCGTGATTATTTCATCAGTTAATGATTGGATCTAGTTCTTTCTGCCATATACCACCATTTCCATACAGTTTAAAATAGAACCCGGAACCATTCTTTTGCTGTATGACTCTAGACTGGGACGTAACACCATATTTAAGTGACCACTTTGATTTTCAAGCACAACAAAGACAACAGCTTTATTATGCAAATGTGTTCCTTCAGTTCAAAACAACTAGTTTGAGATTTATATCTGCTCATCTTTTTTGAACTATGCTAGAATGCCTCATCCCACCCCGCTGTTAAAAAAATAAAAAAGTAACTCGGTAACTTTTACTCTGAGTAAATTTTTTAATGAGCTACTTTTTACTTGAGTAGATTTTTATAATTGTAACTTTACTTGTACTTAAGTAAAATTTCACTGAAGTAACAGTACTTGTACTTGAGTACAAAATTGTATTACTCTTTCCACCTCTGATAATGTGACACTGTATAGCAACAACTGAAAAATCCCCCAGTAGTTTTAAAAACAGTACAATACAGTACCAACATTTTTGAACTAATTGATCCTATTCTATATGGATCTGTTTGATGTGGCTAATACTGTAGTTCTCTTTTAACAAAGCAGCACCTCTGCGTACGTGCTGTTTTAAGGTTTGGTACTTGATTTTATTTTACATACATTATTATGTATTCTCTGCATGTTTCAAGATTTTTCTCTTCTATTACAACAAACCCAACTGGATATTTTTAGATTTTCTCACATAAAAGCCTGCTGAATCTGATAACAAAAGCAGACCACTGGATACTTACAGTAAGTGTCATAAAAAGTGCCTGACCTAGACAACTGTGAAAGATTCTACAAATCTTTCAATTAACAAATATCAACACCTCCAGAGGAAGGGTAAGCCACAAAGGAAAGGCCTGACTAGGTGAACAGAGGTACAGTATATTGAAACATATTCATGGAATGTTGAGTGGAAAGGAAAAGCGTGGTAAGAAAAAGTACATAAGCAAAGGGGATAACTTGGTCTTCGGTCAGCAGTGCCACAGGCTCATCGCCTCCATGCCACGCTGCACTGGTGCAGCAATTCGTGCTAAATGAATCCTGACCAAGTTTTTAGTGTATAAATGCACAAACTTTTCACAAATTGGAGATATCTGTATTGTAAATTTTTGACTCGTGCTGGATTCATTCTCCAATAACGAACTGGACTCCATGTTAACTTGAGGACATCAACTGTTATACTGAACTTCCAGCCTCCTAACACACAGAATGATTGCAGATCAATCAATCAATTATCACCCAAATGTGGAAGGGTTCCCTGTTGAGTCTGGTTCATCTCACGGTTCCTTCCATCTCAGGGAGTTTTTCCTTCCACCGTCACCCTCGGCTTGTTCATCCCTGACAACCTGATCATTTTGATTCTTACACATTCACATTTCGTACAAGCTTCCATAATTTTCTTGTGTAAAGCTGCTTTGCGACAGTGACAATTGTTAAACGCGTTATACAAATGAAATTGAATTGAATTGGATTTTTGATTCTCATGTCAAACCATAACAAGAAAGTCTTGAAATATATAACTTTGTGTGTAACGAATCTGTGAATAAATTAAATTTTTTAAATAAAATATGAAAAAATTGCTTTTACATGATATTAAAATGTTGTGAAATACACATATGTATAATGATAACTAGTATATATTCCAATATTATATATAACATTTATAATATAATGTGTATGATTTTATTGCAGTGTGAAATATATGATCTTACAGTATATCCTTTTTTTTTTTTTTCCTGTCTCTTCTTATTTTTCAGGGTCAGGTGGAAGTATGTGCAGTGCTGCAGGATCATCGGTCTGTTCAGGACAATTCTGAGTATTATGTGTTATTAAAAGGCTCTTGTATCCATCATGTCACCACGGCGCAGAGGAAGGAAGAGAGCCGCTTATTGAGCTTCGTCATACCTGGTAGGTCTTGTCATCTCATGATAACTATTTAAAGTTTATTACTGTATATGTACAGTGCTCTCTAGAATTGCGTGGCCTTGCCCTGCCCTAGCTCTCGGATCTGCTTAAGCCCGATGCTCCATCCCGGTCTCTCAGATCACCAGATAAACTTTTGCTGATGCTACCCAAGACCAAATACAAGCTCATTATGTCAGGGCGCGCAGAAATAAAGAAGAGAGAGCAAGAGAGGCTGGATCCAAGTGCAGTTTATAGCGCCAAAGGGGGCGTGGCTCAGACGCGAACTTGAACGGGGAGTGTGTGGCACGCCGGCAGCCGAGTACTTCCGTGTTTCGGGGGAAATCCCAATGACGTAATACAGAGTTGACAAAAACAGGTCGAAAAGCCAGTAGAATCAGTCCACGGTGCATGAATCAAAAAGGAGCGAGCAGAGACGGTGTCGTGAGCCAGTGCGAGAGTTCAAAGCCAATGAGTCAGTCAGCGGGGCGAAAAAATCCGAAGGGGGAGCGAGCAGAGACGTAATCGTGAGCCGAAGCGAAAGGTCAAAACCAACAGGAAACAAACAGCGAACGAGATCCAAAACGATAGACTAGAATCAAAAAACCGAGAACAGGCGAGGTCGAAAACGGAGACAATTTGCACGAAAAAGAAACGCGAGAAAACTGGGCTCTGAAGGCACGCAATAATCTGGCAACGAGATCGCGCTCTGTGCTTCCTTAAATGCCGGGAGAAATTAGTTTGTGAATGAGATGCCGGTGTGTAAAGTGGGCGGGTGTGTGTAAGAGCATGACAGATGGACGGAAAACACAAGCACGTGAGGGAGAGACATGACAGCGTGGGAAAAAAGGAGAAAAGACGGCGATTAGTGATGGAAACGTGACAGTACCCCTCCCGTTACGAACGCCTCTGGGCGTTTGGGCGGGGCGCCTCAGGGAAATGTTTATGAAATTCTAATATTAATTTGGGGTCTAGAATAAATCTGGCAGGAACCCAGCTCCTCTCCTCAGGGCCGTAGCCCTCCCAGTCTACCAGATACTGGACGCCCCTCCCTCTGCGGCGGGACTTAAGAAGTCGACGGACCGTGAATGCTTTGCCACCATCGATGAAACGGGGAGGAGGAGGTGGGTGGGTGGGTGGACATAGAGGGTTGGTAACCAAGCGCTTGATTTGCGAGACGTGGAAGGCGGGGTTTATTCTGTGCATAGTGGAAGGCAGGCGTAACCTGACAGAGCAAGGGTTGATAACTTTAGTGACTGTAAACGGGCCAATGAACCTAGGGGATAGTTTTCGTGAGATAGTTTTGAGGGGAATGTCCCGTGTGGCAAGCATTACTCTATCGCCGACCTTGTATCTTGGAGCAATCGAGCGCCGTCGATCGGCTTGTAGTTTGAAGGCTTGTACTGACTTTAAGAGTTGGAACCGAGCTCTCTGCCAAGTCCTCTTGCAACGTCGCACGAAACTCTGTGCAGAAGGGACCGCTACTTCTTCTTCCTGAGAAGGAAACAGGGGTGGTTGATAGCCCAAGCAACACTGAAAGGGGGACATCCCGGTAGATGCCGTGGGGAGAGAGTTATGGGCATATTCCACCCATGGGAGCATCCTGCTCCATGAAGAGGGGTTCTGTGACGTCATGCATCTCAGAGAGGTTTCCAGCTTTTGGTTTGTTCTCTCCGTCTGTCCATTAGATTGTGGATGATAACCAGAAGACAGACTTGGCATGGCACCAATGAGTCTACAGAAGGCCTTCCAGAAGTGTGCAGAGAACTGGGGTCCCCTGTCAGAGACAATGTCGATAGGAAGTCCATGTAGTCGAAAAACATGAAGGATGAGCAGCTCGGCAGTCTCCTTGGCTGAGGGGAGTTTGGTCAGAGGGACAAAATGGGCGGCTCTGGAGAAACGATCCACAATGGTCATAATGCAAGAGTTCCCCTCTGAAGTTGGGAGTCCTGTAACAAAATCCAGTGCGATGTGAGACCAAGGGCGGTGAGGGATGGGGAGTGGTTTAAGGAGGCCTGCTGGAGGTTGGTTGGATGACTTGTTTCTTGAACATGTCTGACATGCTGCCACAAATCCGACGATATCCTCCCTCATGGTAGCCCACCAGAAGCGTTGCTGGATCAGGTACAGGGTTCGTGCCCCTCCCGGGTGACAGGCCAATCTGGAGCAGTGTCCCCATTCAAGGACCTGTGGGCGAACTGATTGAGGGACGAATAGGCGGTTGGCGGGGGCGTTACTTGGGCCTGGCTCTTGTTCTAGGGTCTGTCTGACCAGAGCTTCGATGTCCTGCTGGGTAGCAGCCACCATACAGTGCGGTGGGAGGATGTTTCCCCTAAGAGCGATATCCTGGGGCGGAGAGAACTGTCGGGAAAGAGCATCGGGTTTGGTGTTCTTAGAGCCTGGGCGGTAGGATATGGTGAAGTTGAATCTAGAGAAAAACAGGGACCAGCGGGCTTGGCGGGCGTTTAATCTTTTGGCTGATTTTAAGTACTCCAGGTTTCTGTGGTCAGTCCAGACCAGAAAGGGGTGCTGGGCCCCCTCCAACCAATGTCTCCACTCCTCGAGGGCTAGTTTGATAGCCAGTAGCTCTCTGTCGCCGATGTCATAATTTTGTTCTGTTGGAGTTAATCGGTGAGAGAGAAAGGAACAGGGATGCAGCTTGTTGTCCTTGGGGCTTCTCTGAGAGAGGATGGCTCCAGCCCCTGTTTCAGAAGCATCCACCTCGACGGTGAATTGGAGGGAGGGGTCTGGGATGGTGAGAACGGGTGCTGAAGTGAATCTCCGTTTGAGGTTCATGAAGGACTCTTCTGCCCTTGTGTTCCACAGAAAGGGTAGCTTTGAGGAAGTGAGAGCTGTGAGGGGAGCAGCCACTGTGCTATAATTCTTTATGAACCTGCGGTAAAAATTGGCAAACCCCAAGAAGCGTTGGAGTTCTCGTCTAGAAGAGGGCGTGGGCCAATCCGTAACAGCCTTGACTTTGGAGGGCTCCATCTGGATCTTGGAGGGAGAAATGACAAACCCCAGAAAAGAGGTGGACTTCTGGTGAAACTCGCATTTTTCTGCCTTGACGAACAGTTTGTTCTCCAGCAGCCTCTGTAGTACCTGACGGACATGGGTGATGTGTTCATCCAGGGAGTGAGAAAAGATTAGAATGTCATCAAGGTAGACAAACACAAACACGTTCAGAAAGTCCCTTAAGACGTCGTTTATCAGAGCTTGAAAAACTGCAGGCGCATTGGTTAGTCCAAAAGGTACCACCAGATACTCATAGTGGCCAGTAGGAGTGTTAAATGCAGTTTTCCACTCATCCCCTTCTCTTATCCTGACGAGGTGGTAGGCATTTCGGAGGTCGAGTTTTGTGAAGACACGTGCTCCCTGCAATAGTTCGAAAGCCGTGGTCATGAGAGGAAGGGGGTAACGATTTTTAACTGTTATCTCATTAAGTCCCCGATAATCGATGCAGGGCCGTAAGGACTTGTCTTTCTTCTCAACGAAGAAAAATCCCGCCCCTGCCGGTGACGAAGATGGTCGAATAATTCCAGCTGCTAGTGATTCTGTGATATATTGGTTCATGGCACCTCTCTCGGGGGAAGAGAGGGAGTAGAGACGCCCCCTTGGGGGGGCTGCGCCTGGAAGAAGATCGATGGCACAATCATAGGGTCGATGTGGAGGCAGGGAGGTGGCACGAGACTTACTGAAGACCTCACGGAGGTCAGCATATTCCAGGGGCACATTGGCGGGAAGGGGGAACTGCGCCTTATCAGTAGCAGAGGGAGGCTGGATGGAAGCAGAAACAAGGCATGAGGACAGGCAAGATGGGTTCCAGCCAATGATCGTGTTACGGACCCAGTCTATATGAGGGTTATGTTGTACTAGCCAGGGGCGCCCAAGAACAATTGGGGTGTGGGATCTGCGCATGATGAGAAATGAGATGGACTCTGTGTGGTTGCCGGAAATTCTTAGACTGATGGGAAGAGTGCGATGAGTGATGGGGTTGAGGCTGCTACCATCCAGAGCTTGAACAGGAAGAGGGCGCTCAAGAGGGATGGATGAGATCTTGAGGTTTCCTACTGTGCGGGGGCAGATCAGGTTCTGGTCGGCTCCAGAGTCAATGAGGGCCCATACCGTGTGGGTCCTGTTGTTAACGGTCACAAGGACCGGAAGACAGGAGCGAGGGGTTGAGTCGATGTCCCGTTTCTGGCCCCCTAGGACCCTCAATCTCACTAGGGGGCCTTGCCTTTTAACGGACAGTTCTCCCGAAAGTGTCCGGCTTGACCGCAATAGAAGCAGGCTCTCTCCCTGCGTCGACGTAGGCGTTCTTCCGGAGAGATACGGGTGCGGTCTACCTGCATGGGCTCTGGAGCAGGTGCAGGAGGGGAGGGTGGGCTGCACTCACTGAATGTGCGGCCCCTTCTCTGTTGCCTAAGACGAAGACGACTGTCGACGCGACCGGCCAAATCCGTTAATCCTTGGAAATCAGAAGGTAGTTCATTGGAAGCTAATTCGTCCTTCACGGAGTCTGCCAGGCCATTGACGAAGGCGTCACACAGCGCACGCTCATCCCAGCCACTGGAGGCCGCCAAAGTGCGAAACTCAATAGCGTAGTCGTATGCGGAGCGAGATCCTTGTCGCAGATTGAGGATTTTAACAGCTGCCTCTCGCCCAGTGGAGGAACGGTCGAACACCCTCAGCATTTCTGAGGTGAAGGATCTAAAGTCCCCACAGCATGGGGCTTGAGTGTCCCAGAGGGCTGTGCCCCATTCACGGGCCCTTCCTGAGAGTAAGGTGATAATGTACGCCACCTTGGTGCGTTCAGTGGGAAAGGATGAAGCTTGTAACTCTAAAACCAGGGAACATTGGGACAAGAAGGATCGGCAGGTACCGGGATTACCATCATAGGAGGGTGGGGCAGGTAGACGGGGTTCATGGTGTTGCACAGGGAATGAAGCTGCAGCTGGAGTGGGGGCTGGGGGTAGTGCTGGAGGAGCTGCCTGAAGGTGCTGAATTTGTGATGAAAGAGCAGCGAGAGAATCCGTGATGGTCGTGAGCGTTTGGTTGATGTTCTGGAGGTCTTGCTGGTGTGAGCCCAGCAGAGCACCCTGGTTCTGCAATGCTGTTCTGAGTCCGTTTAAATCTGCTGGATCCATCGTGGCCAGATTATTCTGTCAGGGCGCGCAGAAATAAAGAAGAGAGAGCAAGAGAGGCTGGATCCAAGTGCAGTTTATAGCGCCAAAGGGGGCGTGGCTCAGACGCGAACTTGAACGGGGAGTGTGTGGCACGCCGGCAGCCGAGTACTTCCGTGTTTCGGGGGAAATCCCAATGACGTAATACAGAGTTGACAAAAACAGGTCGAAAAGCCAGTAGAATCAGTCCGCGGTGCATGAATCAAAAAGGAGCGAGCAGAGACGGTGTCGTGAGCCAGTGCGAGAGTTCAAAGCCAATGAGTCAGTCAGCGGGGCGAAAAAATCCGAAGGGGGAGCGAGCAGAGACGTAATCGTGAGCCGAAGCGAAAGGTCAAAACCAACAGGAAACAAACAGCGAACGAGATCCAAAACGATAGACTAGAATCAAAAAACCGAGAACAGGCGAGGTCGAAAACGGAGACAATTTGCACGAAAAAGAAACGCGAGAAAACTGGGCTCTGAAGGCACGCAATAATCTGGCAACGAGATCGCGCTCTGTGCTTCCTTAAATGCCGGGAGAAATTAGTTTGTGAATGAGATGCCGGTGTGTAAAGTGGGCGGGTGTGTGTAAGAGCATGACAGATGGACGGAAAACACAAGCACGTGAGGGAGAGACATGACAGCGTGGGAAAAAAGGAGAAAAGACGGCGATTAGTGATGGAAACGTGACACATTAGTGATCAGGCGCTCTCTGTGGCGGCACCCAAATTGTGGAATGACCTACCACTGACTATTCGTGAGGCCACATCACTGAGGGTGTTTAAGTCCAATCTTAAAACACATGTTTTCTCTGGCGTTTAAACTAACATGAGATGTTGATTTTACATATTGTTTTGATTTGACATGTGTGGTGATTTTAATTATGTTCCTTTTTAGTATTATTTTATAAAATTAGATTTATTTTTGCCTTTTTTACTTTATTATTTAATTATTTATGTGAAGCACTTTGGGGCATTCTTGTGGTTAAAGTGCTGTACAAATAAAGATGAGTTGAGTTGAGTAGAATTATTACCACTTAGAAAGTGATGCCGTAAAAACAGGTAGGAGAATTTTTGAACAGTGTGGTATTCACTTATTTGTCTTCAGTCAGCAATTTAAAAAAAAAAACCTTTCTCAGGGAAGGGTTGTGGTATATCCAATAGAATCAGGGGGGAGGTGTCATAATTATTGGCACTCTTATAACTAATAGAAGTGAATAACAACCCAAAGTCTTTTTCTTTGACCTTGAATAAGGTTAGAGATGCTTGTAGAGGCATCTTGCTCCAGACATCTATGCACAACATTTTACGTTGTTACTTTATGTTCTTAGGGATGTTCCTTTTTATGTTCTGACAACTGGTTTTCAAATTAAACTACGATATTTGTTCCTATGCATATTACTAAATCTGAACCACCTACAGTAGCAGAGGCAACCAGCTGTTAGGCCGAAGCAGCCTGGTACAGTACTTGGCCAAATTCATTATCTCATGATTCCAGTCTTCTGTTCTTCCCATGAACAACCAGCCAAAGCAGCAGTTCACCCATATATAGATAATTTTCTCTGTATGCAGGATTCTTTTCTGATTATTTGCATAATGCGTTTGTTTGGAATTGTAACAAAATCTAAAAATAAATTACTCCTGAATCAAAAATCATGATTCGTACAGAAACACAATTCAAATCGAATTGACACCTACAGTAGATATTGCGACACTATCTTTCCTGGTGATTTCTATCCCCGGTACTTGCACTCAGTGAACACATTTATACTCAGGAACGCTATAATAATATCAGGCTTGGTCTATTTTTGCCCCTAATTTTTCATGACATTGATTCCACACAATGTTACATTTCACCTGCACTTTCAGTTCTACTAGAAAGTTCTACTAGAGCTGAAATGTGTTTTATTGGAATCAGTTCCAGTTACTTTAAGTTCTGCACATGGTCAGAAACAATACAAAAATAGGCTGTAACATTCAAGTCATGATTGATTGATTGGAATTACGGGGACCAAAATGTTCTAAGAAAACATTTCCCAAACCATTACACCACCTTCACCAGTGTGGAGTGTTGACACAAGGCGGGTTGGGTCGATGGATTCATGCTTCTGATGAAAAATCTGTGTGCTTCAGCAGGAATCAAGCCTCATCAGACAATGCTACATTATTCCAGCTTTCTTAACGTTGGCTGTCGAAGCTTGCCTTAGGCTGTTTCCTCAAGTTTCTAGGTCAGGGATGTTCAAATTCAGGCCTGTTCAAACTCTGCTGATTCAACTAATCTGTAAATGTGCCTGGTTTAGTGGTTCTGTAAGTATTGGTGGATTTGGAAACTGGCTGGATTTGAACAGCCCTGTTCCAGGTGTTGAGATACTTTTCAGCTCACCACAATTGTACAGAATAATTATCTCAGTTACTGTAGCCGTTTTTTGTCTGATTGAATCAGTCATCAGCAAGGAATTTCCGTTTGCAGAACTGCTGCATGCTGAAAGTGTTTTTTTTTTTTTTTTTTCTTTTTCTCCTTCCTTTTTTCCTTTATTGCACATTTCTGAGTAAACTCTAGAGATTATTGTGTGTGGAAATCCCAAAAGATCAACAGTTATATAAATATTCCATGCAGTCTGTTTTCTACCAACAAACATGCCATTCTGTAGGTAGATTTACTACCTTTTTACTATACCTGAAGCTTCTGACCCATATTTGCATGATTTTTGTTGCACTGCTGTGGTATTATGGGCTGATTAGATAACTCATGAATGTGAAGGAGTAATGAGTACATAATAGCACATGCTAATATAATATAATTGCAGAATTTTTATATTTTTTTTCCTCATGGGCTGACAATTTTTCATATTTAAAATATTGATTATGATTAGTTTCTCAGTGTATTTGAGTCATTTCCTCTGGGAGAAATGACCATGGTTGTTGTACCACATTACACTGTGAGAAAAAGGAACAATGTTAGAAAGCTAATTATACTGAGGAAACAATCCTGTCTTGCTTAATATGCACTTACTATTAAAATCCCAATTCCTAAACGAACGCAGTATAACTGTTTAAAATAAATAAATGAATAGGTAAGTGAGTGTGTAAGTCCATTTGACCTACTGTTATATGTTGTTAAGTTTTTAACCAATGTATTATTTTTTTTTAAAGGTCACAATGTTGCAGAAAAGGTCTCTATACAATTGTACTGCTATGAAGAGAGCAGCAGTTTCAGTCAGCCAACCTTGGTGTCTGAAGAACTCTCATTGGAGTACAAACAGGATGCTGTACAGGAAGTGGCTGATCTTCTCATATCTGACCTCGATAACCTTACTTCCAGCACGCATGTGGACATCCAGAGGAAATTTTGCCTTAAAGAGAATATCCAGCCAGAGCAGACTAGTTCTGATATGAATGAACAGCATGGGACCTCAAGTCTAGATAAAGAATGTTTGGAATTCAGCCAAAGACTAGATACACTTAGAAAAGAACCAGGGAGCCACAATGCAGAAGAAAATCCTGAATGCTGGGTGCCTGATCCTGGTGAAGGATGTATCATGAAGACGTTCAGTGACGTTGATGTGAAAATCACACAGGCGGTATCAAACATGTACTCCCTTCTGAAGTGGACCAGCCAAAAGTCACAGAAACCACAAGGTGAGAGCGTTACACTGGTACATGTCATTAGACCTCAGTTTTTTAAATTCTGGATCGAGATCTAAACCCGAAAACACTCTTGAAACACTCTTGCTTTTTTATGAGAATGCTTAACCAACTAAAAAAATGTAGACAGACATTTGCTTTGTAGATAGTACACAGCTAAACTTTTGCATTTGACCTCGACCTACCTCAGGAGGATGCAAGCCTATAATGCATGAATATCCTAAATTCTTTGGAGAGGAATGAGATGAAGCAAGCCGAGCAAGTAGAGATTTGCAGTATTACTGTACTGTAAGTCTGGAAATGTCTAACGAATACAAGTTGTTGCAAGATCAGGCAGGTGATGTGGACCTTCTGGTCTGCCACTTTTTGACAGCAAAGTATGAACACTCAAAAGAAAGAGAGCTGATGAATGAATTAATAAATGAATCTGGAATTACTGACTATTGCATAGGTTTCTTGAATTCTCTAATCAAACTCCCTCCTCTTCCCTATGTCGAAAGTAATGTTTTGTCTGGCGCTCATGTCTTGGCTTGACATAATTTTTGTTGCATGAAACATTCGCTGATGTGGCAACGACACGCTCTGTTGAGGTGAATGAAATGATTATTTTTTAACTTTTTAGATGTTAAATAAAATCTATCAATGTACAGTATGTTCGACTTGGCCAACATGGCTAAACAAATACATATTTAATCTTAGGAAATGCATGGTTTTTAAACCCCTGTAGCCTGTCATAATTTGAGATAAGAAGGAACTATTTTTTTATTTATTAAAAAGCCCAAGATCATTATTTAGAATACGTCTGATTGTGCAGCCATAGTTATAATTAATTTTAGTTATACCTTTAACTATGACTAAAGAATGCAGATATGACCTCTTGCATAACCCAGGGATTTTTCAGTGGAAATGACAGATTAAGCGCTTGTCTCTTCAACTTATCTGTGCTGCAGAAGGTTAGCTTTGATGTGCAGTAGTTCACAGGCTTTATTCTTTACTACATCTCACATTACATTTGCTTCAATTCGAACGCTTATCTTTCCCAATGTTGCTTTAAGCAATCGAATCCCAGAGTCAGCAGTAAACAGTGTTTATGTAAACCCAGTAGTTGTTACCAAGGTACACAGTTTTCTCAGATTACTGAAGCCAAATCAACAAATGAATTCCAAAACATGTTGATGAGATGTTTGCTGTGGGAAGTTTACTCTTTATGAGTACAGAATAACTGTTTTCTCAAGGCGGTATCCTTGTGCTCTTGCTGCCACATGGATTAATATTAGCAGCATCAGCACTACACCTACAGTACACGCCTGGTCTGGGTGTGTGTTTGTTATTGATGTACTGTACACAAGTCACAAGGCCGGTTTTGGAAATATTCTTTATAGTAATTGTTAACAGCCTGGGAATCTAAATACCCTTAAGGCTTATTGACCGTTCAACAAAATAATTCTCCCATAGGCGCTACATATAAAATATGTGGGTTCTGTAGACTACATACTGTATACTGTAGAATGTGTGGGTTAAACACTGAGAGTGACACACTGTCTGCACGACTGTTGGTTACTGTTGGCAGTACTTATTGTTTACATTAAGCATAGATTTAAATTAATGCAATTACATTTGTATGAAAGCCTTTCCAGTTTGTACCCAAGGTTTTAAAATGATTTTTATGGCGTAAGAGCGAACAGGCCTAGCCGAACATAAAACCAGTTAAATTACACGTATGTTTGGGAGCTGTTCAAAACCTGTCCTCGTCAGGGGAAAGCCAAGCGAAGCAAGTTTACATTTTTTTTTAATTTTTTTTATGCATTCTGTGCCTGATTTAGAGAAGATATAGCACCATGGGTCCCAAGAATGTTAGCAAGGACGGTAGCAAGTAGAAAACAGTGCCATGTTCAGCTTCGTTTTTAAAACGGCCTGTGCCAAGAGGAATCATAAAGGTTTATTTACTGTATTTACAATTTATTCCTGTAGTTTTCACTAATACATTGGCTAATTTATTATCTAGCCCAGGTAGAATGTGCTCCAAAGTGCTGCCCAGTGCCATGTTGTTGTTGTTTCAGAAACCTACAGTAATTGCCAAGACTAGCCAATGCAACTCTAAAACACTAAAACATATGATGCTCTAGTTAGCTAGTTAAGTCATTAACGCAGGTACTTTGGCATGTTAATTTAGTTTCTTCCGAAGGCGAGGTCTTAAGGGGAAATTTTGTATTGCAAAATGCATAATGTAAATGCAGATAATCGGTTCCATCCACCCAAAAATATTACCAGTTTCCAACACTATAATCATATTTTCGCAAATAAAACCAATCAAAACATTAAGAAAAGACATGTTAATGAAGTAAAATATGACATAAATTGACATTAAACTTTTATGATTTAATGGAGTCACAATAACTTTGTCACAGTGCCATTAATTTTAAACATAGATGCATATGAGGATCAGTAAAGACTAGGGTCTGTTTTCTTTGCTGATTCTTAAACCTACTTCCCCACCAGGAAACTGCACCTTCAAACACACACACAGCCCATACAGTACGTTCTGCTTTTCTCAGGTGCTATTGATTTGTCCTCTCCTGATAAGAGAACAAGAACATGCTTGTTTCAACAAGACAAATGGATTCCCAATATTCTCCTCCTGGCACTCCATATCAGTAAATTTTAGGAAAACATTTCAGTCTCTCTTAGTTCAATAAACATTCCAATTCAGTATAATTTTGTAAATTGCCCCCCACCCCCCCTTTTTTTTTCTTTCTTTTTTTTCCTTTTTAGTTTTTGGACTGGTAAGGCTTTAGAACTTAATATAACAGGCCATTTGAGTCCCTAATCCACAATCATAGAACAAAATGGCAAATAAAAGATGCTAATTTATTTAATTGAATGTTTTCAGCAGTTAAAACATATACAGTCATATACAATTGAAGTACATCATTAAATCCAACGAGGGTTGAATTACAGACACTGTATACTATAAACATTCCAGAAGAAATGGTGCAATTTGGGTTTTTCTGTTTTATTTAATTCACTCTGAGTTTTTAAATTCAACTTTTTAAACTTTTTAATTTACTTGTCACATACAAAACCATACACAGTATATGATATGCAGTAAAGTGCTTATATGACTGCCCGTGACTTAAAAAGAAAGATTTATTTGCAATTAAATAAATTGCACTAGAGAGTACAATTAAATTAAAATTAGAATTTTCAAATAAACGTAATAATTGAAATAATTATAATAATTAAAAAAAAAAAAAAAAATATATATATATATATATATATATATATATATTTAAAAAACGACTGGATATGTACAATATTTACACTTTTTATTACACATACAGGTACGTACAGTATATAAGTATAAAAGCGTTGTATATAGAAGTGTAAAAATACTGGATGTTGTGTGGGTATGACGGCAGCAGAGAGTATTAAAATTATTCTTACAGCATTATTGATGCTTTTATTGAGAATTATAACAACAATAGTTGTAAAACTAAGTGTTAAAAGATTTTGTTCAATATTTTTCTTCAAGTAATTCAACTTTTGGACAAACTTATTTTTTTGCAAATAAGAAAAAAGAATGCAAATGTTTTGGACCTGAAACTTTACATTTTGGGGATCATCTCCAAATATCTAGCCAGTATATCCAGCTAATATGGTGTTGTATTTGTGACTCATTCCTGAAGTAATTATATCCTAAGGTATTTTATTTGCATATGCTTGAACTGTATTTTCTCTTGCTCACACACACAGACAGCATACGTAGTGAACTCTGTGCTGCATTCAGGCAGCATTTCCTCACTGACTCAGTCCAGGGTACAGTAATCACTGCAGGAATTGTGAAGTTCATATTCAGGAGAGGCGGCACGGTGGTGTAGTGGTTAGCACTGTCGCCTTGCACCTCCTGGGTCCGGGTTCGATTCCCGGCCAGGCTCGATTCCCGTCTCTGTGTGCATGGAGTTTGTATGTTCTCCCCGTGCTTGGTGGGTTTCCTCCGGGTACTCCGGTTTCCTCCCACAGTCCAAAGACATGCAGATTAGGCTAATTGGCGTTCCTAAATTGACCATAGTGTGTGAATGAGCGTGTGTGTGCTCTGCGATGGATTGGCACGCTGTCCAGGGTGTACCCTACCTCGTGCCCTGAGTCTCCAGGCTCTAGGCTCCAGGTCCCCGCGACCCTAATACAGGATAAAGCGGTATAGAAGATGAATGAATGAATGAATGAATGAATATTCAGGAGAATGCAGGGTTTAAAAACTTTCCTAAAGCTGCAAAGAGAAACATCAATCAGCCATAACCATTGGAACAAATATTTGATGATGAACATGTTCTTTGTTTGCAACTTGCATACAAAGTTGTTCTGATCATTATGTAACGTAGAGATTTTGGAGTGTACATATGTTTTAGATGACGCTCCCATTCACCATCATCAAAACATTAATTAAGGAAATCTTGGGATTTTCTCTTGCGCACATGAATTCGTTGACAGCGTCTTTTCAAACTGTTGCTCATGTCCCATTAGGCAGCGGCATAATACACCAGTGGTATCTCACAGAGACCTGTGATTGGCTAGTGTCACTATGATTGATGTGGTGCAGAGTGAGCATGACCAATCTCTATCGGCTCCCAGCTACGGATAGCTGCAGCATCACCCAGGAATCGAACTCGCCGGATTCATAGTGGCGAGCACTTTTACCACTGCACCACTTGGGAGCCTTCTTTTGGAAAATTTGTGTTCAAAACTATTTACATAGACTTAATTACCACGGGTGCATGAACATGAGGAATCATTTTAATACTTGAATTGGCCACTACAGAGTTCAGACCTCAACATGTTCATTGAGGGGGGAAAACAATATAAAAAAACTTTAAATAATCAATAACGAATAGTGACTTTTTTTCAGCTAACTCTCATTTTGTTTTTCTTTCAGCTCTTCACCACACTGAGACACCTCTGCACATAGCTGTGCGTTTGGGTCTGTATCACCTCACCCTCTTTTACCTTCATCAATCTGGAGGTCAGGAAATGGCAACACTGCCCAATGAGGAAGGGCACACTCCTACTGAACTGGCACAGAGGACGGGCCATGCAGAAACCATAAGTGCATTAGCTAAGTGAGTCACATTAAAAAAACAAATTATAAAATAAATTGCTAATGGGCGGCATGGCCAGGGTCAAAGACGTTCCCAAATTTATCGTAGTGTATGAATGCATTTGTGAGTCTGTGTATGCGTGTGTGCCCTTCGATGGATTGGCATCCTGGCCAGGGTGTACCCTGCCTCATGTCCTAAGTCTCAATTTTTTTTAACAATGTTTTTAGAAGTTGCCTGTAGTCATGGAAAAGATGTTACTGCTCCAGAAAGGGCCCCATTATTGGCCTGGGTATAGCAAAGATAACAACTAAGGAAATTCATGAAATTAAAGAACTGTTCAACAAATAAAATTTGAAAGGATAGTGCAAGAATGTCAATTTCCGAAGGAAAAAGAACGGGAAAAAGAAAGCTTGTTAAGTTGCATGATAAAAAACAATTGCATTAGGAATCATATTTCTGTTTAATAATGAAAGTAAGAACATTTCCATATGCACAATATGATGAGAACTCACAGATTTGGGACTAAGCCTCTGTGTTGCCATAAGAAAACCACTTGTTAGTGAAACTAATCAGTAAAACGATGCATAAATTAGTAAGAAGCATGAAAATTGGAAATTGGGTTAATGGATAATGGTCATATGTTCTGATGAGTTCAGATGACCTTATGTCAGAGTAAGAAGGGGGAAGCACATGAAACAATGCACCCATCATGCATATTGTCTGTGGATCCAGTGTTATGATGTGTGATTGTTTCAGTCGGCCAGACTCAGCGCCTGCGTGTAGCAATGAAATGAAGTCAGCTGACAATCTGGTCATTCAGTACATTCAGGTAATCACATCAATTAAGTTTACTTCCCTGGTGGCGCAGGCATATTTCATGATGGCGGTGCCAGGAGTGATCAAGCTCAGCTTATGAAAGTACTGTGTGGGAGCATGAGGAATCATAATCACATATGAATTGGCCACCACAAGACTAGAGTCTTGACCTTAACCCCATTGAAACTTGTTGGGATGTGATGGAGAAGGCTTTAGAAATTGGTTCAACCTTTCCATCAATACAAGATCAGCTAAAAAATAATGCAACTTTGGTCAAAAATAAATGGTGTGACATTGCATATGTTTGTCGAAACAATGCCATGGTGATTGCCCGCTGTAATCTACGCTAAACGTCTTTTAATGAAATACTGAAATGTGTGACTCTGTTTGCCCAGGCTGGTGTATAATAAATATAGGACTGTATAATATTCCTGATTTGCTTCTTTTTCCTCTCTAAGTGTATCCTAACACCGTTTATTCCCCAGCTATTAATGCACCTTATATCAATTAAATAGTGACAGCAGGGAATTGTGAACTATGATGGGCTGGTGCTATGTTGCTTTTGTGAATGAAAGGACAATGTACTGTAACTGTAATGATATGTACATCTTTAGCGTTTATTTTTAATCCACACTGATGAGACACTGTTTCCATGTTTGTGTGTACAATACTTTATTTATAACAAAGATTTATTAAAGCCAGGTTACTCGCTTATGAGACTCCATCACAATAAATGCAGCTCTCTTGCATGCTCTCTATAAAACACCTGAATTCAGTAATGCTCTTGGGGAGCTTAATCTGGATTGGGGTGTTTAAAATTCACCTACGGGTCTGGTGGTCTTGTGTCCAAAGACTTTAATAAACATATAAATGGTGATTGATACTATTTAGCTTTTCTTTAAATATTTTTAGGAAATAATTTCATAGATTCTTTACAAATGAACATTACAAATGTTCAGTTTATTATTAATTTTTATTCATGAAAAGGGAAGGAGAAAGTTTACTAGCTCTCTCAAGTTTTTCTCTCTCTCACATGAGTATCTTATTGGTGCTCCCCCTTCTCCGCACGCCTTGCCACTGACCTGTGCTCATGTCACAGCCAAATTAGAAACATGGTTCAACACATCACTAAATAAAATGTTATTTTCTTTTTAAAAATATGCAGGGGAGTGCACTATATTTATTCCCATGGGTTGGCCACAAGTATAAGCTACTGTTTTGGAAAATGTGTATTATATCTATATTCTATTCTTCTGTCTTGTTCAGCATTTCAGCATGTAGAGAGGAGAGTCCAGTGTGGATGTCAGAAATCTGGGCTGATCAATCGTACCTTCTCAGGCTGTGCCCGCTAACCAGTTCCGTCGCCCTGACAGTCGAACACAAAACTCATTTTGATCCACAGAGGAGTATCCAGCTCTATAGAGAAAAACAGGGATATCTAGACAGCCATGTGCAGGTGAGTGTGCACTGTGCTGATGATTCACACTCATCGACATGTGTACAGTCCCACAGCTGTACATCTTCATTAAGATGTCTACTTTGGAACAATTAGCCGGATTCAGTCGAACAGTTCATTGTGACTAGTCAAATACAAGAAGGAGATACATGCGTTTTGTTCAGCCCTCTGGTTTCTGGTTGTATCCATCTGGACTGTACTGTTGGTGTAGTGCTGTCAGAACGCACCAGAATCACTAAAATCACTGATAATTATCACTTTGATTGTATAATTAATGCAGTGATTAATATGTTCAGAAATTCTTTTAACCCTAAACTCACTCAGTACTATTAATATGGTGAGTAGCTTCTGATTTCTTAGACAGCCATGTTGGAAGATGTAGCTCGTTGTGAAAATGAAAAGATGTTACTCAGAAAGTTACTCATTCTGTTGTCTCCGAAAGGCCCGTCTCAAGCAAAGAAAACAGTTGAGGAGATTGCTAAAATTGGGTTAAGAACTGGCTAACACATTATTAAAACCTGGTAAGCAGGTTTTAATAAACCTGGTAACCTGGTAAACCTCATAGCAGTAGTCCCGAACTTTTATTTTATTTATTCATTTTTGTGCATATTTTGTGCCGTTTTTATTTGCAACAGGTCCTAATGTCTGTTGTTACAAATTCATATGAAGATGTAATGCTGTGTTGTAGGAGGTTTCGCTCACTGAGGTGGAAGAGAGGATAAGACTGAACCAGACAGATGATCCAAGTGGAGGTGAGTCACTGAGGCATGCCAGTCATGTTCCATTTAACCCCTTCACCGCCAGTGTATTTGGTCATACTTAATGACTATTCATTAATTAATAACTAGGTTGTGTAGTTCAGTAATAAATATTAAACTTAATGAAAAATAATTCAGTGACAGGTCAGTGTTTGAACTCCAGATGTATTGGCACCCTATATACTGTATATAAAAATATGACCTACATCATTGTGGGTATTAGTTCTTCTAAGATCAACATAGTTGCAAATAAAGATGGTTACAATACAGTAAATACGGTATACAGTAGGTAATTGAAAGTCTTTTACTGAATTCTGAGTTGCTGATCAGAAGGTCTGTGGTTCAATTCCCAGCTCAACCAAGCTGCCACAGTTGGACCTTTCACTTAATATTGTCTGCAAAGTCATTCACTTTGTATGAAATCAGCCTTGTAGCAGCAGAATGTAAGTTTATCGTAATATTTTCTTTAAAAGTCCCATATTTTAAGAATTTTTTTTTAAAACAAATCACCATAACTCTCAGAGATTCCTCAAAGTGTGTGTTAATGGTCTAGTTGAAATAACCATCGGATTTCGTCTATGAAAATGAGCTACTGCTGAGCCAAACCCCACCAGAGAACAACAGAGTTGAGCAACAATTCTGGGAGGGGTATGCTCTTATAAGGTCACAAAAAAAACTTGTTTAATCCCCAATTTTTTTTCTTTTCAACTGGAGACACATCATAATGTCTAAAAATGATGAAAGTGTGAATTTAAAGATCTCCTTTAAAATGATCTCTGATCACATAACGGGCAAGAGAAGAGACCTTGACCTTGATACAGAAATGTATCTGGATATAGCACTGAAGTATCTGAGATATCCCACAGCAAGAATGACTTGGCAGCACACACTGCAAACATGGAAAGCTTTGTAGTGTTTAATCATTTTTACATATCCGCTCACTTTCCTTTTCTTCCTGATGTCATCTATTATTCTACCACATCTCATCTTTCAGCCCCTGTTCCTGTTTTTCGTTCCCTGCTGTTTTTTTGCCTTATAACACTCTTGGTCACTGTTGCTCTCACTGTACACACTGTCGACTCGTCTCTGGTTCTTATACTTCCTGTTTCCACCCCTCCCCCTGTCTTGTCACTTGAAGTTAGCACAAACAGGGTTGTTGAGGTGAATTTGGCTCAGTCAGGAGGGCATTGTGGTAGGATGTGGGATTTATTATTACGCACACACGCGCACACACATAGACAGGGAAAAGTCTTTGTGTGTCTGTTCTTTCTAAGTTTTCCAAGCATGTCTAATAATGATGGGAAAGAAATGTTGAAATTTGGTCTATCATTAAACAAAAACATCACCATATTTACATTTTTATTTACAGTATGGCATCTTGCGGATCCCTTACCCAGATGGACTTGCGTATTTATGTATCTTGCGTACTTATTACTCAACCGATCAGATGTTTAACAAGATGCCCTTTTCCGGAAGACTTATAACACTACTTGAACAGTTTTTTTTTTTGTTTGTTTTTTTACTTTTTGCGGAATAATGGAAGTCTTTATCCAAAACATTAGTTTCCACTCTATGCTCCATAAACTTAAACATTATCTATACTGATTAATCCTGGATATAGGGTTGTGGGGGGGCCTGGAGCTTATCCAAGAGACTTGGCGGACGGACGGACGGACGGACGGACGGGCGGGCGGGCGGGCGGGCGGGCGGGCGGGCGGGCGGACGGACGGACGGACGGACGGACGGACGGGACTTTGGACTGTGTGAGGAAACCCACTGATAACTGGGAGAACACCTACATGACACAAAGATGGGAATCGAACCCACACTATGGAGGTGCAAGACTAACCACTAAGCCACCATGCAACAAGCTGTAGGGAATAATGTTTAATAAAACAATAGACATTAGACTGCGTTCAAATATCTTGAACTACTGATGGTGATACTGTAGAAATATGTTTACATAGCTACTGTAGCAAAAAGGGGAGTAACTGAGTAAGAATGTATACAAATCAGAAAAGCAGGTCTTGTGAAAGCCTTAGGCAGATTTAGGTTTGGTACTGATGCACTTAAGACACAAACACACACACACGCTTCGTGACATGGGTAACCATAGTGATAGCTGCTTTACTGCTCTGGCTTCGATCCACAAGGTGTTTGTGTGACTTTAGTGCTTGTCAGAATCAGTATCCTCTGTAACCTTAGTGCTTAGTGCGCGGTTAGATTCTTCGGCGTCCAAAAGAGTATGCTTGTGGTCTTTTATTGTAAATCTGTCTTTGTGTCCAATGTTTTTTTTAATTTTTTTATTTTTTTTACCTTATTCAATCATGCCCTATTCTGAAGTATAGTTTAATTTGTAAACCTAAATGGTTTGGCTGTCTTTTCATGGATTATGTTTTATGGATGTCTTACCTCTAGGTCTTACCAGCCCGACAAACATAGAGGATTGTGTTCTGCTGGACAGCGTAAGTGTCTCTCTGTGTGTCTGCATGGTTGTTTGCTTGTGATTTGATGCATTAAAGCTATTTCAGGTTAAAATTGTGTATTCTTTCAGTATAAAAGATAAAAATCTGAATGTATCACATTTCAGTATAACAATAGCAATAATTGTTAGTATTTTTGTTGTACATGGGTATTGTTACATAAAACAAAAATACCACACATGCTGGAACTAGGATCTCACCATAAATAAATTACGCAAATCTTTTACAAGTTAAAATAAAAATAGAGGACTAGATAGTTTAGATAGTTAGAGAGCAACACCAGATTTCTATCTTATCTGCAAGTGTGTGTTTATTGTCTGTCATTTTATTCTCATCAGGTTTTTGAAGAACAGCTTGTCCTTTCTCTGGATGAAGGCAAAGACAATCTCACCATAGATCATTCAGGTATGCAATTATTTCTTCATTTACATGCACTGTATCGAAGGTTCACAGCCCTGGTTCCTTTAATTTGGTACACCTGTGCAACTGCTTGTTAATGGAAATATCAGCTAATCATAGTGCAGCAACACAATGTATTCAGGCATGTTGATATGGTCAAGTTCAAAACGAGAGGCAGAATGGGTAAGAAAGGTGACTTAAGTGACTTTGAACAGGTCTGAGTATTTTAGAAATGGCAGATCTACTGAGATTTTTTACAAACAACCTTAAAAACGTATGGGTTTACAGAGAATGGTCTGAGAAAGAGAAACGGTCCATTGAGAGGCAGTTTTATGGGGCTTCAGTGCCTTGCTGATGCTAATGAGAGCAAAGGAGAATGGCCAGACTGGTTCAAGCTGATAGAAAGGGAACAGTAACCCAAATAACATCTTGTTACAAATGAAGTATGCCAAATAGCATCTCTGAATGCACAACATGTTGAACATTGAAGCACGTGGGCTACTTGAAAATCCCTTGTCTTTTAATAATCTACATTTACATTTACATTTAGGCATTTGGCAGACGCTCTTATCCAGAGCGACTTACATTTTTATCTTATTATACATCTGAGCAGTTGAGGGTTAAGGGCCTTGCTCTTAATCTACAGGTCCTTCTCAAAAAATTAGCATATTGTGATAAAGTTAATTATTTTCTGTAATGTACTGATAAACATTAGACTTTCATATATTTTAGATTAATTACACACAACTGAAGTAGTTCAAGCCTTTTATTGTTTTAATATTGATGATTGTGGCATACAGCTCATGAAAACCCAAAATCCCTATCTCAAACAATTTGCATATTTCATCCAACCAATAAAAGAAAAGTGTTTTTAATATAAGGACCTGTATATGGTGCGTCAGTGCTGGGATCTTCTGTTATGTTGCTACATGCGGTAAACAATCAACAGTGAATCAACAGCAGTTCGAAACCCCGTTAGTTGGATTATTTTCTTTTTCCGCTAAATCAGTCATGTTACATTTTCAATTCAAGCGAAACTTTTGTACTTATAAAGGCATTTGGGGCTCCACTACTATTAACCAAAAATGGGAAGGTGAGGCTATACTGAGCACTTACTGAAACTGAAGCTCGACAGTTGTAGATTGGGGGGCAAATGTGTTGTCCAGCTGTTCAGTTTATAAAGTCTGTGCTCACAGAAGCTTTCGATTCCTGTCTCAAGTGGTGACCATTATTGTTTTCTGTAGATGTACCTCACCTGACTTACTGTACTGTATGTCGCATGTTGTGCTGCATTCCTGTTGGCTCAAAGCAGTCTGGTCATTCAGTGTAAACTTTAGAATATTGTGTGTGTGTGTGTGTGAGAATGTTGCAGGAGATTGCAAGTGTCTGAAATACTTTTACCTGAAATTTGATGTGAATATTAACTGAAGGTCTTGACCTATAATTGCTTGATTTTATGCACATTTTCATCTTCAACATGATAAAAAGGATAGGGATAGTACATTTAAAAACGAAGTTGGTTTCAAAGTGTATAAGATTTAATTTGGCACAACCTTTCCAGAAGTAAGGATACACTGTCTGTAATAAAAAAGACAGAATTTCTGTATTTTGAAGTGACTTGCTACTCAGACATGACTGCAGACTCTACTCGCACACAGACAGCAAAGGCTATAAGTTCGGGTCGTGTGATTTGCATAAAAGCAGACGTTTAACATAATTAGCTCTAATCCATGCTAATGAATAATTGGACATTAGACAGGGCCTTCCAGTTTGCAGCTCATTTTACCTTTTTAGTTGAATCTAAACTGCTCTACAACACAAACAAAAGAAGTTAAAGGTAGAACTTACAATTTTTAACAACATTCTGTAGAGATTCATGAGACACCTTAAAATGGCGGTGGGTTTAAGGTTATTTATTCATTTCAGGAAAAGCGGCAGTCAGAACTACCTTAAAAAAAATCAGCCGTTGGAAAAACAAACACTGCGCACGAGTCTGGTAACACTTACTTTCGTATTTGAGCCGACTTTATTCAGGTGAACTTCGACCTGATAATTTGTGAGCCTCTGACACGTGAGCTAAAGAAAAATAGAAGAGGACTGTGGTCGCTGGTCTTAGTAAAAATAAATAGGAGCTTCATATTATGATTAATTAGGGAGCACATTAGGACTTCACCTCTCTGTTTTCTTACTATGGCACATCTGTGGAATAAAAAAAAAAGGATGCCTCGTCCGTTGTCAGCATTTTCACACTTTCTACCTTGAGAGTATCCTAGCATGGGATGATGTTCAACACTGGGATGTTGCAGGGGATTATATAGTGAAATAAATGTTTTTAGAAGGTTTTTGTGATAACAGGTTCTGTTATCCTGCACAAAGTCCTGGTTTGACTTGAAAACCCCTCGTCTTTTAATAATCTATGCGGTAAACAATCGGCAGTTGTTACTCAAACTGCTTTAATTATGAATCAACAGCAGTTCGAAACCCCATGAGTTGGATTATTTTCTTTCTCTGCTAAATCAGTCATGTTACATTTTCAATTCAAGCAAACTTACTACTTTTAAAGGCATTTGGGGCTCCAAAAATGGGAATGTGAGGTTGGCACATCTGTGGAATAAAAAAAAAAAAAGGATGTCTCGTCCATTGTCATAGACTAGGGTTTCTTTGGCAAAATATCATGTGTCACACATGCACCCACACACACAGCCACCCACACACACACCCCGACATACACAGATGTGCACACACACAGACACCAATATGCCTGCATGCAGACACAGAATCACACCAGGAGCAGGACAGGAGGAGGAGGGTTCAGAGTAGGAGGAGTTTGTCACCGTGGAAGTATAAATTAATTTAAGTTGTCATGGTCACGGCTGTAAGAATGAAGGAGGAAAAACACTTGCATCTTACTGAGGAAAGAGGTTGTAAATTTGTAAAGTTGCACACACAGCCACAGTGATAAGTGATGAACGTGTTTTCTCCAAAGTATCTCTGTCCTGTACCTCTTATGTTTATTTATTTATTTATTTATTCAGTTTTATTAAGGCAGCATTTGGTATCACATAAAAAGGTAATTTAAGAGCACATAAAAAATGGGGGAGATAGTTTGAGAGAGAGAGAGAGAGAGAGAATAAAACAGTCATGACTTCAGTGCTCAGCCAAAACTCCACTGGAGCCCCTCGTCGCTCAGCAGATCTCACGCCATGAAGACATCTTAAAAAGAAAGAGAGAATAAAAATGCTTGTTAAAACCCGAGACAGGGAACTGAAGAACATTGGTTGGAGAAACCTTCCTCTGGAGTTCAGTACAGATTTCCAGCTAGATGCACTTTACAGATATCTCATGGGAGAGAAAAGAGAGAGGATAAAAATGTTCACGACCTGAAGAAAATAAGAAGCGACTAAAAGTGAAGTCAGCCGTCTGGAGAAACTTTGGCAGGAGAAACTTTCGTACAGAACTTCTACAGCTACTCTACACGTGTCTCACTTCCTACCACGGAGTTCCTCTATTCCTCAGGAGCCTTTTGTTGTCTAGGATTTTTACTATTGATCGGAGACAATATTGAAGACATTTAACTGCAGCGGATTCTCGCACACGCAGTCCACGCACAATTATAACTGCTACAGAACACTCATGCATATGCATGGCGGAGTGTGTGGCTTTTCAGCAGAGACAGGAAGCCCGCCACATGCAGAGAAGACTATCCAGACACACACACTAGATGCACACATGGCTGTAATCTACTTTCAGCATGTTGGATCTGCCTGAGCTATCAGTGTGTTGATTTTGGACCATTAGGAGGCGAGGGAAGAGATTTTGCATCGTGCATGAACATGAATGTTGAAAATTAAGTTTTAACTTTTTTGAATGATTACAGATTACTGATATTTATCAGGCAGTGTCTGCTTACGAAATTATTTATAGTAAAACATGCAGCTGTAATTGACACTGCCACCACAGACACTTTTGAAGACTTTCTGGTAGATATATATTTTGTGGAAGTGCAGTTGTGAAATGGATTTGATGCTACAGTAGCTTTTTTGTTTAATGAGTATTTTTGGATGCTGTTGAACGCTAACATCACGTGCTTCCGTTTTACGCTCTTGTTTATTCCCATGAAGACTGCAGGGAGTTTTGAGAATATATTTAACAGAACAGTGTAGTCATGTTGTATCCTTTGTGCGTGATGTGTGTTGGAATTTTAGTCTTTTGCCCCCCTGCGTGTCTGTGGACCCTCCTGGAGCTTCATTAGCATGTTCGGTTAATGATTCCTAAACCTTGGCTGACCTTGTAGATACTTCAGGACACCTTGTGTTAAATCCCTCCATGTTTTGCTCCTCTCTGCCAAGCCAAGGGGATTGGAAATCTGACTTTCCCCTGCACCGAAAACGTGGGAGTATAGAGTGTGGAAAGAGCCCAACTTCTTACACACACTTCCATTCAGTCATCTGCGCCGTTACCCGCTTTCACCTCCAGCCTACGGGATTGTGCCTGAGGATTTTATTTATTTTTTGCTTAGAACTTTGGGTATTTTTTGGATTGTATTATTTCATAATTTGAAAAAAGACAAAGAAAAGAAGCATGGATTCGGATTCAGATTCTCCTTTTAACTACTCCTGGCCTTCGTTTCCTAAGATGAGGATTTTAAAGCGGAGGACCAAAGCAGGTAACAAGGGAGGGTTAGGAGAAAAGAAAGCGAGAGTGTAATGATCATAAAAGCGGGTCAGTGAGCTCTCAGGTTGCTTTTGTATTCAGTCAAAACCTAATGTTGACACTCCCACTTTCCAGCATGGCAGCTGTAGTGCATGTTCAGATATTAGGCAAGAAATGACATTAAATATGCCAATCAGTAACCCAAGGTCAGGAGCTGTGAGGCTACAATACACTGCTAGTACCTGCTGTGCCACTCTGCCAGTCTTATACTTAACATACCAGACGTTATGGACATGCATGTTAATGCAATTATTTGCTCCAGGAGAAGAAGGCAGTGTACCTGTAAAGCGCTTCAAATATCTTTAGCTGTATTCGTATTATTTATTATTATTTTTATTATTTTTTACTTTTTTTATGAACCACCACTATACCCCATAAATGCCTGTCTTGTCAACATCTCTGACTGTTCCTGCTGCATCACACAGTGTATAATTGATCTTACCCAGAACTGTTGTTTTTTTGACTATGGGTGTTCTACTGTTGTTTTTTCCATCTCCAAACAAACTTTCATACCTTTTAAGTGTTATAACATTTATAACAAATAATAAGTGAAAGTCCTCTGATGAGGAGATCATGGGAGTTTCCTTGAAAACCTGTTTATTAGGTTGTTTACTACTTATTTACAACAAGCTAGATTAATCCTGACCAGACAGTTTCCTAACAATACATGAATTGGACGTTCCTCTTAATCATGTCTTTGTGTTCATTATAAATGACAAATTAATATTCAGTAAGTAATATTCTGTCCATGAAGAGAAATTCTCATTATACCTTGACCTGTGTTTCATGTTGTTGCCAAGGTGTTTGATTTATTGACAAATGTGACCCAGTTGGCCTGGAAGCTCACTACGAGGTGGTTGTTTTTGAGTGTGTTTGTGCAGAGGAGGATCCATTTCATTGACGTCAAGATTAGACCGTTCCATTGTTGAAAACCTTTTCAGATTGTTGAATATCTTTTCAGAGCAGAGCTAGTAAATCTTTTTCTCTGCATTTAATCCATTTCGCCAGATGCCATGTTGTTGCTGGCAAGCATTTGAGTGGCCAGTACTGTGTGTGTAGTGTACGTGTGTGTGCGCGTGTGTATTTTTCCATAGTTGAGCAAAGGCAGAGAGCAGGATGTGATGCCTGATCTACAGCATGAGCATAAAACTTTTCTGTTTTAAAATAATAATAATAATAATAATTGTATTTGGTCGTGTATATATATATATATATATATACATGTATGTATGTATGTATGTATGTGTGTGTGTGTGTGTGTGTATATGTGTGTGTGTATATGTGTGTATGTATATGTATGTATATATATATATGTATATATATATATGTATATACGTGTGTTTGTTCATATATACATAAACACACACACACACGGACATCATGTTCAAAAGTCTGTTCAAAAAACCTCAGTATCGAGCAAATATAACTTCACATGAATAACAACCTGACTTTTTTCACTGGGCCATTATCTATTATTTACTTAACAAAAGTGGAACCAAATAGAAAAAAAAACATGTTGACAATATTATGTACCTCCTAACTGCTTATGCAGGAGTAAAGTTTCAGCCAGGTACTGTTAATAATCAGCCCTTTATTAATTGATGGTCAGCAGGCATGCAGCATTTTGCTGGTTTGGAGCGTTCAGGTATATTTAACACATTGCCAAGAGGGAAAGAAATCAGCAATGGTCTTATAGAAGCAAATGTTGAACCACTGACTTAGAGAAATAAATAAAAACAAATGAAAATAAAAGTAATTAGTAACATCTCAGACCCTACAGATATCACTGAACAGATTGTTGTTAAGTCCACGACAGCACAATTAGAAGAAGACTGAACAAGTACAGTTTGTTTGGAACGGTTGACAAGAGAAATTCTTCTGTTTTTAAAAAGACGGAAACATGACTGACTGCATCTGAACAAAGCACAAGGCTTCTGGGGCAATGTCCCATGTACAGATGAGACCAAAGTGGATCTGTTTGGTGGAAACGAACCCACAAAAGCTATTGAGGATCATGGGAGTATTGAATGCATGTTTTTTTTTTGGCTTTATTTTTGTTAAATAATGGCACAATGAAAATATTATGTTGTTTGTCTCGGGTTGTATTTGCCTAATACTAAGGTCTGCTATGATCAGATGATCATGTTTTTACACACAATTATGTATAGTTTTAAGAAGGGGTATTAATCGTTGAACATTACTGTAAAATATCAGTCATTAGCAGATCTGTTTAGTCTTTTATGTTACAAGGTGGTTCTTCTAAATTATGAGGCTAATTATACCCTGCCACTAGTTCACTGGTTTTTCATCTTTGGACCACGTTTGGTTGGTCTCGAGTACTGAAGACCAGGAGCTGCAGTTTTGAGGTTAGTCTGATTAGTCGTCGAGCCCTCACAATTTGGCCCTTGTCAAAGTCACTCAAATGTATACACTCACTCAACTCTTCATACATGTACACACACACACACACACACACACACACACACACACACACACACACACACACACACACATACACGTATACATGGGGGTAAGTCAGAAATTATCCACACGTCTTGTGTTTCGATATACTTTGTTAATCTGTCAACCAGTCAATGTTTTAGGCTGAGCTGTGAGACACGAATGCACCACTGTCTTTTTAGTTCTTCATCAGAAGTGAATCTTCATCTTAATGGAGCTGCTTTCATGGGACCAAGCAAGTGAAGGTCCGATAGAGCAAGATCAGGACTATAGGGAGGATGCTTTAACAACTCAAAACAAAGTCTGTATTGACACTGTGGGTAGAAGTGTGCGGACGTACATTGTGTCATGCAAGATGTTAATCTGAAGTTTAGGCTTCAGCTCTTCAATGTAATGAGCCACTGTTGATTGTTGCACTTTTTTTCCTAATAATGTTCCATTACTGGCCCTTGAGAATCACAGAAAACTGTAAGCGTTTTTCAGCTGATGGTTAACTTTTTGAAAATTTTCTAAGTCACCGATTGAGGGTGTTTCCATCCCGTACTCTGGCTCATAGGGATGAATCCATGTATCGTCACCAGTAATGATACCCTTTAAGAAACGTTCACCATCCTTGGAGTATTAGTCAAAATTTTGATTGCAGATATTCTACTGCTTCTGCTTATGCTCTTAGCATAAATGTCTCGATTTAGCATAGTTTTGCTTATACACAATCAAGAAAGGACGGTCAGCTTTTGTAGAACTAGGTTGTGTTGGCTGTCCTGGCTGCATGAATAAGGAAATTCCCCTTAGATGAACAGGATTTCCTTTACATTAGCCAGCCAGCCAGACAACAGGCCAGACATCAACCTCTCTCTCTCTCTCTCTCTCTCTCTCTCTCACTCTCTCTCTCTCTCTCGTGTGTGTGCATGTGGCAGGGGGAGAACTAGACACAGACTGTGAGAGACTTTTACTACTTGGCTGTTTAAAAGCAGGATACACATGTGTACTGATTATTTAGCTGACTCAGCAGACTCCAGCCTACATCAGTGTTGTCTTTCCTTTCCTGTAATAATTTGTGCACATAAATCCATTCCTTCCTTACGGGTTTCTACAATGCATGGTAGTCAAACAATTTAAAGCACTAATAGTTTCATATGTATGTTATGTTAAATGTTTGGTGGAAATGTACAATAAACTGACAGGACTAATGTGGTCTTCATGTGGTCTTGTGACCCACATTTCCTCATACAGTATGAGAACACAACACTTTCTACAAACTACATTGTCTATATATCGCTGTGTGATCGTATATGAGGACCGATTCTTTACCGAAACTTTACTAGTAAAAAAATTTGAATAACAGTGGAAAAAAATGCAACATACAGAACAGTAGAGTCCAGCTGTCAGGAGGTTAAGTGAACTATTCAGACAAGGGGGGAAAAAAACATAATGTGCTTTGTTATGGAGTCTGGACACAAGACAGCCTTAGTGTCGTTTAGCATTGATGTGTCTAAAATTGGTCCTAAAAGGATTCTTACATGTTGTTTCAAGATATCAAGATAAGATTTAATTTGCCTGAGATATGGTACAGTAGGTGTGATTATTACATTTTCTTAGTCATCAGGCCCTTCAGTGAGCCTTTGCACATGAGGATGAGAAAATACTCTCTCAGTATAACAGGGCTACATTTTTTCCTTTAATTGGTCCCTGTTTTATACTGTACTTTCTAAAGGAGTTTTCAAGAACAATCATTATCACAAAGTCTCTTGTCAGTTTCCTTATGTGTCACTGGGGCAAATGCAACGTTGTTTTAATTATTTTATTTTTTCTTTTCTGTCTTTTTTTTTTTTTTGCCTTCACAGAGAAGTCGTCCTCTCCTTCAGGCTCCAGCTCTCCATTCCAGGGTCAGTCTACAGACATCACTGCTGCCAGACTCACAGCCATGATCAACCGCACTGCAAAGGTGTGTGTGTGTGACTGTGTGTGTGTGACTGTGTGTGTGTGTGACTGTGTGTGTGTGTGACTGTGTGTGTGTGTGACTGTGTGTGTGTGACTGTGTGTGTGTGTATTAGGCCTTGTTCACACTGGCGTTAAATTTATATAATATATAAAAATATTTTTTTAAATAATTCGGCGACGTAGGGAGAGAAAAAATCGCCGCCGCTACTGGGTTCACCCTCTGACGGCACAACGTCGGATTAAAGGAAGTTTTTTGTGGTTTATGAAGAAATGCGAACATTTCCGCACAAGTTTTATTTTTTAATTAATTTTATTTTTGCCTTTTTTCCGCATTTCCCTCTGTATAGCATGTAGGATCATGGGATATATCCGGTCCTCTGAGGCGTAAAATGGACGCGGAGAAAACGAACTAGACGCGGTTTCCTTGCGTTCGTTGGGATTTGAATGCCAAGAAAAAGCTGCATGCAACGTTTTTTTAACACTGTATAAACGCGCAGCCGGACAAACGCACGTCACCAAAGCCCGTGTGAACACCGTCATTGACTCCTATCCAGAAAACCCTCTGTGCTTCATCCGCGGTCACCGGACGCTACGAGCGGCAGAAAAACGGTTGATTTTAACGCCCGTGTGAACAAGGCCTTAGGGCTGCACAATATATCGAAAAATTATCGTTATCGCGATAATGGTATACGCAATATCTGTATCGCAAAGAATTGCGATAAATGAAATCGATGAGTGTATGGTTACACGTAAATAAAAAGTAATGTTTGAAAGTAATTCATATTGTGTTGGCAGGTCTATAGTAACAGCAAACCAGAAATCAGAATATCTGCTGAGGGGCATTCAGTCTAAATATTTGCAACTTCCTTGACATATAGTTTCTTTTTAGCCTGAATTAGATTTAATCACATCAGACGAATATCTATTACCTGTTTATTTTAGTATGATCATTACATATATAAATTATTTTTAAGAAATAGCCAATAATAATAATAAAAAAATGCATTTCTCTAGGGAAATGTTATATCGCAAGAAATATCGTTATCGCAGTATTCAACAACAATATCGCATATCGCATAATTACCTAATATCGTGCAGCCCTACTGTGTATGACTGTGTGTGTGAGTGTGTATGTACCTGTGCGTTTAAATGCTAAATCAATTTAGATCTGCTGAGTATCGTGAACTAATCTACACACAGATTAACCCTGCAATAGTGCTTTTTTGTGAGCTAACTATCTTCTCTTATAAAAACTTTTAATGTAAAGGCTTGGTCAGCATTTAATTTTCATGAGCTTTTTGATCTTTAGATCTAGATTTTTTTAAACCACAGTATTTTGCCTATTGTGAATCTGTAATCCTATCGAACTAATTTAGATTTAAAATGACATTTATTTACATTTACAGAATGAGGAACTGCACAGGAAGTACAACATTGCTGCAGTGACCAATGACAGCTCTGCCACTGACTCATCACCTGCTGTCAGAGTTGAAAGGATGAAAGCGCAGCGTCCATTTTCTCGTCCTTTCTCTCCATCCCTCGCTCATTTCTCTCCCACTTCTTCAGCAGGACTGGTCTTGGACCGGTTTCTCCGTAGTAGCTGCCACAGTGAACATGACAATCACAGTGCAAGCTCACCTTCGGAATCATATGAAATTAGGTGAGAATGCACAGCTGCTCACCTGCTGAAAATCACTATCAGATCAGCTGGACTAAGGGTAGCATTGTTAATAGTTATTTTATTTGATAATATTCTCAAACGTTTAAAATAATGACAATTAAGGTAATTCGAGTAATTTGTTATTTTACACAATGAAATTGGCATACAGCAATCGATATTTTCTAAGAAATCCTTTATTCTTCAAAACCTGCTAGATCCAGCTGACCATAGAGTCAAAAAGACGCCTGCAGGTATCTGGTGTCACTTGTTTAATTCGTGCCTGCTACTGCCTTCTTCACCCCCATCCATCTCAATTCTTTTGGCTTTTTTTCTATTGGATCCAGAAGTTGAATACCGTTGTCACATAGAAAGTTTTTCACTAGTTTTCAGGTAAAATTAGCACAACTATTCAGCCAGACAGAACTAATCAGTGTTTTTCACAGAGAGAACTATAATACAGTATGTGGCATAACTTGTCTTAATACATTTGGCCACCACGGTAGAGGTGAAACAGATGACAGTTTAAGCATAAAGTTGTGACAGACAGTTTAACAATAAGTTAACGACGGTTGTAACTCAACACAAAGGCTTAAGAGAAGTAGAACTCCTCAGTCCTGTATGTTGAAAATATTAGAACGACACATGATGTACATAACCACAAGTAACAATGTGACACCTTGGAGTTACTCTAATATGATTCAGCTTGTGTAAGGAATAAACAGGAATAAAAGACATTGAGGAAAGCTGTTACGTACTGTACTGGTGCGATGTCTCTCTTGGTGTAGTAACTTTTAATTCCATAGCAAACTGCCAAAGCTAACATTTAAAAAAGAAATGTATATGAATATGTCATGCATTTCATTTCAGTGCTGTGGAACATTGGGGAAATATGTTAGTTTGTGTTATAACAGCTATGGACAGACATTTGCTCACCAGTCCTTTTTTTTTTTTTTTACTTACTTGAAGGTAATTTAGAAGGTACTAAATTCTTAATTACTGAAGACTTGATTTTGGCAAAAATCCTAACAAGACTAGTCAGTTCCAAGGTTTTGGTAGTTTCTTACTTACCTTAACACGGAGACAGTAAAGACCTAAAAGTAATCTGTACATGTAGGCAGACACTTGGAAAGAGAAAAGTCTCTAAACTATAGGATGGTAGACATTAAGCTGATAACAATACCATAATGTACAGTATATACATCAAAGTATTCCCTGGCATTGGCTGAACTTCTTGTTTTATTCGGTTTATTCAATGAAACTTTCCCCACTTTCACAAAGCCCAAATCTTGTGGCCTTGGAAATGGACAGTGAAGAGGAGGATGATGACATGCTTATGAAGAAGCCTCTCCCTCAGATATCATCTGAAATTAAGGACAACGGAGACAAACAGGACAGCTTTAATCCATCCTCAGACCTCAGCTGCACTCGCTCTCACTCTGCTTCCTCTCACTGTAACCATGCCACCCCAAAGGTACACACACACACACACACACACACACACACACACACACACCGCAATGCTGATTTAGAGCTGATCACCGAGCAGTAATATTTAATATATTTGAATCATATTGGATCTGAAGGATTATACATACTGTTAACCATTTCAGTGGATTACTGATTAACTACTATCAAAATACAAATAACATTTGATAAAAATGGAGTATTTATCCATTATTGACGATACATTTACATGGTGGCCTGGAAAAACCTACAACTTGTACAATCCTGTGTAAAAGCCTCCCCTCGTTGTCAATTAAATTCAATTATGTACAGTATATTACAGTAAATTAACGATGCCTAAAGATACAAATAAAACATTTGGATGTTTCTGTAGCAAAGTCAACCAGCGACTTCATTTCCTCTCTCGTCTGTTCCAATCACTCAGTATTACGCATTACCAGGATCTGATTACAAACTTAATTTTTTAGGTTTAAACCATCTTCACTATGGCAGATGGCTAACCAACAATTTGATCAAATCAAATTGTGACATTCACTGCGTGAGGAGTGTTGGCTCAACTTAAGGTTTTCACCTTTTTTGCACATAACAGACCATAGAATCTAGCTCCATTAAAAAAAGTTCCTGTTATGTCTTGCAACTTCCAGGCACTTATGGTTTAGATTAGCTAAAAAAAAAAAAGGCTTGTCTTCCAACTGTTTGTGGGCATGGAGGTCATGTCTAATTGTAGACTTGGTAAACCTAAAGTGCTACCATCTCTAACCTCTTCAACGTGTGTGGGGGTTTATTAGCGCTTCAGGAGATTTAAGCTTCTTAATTATTGCCCCGACAGTTAATATATACATTTTTATAACCTTTGTACATTTTTCCTTATTTCATTTTGTATAACCTTTGAATCTTCCCAATCTAATTCATATTTTTATAAATTATATTTTTTTAAATTGACTTCAGTTCATGGACAGCTTGCACTCATGCATATTTAGTGTAAAACAATACAAATCGTACATAACATTTTATCTTCAGGCTGCCAAATAATTCTGTAGCTTGAAATAATACAGGCAAACCGCAGTAATAAAATCCGTTGGTGGGAAACATCATGTAACAGAGATCTTTTGTTAGAAGTCTGGTCAGGATCAACCTGCACCCTTCTGCCAGGAAGATTGAGCTGAGGAGGAAGTTTGTCTTTCAGCAGGACACTGACCCAAAGCTCACTGCCAGAGCAACATTACAGTAGGGGGGAAATGGATGTCCTTAATTACCCCTACAGTTCAGTAATCAGAAATCTGTGGCAAGAGCTCAAAATTGCTACAAATGGTACATGTCCAAGTAAAAAATATGAAGAAGAAATGTTTATTGACTGTTTAGTTTTTTTTAATGTTTAATGGTTAGTTTATTCTATTTGGACCATACTAACAATAGATTCTTATGCATCTGCAAGTTTCTGCATTTTGAAGTCTGTTTTGGCAATTATAATGTGCTTATTGTACTTCCATATTTGTCTCTTTTTAGGACTCTGGGAGTGCAGATCAGGGTGTGCGTCACCGTTCATATTCTTATTCGTCACCCAAACTCAGCCTGCTGTCTCCCCGGTCCAACCGAGACACTCCTCGTCCACTTCTTGACCTCAGCCATGGTTTGAGCTTCTACTTTTTTGTACTTTTTTTTTTTTTTTCTTTCATTTCCCAGCATATTACTGCCTATACTCAAGTTTTTTGCTAATAACTTAAATTCCATGATGCATGCACCAAAAATGTTTTCTGTGTAAGGTTATGGTTCTGTTAGACCCTGTAAATACAATGCTGTGGGGGGGAAAAGGAGATAACATCAGTTACAAAATTAACCAGGTATAGGAGTAGATAATGTAAGGATAGAAAACATTCTTGTGGTTAATTAACTGTTAAGTGTTGGTGTGTAGTATGGTGTGTTATCCCCCCTGCTTAAAAAAAAAAAGACCTTTTGTCATCATACAGTACAGTATTTGAGAGATAAAGGAAGTGCATTGCCCTTTGCCCCAGTTATTCATAATCTATCCAAAACATGCTGCATGTGCTGCTTTGCTTAAGAACATTAAGTTCATCTCATGGAATATTTGCATATTAACACGAAGCTCCTCCCATGACTTTGTGTGGCTTTTACTTCCTGGTGTAATCTGTGTATATAAAACATGTGCAACCTTTATAATAACAATAAAAAGGCTGTTGTAGGATTGCATCTTATTAAAAAAAAAACAGCATGTAATGTGATGTTTGAACAGCCTGATTGTGACTGACGTTGAGAGAGTAGTGCGGTAATCATTGTGTTTTCCAGTACAGGTTATTGTGAAGCAAAAAAAAATTACAAAGTGGGGCATGGGATCATTTGCTTTTCCTTGCTGAGAAATGTCCCTCTTTTCTGTTACTTAGCAACTTACTGCAAGACACGCGTAATATACATGCTCAGGACAATTTATAAGGAACATCTTGCTGTCAAACACTTGTAGTTCTTTGCATGGATTCCACATGGTGTTAGAAATAATCGTTTGAGATTCATGATTCAATGTAGACATGGTTGCATCACAAGTTCGTTGCATCTGCCACATTACATCTGGATTTACATTTGGTGAGAGGGAAGGCCAATGAAGTACACCGAACAAACGGACACATTTTTCTAAATCAACTGTGAAAGTGTGCCCAGGTATGCTGTGGATCTTGCTTGATGGATATGAAGGTATATCTGCGTGTTGCAGTGTAAATAGAGATTCATGTGATCTTTTATCCGGTCTTAAAGTTGCAGTTTTGGTCAGTCTGTGACTTCAGATTCCTCTCTTTAGCCTGATAGAAGTGGAACCTGATGCTGCATCAGTGAAGTGTTGTGCATTTTTGTCAACTTAGACCAGTCTGGCCAAAATGTCTAGAGACTGAATGTGAACATCCCAGAGATCAGCAGTTTCTGAACTACTTCAACCAGCCCATCTGATATTAATAATCCCTGTCAGTGTCCCTGGCGTACGTAATTACTGCATTTTGATGTTTTATGTGAACATTAACCAAAACGTATGCTCTGTATCTGATTTCATTAAACATTGCTCTGCTGCCACATTATTGATTAATACTATCTAATAAATTTACTAATAGCATACATTAGCAACTTTTGTTACAAAGTTACCTGAAAGCGTTTATTAGTTGTCGAGTATACTCCTTCCTATAAAAAAAAAAAAAAAAGTTAAAACTCTTAACTTGGTTTTACCAAGTGTTCACTTTATTTTTTTTAGCTATATACTTTGACTATCTTAATGACTTTTTCAGATAATCAAACAAATATTAATATTCCACAAAAATAATCTGAGTCAATACAAAACACAGTTTTTAAATGATGATTTCATTTATTCAGGGAGCGAACCTGTTCAAACCTGCCTGATCCTATGTGAAAAAGTAATTAGCAATTAGAAAAAGGTTCAGCCTCTAAACCCAATAACTGCAATCAAGCATTAATAACTGCAATCATTGGCCACGAGACTTTCAGATCGCTGCAGAGGAATCTCGGCACACTCTTCTCTGAATTGTTTGAATTCAGCCACATTGGATGGTTTTCGAGCACAAACGGCCTGTTTAAGGTCATGCTATAGAATCTCAATCGGATGCAAGTCCGGGCTTTGACTAGGCCACAAAACCTTAATTTTTCATTTATTTATGGTTTTTTATTTATTTATTTATTTTTTAGCCATTTAGGTACTGTAGACTTGCTGGTGTTTTGGACCATTGTTCTGCTGCATAACCCAAGTGCGCTTGAGCTTGAGGTCTGATGGCGGACATTCTTCTTCAGTATTTTCTAGTAGAGTGTAGATTTCATGGTTCCATCAATTATGGCAAGTCGTTCGGGTCCTGAAGCTACAAATCACTGTTCTTTGTTTCTCTTCTTGAATTTGCTTAGGCCTTGGCATGATGTGTTATCTTTTGATATACAATATATATGTACACAAAGACCATGTTGTGTAAGGAGTGAGGTGAACAAATGTGGAGACAAGAAACGGGTATTATATTGCATGGAAATCTCTTCCGCCATGTTGAAGACAATTAGACCTTTCATTAAATCATAATAAAGAGAAGATTTAGGATTATGTCTTGCACTTAAAAATCGTTTCTGCAAATGGTGACTGATGCCTGTGGTAGAGTTGCTTTCGAGATATTCTCTGCAGGTTCATGTCTCCTAATCCATTTAAATGCATTTAAACAGTAATGGTGGTGCATGTTGTCATTCAGACAGACTCTTGTTTTGTGTTCATATTTATATTGTACAAGATTTGCTTTCAGTTTGACTTTTAAGAAAAAGTTTCCTAGTAAGAATGGCAAAAAACATATTTGCATATTGTTCTTCCCCATGCTTTGTATTGTTCACGGAAATCTTGTTTGCAAATCAATTGCTACCCAGGTTTTAGCACACACTGTTTATCCCATTGCGATCCTAAATAAAAATATCTGAGCCAGAGTGTATAGTGCCGGGCTGCAGTGAGTGTAATGTTCGCTGTGTTCTGTAGATGGCGTCCTCTCCAGCAACAGCAGT
Organism: Channallabes apus; assembly: GCA_030522415.1. Taxonomy (NCBI): domain Eukaryota; kingdom Metazoa; phylum Chordata; class Actinopteri; order Siluriformes; family Clariidae; genus Channallabes; species Channallabes apus. The sequence goes on from CM060130.1 coordinate 9,176,517, forward strand.
GGCAGCAGATCTCTCCTACAGGCTCTGTTTCTGTCTAAATCTGTGTCTCTGCTCAATCCTGTTAGTAAGTACTTGCGACCCACTGTTGCCCGTCTCTCCATCCCGCTTCACACAGTGAAATAACGTGCATGCTGCTGCTGGGACTCTCTTTGTGTATGTGTTTTATGTTTATGTGGTTGTGGGAAGCTGCTTTTTTGTGTAAACTAATTAAATAATAAGAATAATGAAGCATGATTAAATATAATAATTAATAATTAAATAAAATTATGGTATAATTTTTGTAACACATGATAATGTATGAAAAATGGTTATCCTGTACAGTATGGCCTGTTTACCCTGTATACACACACATTGTGCAGTCAGTGCTAACCACCAAGCTGCCAAGCAAAAAAGTATATTAAAAATAAATAAATAACCTAGTCACTTATAAAACTTGTATGATTTGCTGGTTTGCAGCTAACTCGTTTGATGAGGGTTTTTTTTTAAATTCAGTCTACAGTAATGTATAATAAAATATAGCGGAGGGAACAACAACAATACATTATGCTATAACCTTTTTACAACTCCCTGGTCTATTGTGTTACTGATGTTTTAGGCTATTTATTAGAGATGAGGGGAGAACGATTCTGTTATGAATGCATGTGTGGCAACTCTAAAATCGTTTTGGTTATGTTTGGTTTAATTTTTTTACCTTAATAGAGATGAACTGGTCGATCACCTGGAGACTAGAATTTACAGTGGGTGGTAAATTGAATGGTTTTCCGTTTGATTGGCAATGACCGGTGATTGACTAAGCAGTCTTTGGTAGAAACGATTCTGTCCCAAGTGTCTGCGTGCCGCAAAGAAAAAACACATTTTTTATGGCATCACGTTATCAAAAATATGGTAGATGACAGAGACATGTACCTTTTAGTAAAAAATTTGCCTTTTGTTTAACTGTCGTCCTTGGCTTTTAAGTGAGAAAACTATTGTTATAAGGAAGAGGCTGTATTCAATTACCCATAATTTTAAACTTTTTAAATTGTTTTTAAGTTTAAAAATATAATATTGATTATTTCTAAAATTATATATAATTTTGGGATTCTATAATTATAGAATAGGCAACTAGGTATTGTGATATCGTATCGAATGGTGATCCCATCCCTAGTATTTATGTGATTGTTTGTTTGTTTGTTTGTTTATGCTGACATTTAGTGGCCATTTTACAAAAAAGTGGTCTCATTTCCAATTTGTAAAAAATGGAGAGAAAATTACTTCTCATTGTCGTATTTGTGCGATAACTTGTGGCACTCTGGAAACATACACTGCCTGCTCAGAATGAAGTCACTTTCTAATGCATTATTAATACCTGGAAGGATATTACTGAACCATAAATCATCAAATAATCATGATTTGAGATCACTTAAAAACTTGTATTAAATAAAAAAAAAACTAAATAAAATCAACAGTAGAAATCAAAGCTATACTTAATATTAAAAGTAAGAACATTTCTACATGCACAATGCAGTTGTGAAAAAAGGCTTCCATTTGCTAGGGAGCACAAAGATTGGGTCATGTGGTCTGATGATCTAGATCTAGATGTTTGTATGAGATGTGGACGTGTATGATAAGACTGTCCCTGATGAGCAAGCCGAGGACATCGTGACAGTGGCAAGGAAAAACTCCCTGAGATGGTAATAGGAAGAAACCTTGAGAGGAACCAGACTCAACAGGGAACCCATCCTCATTTGGGTGAACGGATAGCAGGGAATGATCTGCAACATACTGTGTGAGCCTGGAAGTTCAGTATAACAAGAGATGTGTTTAAGTTAAAATTGTGTCCAGTTCATTTTTGGAGGCTCGGGTAGACTGTAGGAAACTCCAATCCTGAACTATCGAGCGACTGAAAACAATCTATAATGTGAATGTACATTTCGTTCAGAGTGCAAGCAGGGACTCCGGCAGGACTCACTACAACAGCATAACTAAAAGGGAGAGCCAGAAGGAAACACAGACATGATGGCTCCCTGATATGTAAAGCGACCAATCCTTTCACCGTCAACAAACCTGAGTGATCAATTAGAGTGGGAAAGACAGCATCGAAACATACCAGTTCACCATAATACTCTACATCCTTGAGTCCCCCAGATCTGCTCCTTTACTAAAGGCAAATCTATTTACAAAAATGCTTGGCTAAATAAATAGGTTTTTAGCCTAGACTTAAACACTGAGACTGTGGCTGAGTCCCGAACATTAATTGGAAGACTATTCCATAACTTTGGGGCTTTGTAAGAAAAAGCTCTGCCCCCTGCTGTAGTTTTCATAATACATGGTACTGACGAGCAGACTGCATCCTTTGATCGATGTAAGCGTGGCGGATTGTAAGACACAAGCAGTTAACTCGTATACTGCGGCGCGAAACCATTTAATGGTTTATACAGAACGACAAAAATAGTATTTTGGGAGACAATTCCATAACTTCTGGTTCTAGAGAGGACTCTCGCTGCTGCTTTCTATTGTAACTAACTGAAGCTCATACATCTAGTTGAACAACCAGACAGTAAGGCGTTACAATAGTCCAACCTAGAGGTGATAAAAGCATGAACTACTGTAGTTTTTCTGCATCATTAAGTGATGATATATTTCTTATCTTGGCAATATTTCTGAGATGAAAGAATGCTATCCTGGTAATATTATGTGCTTCAAATGAAAGACTAGAATCTATAATCACACCGAGGTCTTTCACTGTTGCGCTTGATGGAACAGAAAGGCCATTTAATGTTACAGTTTGATCAGAAAACTTGCTTCTAGCTGCTTGTGGTCCTATGACTAGAACCTCTGTCTTGTCAGGATTAAGCAGAAGGAAGTTAATTAACATCCAATCTCTTATGTTCTGCACACATTGCTCAACTTTAGTAAGCTGGTTTTTCTCATCTGGTTTTGCTGACACGTATAATTGTGCGTCATCAGCATAACAATGAAACATAATACCATGCATACGAATTATGTTCCCTAGAGGAAGCATGGAAAGAGTAAAAAGCAGTGGGCCTAAAACTGAACCCTGTGGAACACCAAACTCCACTTTAGAACATGCAGATTGGTCAGCATTTAAATTTACAAACTGATAACGATCAGTCAAATAGGATCTGAGCCACGAGAGGGCCGTTCCCTTGATTCCTACTTCATTTTCTAATCTGTGAAGAAAAATACCATGATCAATGGTGTCAAAAGCTGGACTGAGGTTAAGTAACACAAGTATAGAGACGCAACCCTGATCAGAGGCCAATAGGAGGTCATTTACTACTTTAACAAGTGCTGTTTCTGTGCGGTGATGAGGCCTAAATCCTGACTGATACAGTTCGTTTATGTCATTCCTAATTTCTTAATTAGTGGTTAAATAACTGCTAATTTAAAGCATTTGGAAACATACCCACTGCTGATTGAAAAGTGAATTATTTTCAATAGGGGTTCTGCTATTTCTGGTCCTATCTGCTTGAGAAAATGTGTTGGTATAGGATCTAATGCACAGGTTTACGATTTTGAAGAAGAAATGAGTGAAATTAATTCACTCTCTTCAAGGGGAGTAACGTATTCTACAGTAGGTTCTGATGTGGTGTGGTTAGTTCATTATCTGTATCACTTAAATTGTCTGGTTTCAAAGCCTGCATTTTTTGCCTAATATTTATGATTTTGTCCTCACTACTAGGGTTAGGGTATGTTGTTGTCGTGGAGATTTCTGCAGTGGTCTTGTTTCTAGTTAATTTATCTATGGTATTAAATAAAAATCTAGTATTATTTTATTATTTTTTTCAATAAGAGTGGAGAGATACAATGATCTAGCATCACTGTGACCTTTTTTTTCATAGTTCAGGATGCTCTCCTTCCATGCTATTTGGAATACTAGTAATTTAGTTTGACATCATTTTCATTCTAATTTCCGAGCAGTTTGTTTTAAAGTGTGTGCGTGGTCATTATACCAGGGAATGAGTTTCTTATCTGTTATCATTTTCCTTTTAACTGGAGCTACATTATCAAAATGTATAATCAAAGGTATAATGAAATGTTGACTCTAAATATTCAGCCGTCTTATCGTGTTCTGTGGAGTCAAATGGCGATCCAATCAAAGTTGATAACTCTGGGAGATTATTGATAAAGCTGTGTGTGGTATTTGATGTGAATGTACGTCTAACTTGGTAGCCCGGCGCTGTGCGTACATGATCACTATGAAACACTTTAATTGAAACAAAACAGTGATCTGAGATAGCTTCAGACTGTGGAATTGTGGTTATATTTCTTAAACTTAATCCGAAGGATAATATTCAATCTAAAGTGTGACCTTTTTTTGAGTGAGTCCTTCTACACACTGATTTACTCCAATGGGTCCAAATTAATATTAAAGTCTCCAACAATTAACACTTTGTCTACAGAGATGACAAGGTTTGAGAGGAAATCTGCAAATTCTTAGCGAAATTCAGAGTACGGCCCTGGAGGTCTGTAAATGATAATTAGTGGGATCGACTGAGCTGACTTCATATTTGTAGCTACACTTTTTATCTTACTATAGAGAACTTCAAATGCATTAAATTTGAGTCTGTGTTTTTGTACGATAGACAGATTATCATTGTAAATAATGATGCCTACCAGTTAGCTGAGGCTGGTGTACTGTACAGTATGTAGCTGTATTCAGGAGGACTAGCTTCATTTAGAGCTACATACTCGTTCTCTTTAATCCAGGTTTCTGTTAAACATAATATGTCAAACTCCTGGTCTTAGCTCGGAGAACAGACACAGTCTCAATATAGTGAAGCCTGAGTGACGACTCTATGCAGTTAGCAGATGGTTTGTTTAGCCTGTCTGTCTGCTCCCTGGCCTGGGCTCTGGATTGTCACTGATCAACTAGGCCTCTTCTGAGACTATGAGCTATACTACAAGTGATGGGAGCAGCACCTTCCCGAATGGGATGGACACCGTCCTGCCCTAACAAGCCAGCTTTGCCCTCAAAGGTCTTCCAATTGTCTATGAAGCGCACATTATTTTCGGAGCACCACCTGGACATCCAGCGGTTCAGCGACCATAACCTGCTGTAAGCTATGTCACCATGTCTCATTGGGATGGGACCAGAGCATACTATGCCTTCGAATATCACCTTTGCTAATTTAAACACCTCTGTAAAGTTACTCTTACTAGCCTCTGACTGTCGAAGGCGTATATCATTAGTTCCAGCATGCATCACTATACTGTCCTAGAGCCCTAAGATTACCTGCTATGTCCGGTGCTCTGGCTCCCGGGATACACCTAACCACTGCCGCGGGTGCCCCTAAAGGTCTAGCTACAGTAATTTCACTTGCTTCAGTATAGAGTATCTTACCAGAGCTCTTTCAGGTTTCTATGACCAGGTTATCAGTTAGGATTTTTTTCTGGATTGCACGGGCATATTCCAGGACTAATTTTTTTTGGCAAGATAGCACATTTTAACATTTTAAATGTCAACTATGCTCTGCCAGTTTGATGGTAAAATAATATAACTATTGTTATATTGCATAAACCTGTACTGCATTAAAGTGTACGCACTGACGTACACTAATCAGAGTAAGATCGTCAGAATGATGATGTGTCCTAGAATCATTTGTTAAACGTTGTTTTATATGATTTTGAAATGAAAACACTTCTTTCTCATTTCTGATGAGGCATTATACAATGCAAAGAAAATATTCTTTTAAGCAAATCCAAGACAAGGTTTGTCGGGAAAATCACCAGTCAGGGTTTCGTTACTGTGGAGTCACATGTTCAGAGTTGTGGGTTATGGCTTTTACTTGCTTATGAATGCTGACACTTCATGGCTATGCTATGCTTTTATGCTAGATTGTGGTTGTGGGTTATTCTTAAGTGTTAACTTTCAGTATAATGCTTAGTTGCTGTGTTTCATGTCCATGTGGCATGCTTTCCATTTCCATGAGACATAAAAAAAAACCTGCTGGGGCTAAAACATTACTTGGTGTGCTTAAGCTAATGTGAATTGGGGCACTCAAGTTAAAAAGAACTATTAATGTGCATAAGGAAAACTTGAATAGTCTTATTTTATTTTATTATTTCTCTTTCCTGAGTTCTAAAAACAATGAGCTTAATCTGTAGACAAAGCCATTTACAGTGGTGTGAAAAACTATTTGCCCCCTTTCTGATTTCTTATTCTTTTGCATGTTTGTCACACTTAAATGTTTCTGCTCATCAAAAACTGTTAACTATTAGTCAAAGATAACATAATTGAACACAAAATGCAGTTTTTAAATGAAGGTTTACGTTATTAAGGGAGAAAAAAAACTAAAAATCTACATGGCCCTCTGTGAAAAAGTGATTACCCCCCTTGTTAAAAGATAACTTAACTGTGGTTTATCACACCTGAGTTCACTTTCTGTAGTCACCCCCAGGCCTGATTACTGCCACACCTGTTTCAATCAAGAAATCACTTAAATAGGAGCTACCTGACACAGAGAAGTAGACCAAAAGCACCTCAAAAGCTAGACATCATGCCAAGATCCAAAGAAATTCAGGAACAAATGAGAACAAAAGTAATTGAGATCTATCAGTCTGGTAAAGGTTATAAAGCCATTTCTAAAGCTTTGGGACTCCAGCGAACCACAGTGAGAGCCATTATCCACAAATAGCAAAAACATGGAACAGTGGTGAACCTTCCCAGGAGTGGCCGGCCGACCAAAATTACCCCAAGAGCGCAGAGACAACTCATCCAAGAGGCCACAAAAGACCCCAGGACAACATCTAAAGAACTGCAGGCCTCACTTGCCTCAATTAAGGTCAGTGTTCACGACTCCACCATAAGAAAGAGACTGGGCAAAAACGACCTGCATGGCAGATTTCCAAGGCGCAAAGCACTTTTAAGCAAAAAGAACATTAAGGCTCGTCTCAATTTTGCTAAAAAACATCTCAATGATTGCCAAGACTTTTGGGAAAATACCTTGTGAACCGACGAGACAAAAGTTGAACTTTTTGGAAGGTGCGTGTCCCGTTACATCTGGCGTAAAAGTAACACAACATTTCAGAAAAAGAACATCATACCAACAGTAAAATATGGTGGTGGTAGTGTGATGGTCTGGGGTTGTTTTGCTGCTTCAGGACCTGGAAGGCTTGCTGTGATAGATGGAACTATGAATTCTACTGTCTACCAAAAAATCCTGAAGGAGAATGTCCGGCCATCTGTTCGTCAACTCAAGCTGAAGCGATCTTGGGTGCTGCAGCAGGACAATGACCCAAAACACACCAGCAAATCCACCTCTGAATGGCTGAAGAAAAACAAAATGAAGACTTTGGAGTGGCCTAGTCAAAGTCCTGACCTGAATCCTATTGAGAGGTTGTGGCATGACCTTAAATAGGCGGTTCATGCTAGAAAACCCTCAAATAAAGCTGAATTACAACAATTCTGCAAAGATGAGTGGGCCAAAATTCCTCCTGAGCGCTGTAAAAGACTCGTTGCAAGTTATCGCAAACGCTTGATTGCAGTTATTGCTGCTAAGGGTGGCCCAACCAGTTATTTGGTTCAGGGGGCAATTACTTTTTCACACAGGGCCATGTAGGTTTGGATTTATTTTCTCCCTAAATAATAAAACCCCTCATTTAAAAACTGCATTTTGTGTTTACTTGTGTTGTCTTTGACTAATAGTTAAATGTGTTTGATGATCAGAAACATTTTGTGTGACAAACATGCAAAAGAATAAGAAATCAGGAGGGGGGCAAATAGTTTTTCACACCACTGTATATATATATATATATATATATATATATAGACAAAGCCAAATATTTAAGAAATGAACAATTGGTAATATTTTTATGTGCTGATTGATTTTCTCTATATGTAAACTCTTCCCAACAGAACAGCGGGCACTGAGCTTAACCGAACAGACACAAGAGAAAAGGTAATACTCCAACTGCTGTTTCACTGTTTGTCTTTTTCCCCCTTTTCTTTAGTCTGCGGTACAGACTGGGATTATAGGATTCTCAAATGTCCCAGAGACGACCGAGTTGCCTGGAGACGGAGTGCTTCCTGTTGTAGTCACGAAGATCATGGCTTTTTCACTTTAAAAATGGCCCTGCACTTTTCAAATGGCAAAGACTGTGTGTGTACGTGTGTATGTGTGTACGTGTGTACAGTATATGAGTGTGTGTATATGAGTGTGTGTATGTGCGCACTTGCGGAACAGCACTGGAGCAAGTCATAATTTTTTTCTTTCTCAGCCCTTGTGCAGTTGCTCCATCTGGTGGAGACTTTGAGGTGTACGAACTGTGGTTATGTGGTGTTGTAAGTTTAATACACACTCAGCCCTGTATTTTAAACCTCCTATAGGCAGTTAAGGTTCCGTAGACGCACTCAGTCAGCTGATGACGAGTCCGGTGTCGAACTGGCTGATTCACTCCAACACCTCACGCTCTCCGAATTCCTCAAAGAGTATGTCGCAGCCCTGTTTAGCTCTCTGGCATTCACATCTAACCATCAAGATTGTTTGATATGACGCATCTAATTTTCATCCACAGAATGCACCTGCTGGCATGGACGCACATCTAACACATATTTAAAAGAAAGAAACTAAATATTAGAGGCCAAACCATTTGCTGCTAATTTATCTTAGGCCTTTTCAACTTTTTGAAAGGTTTAACTAACCAGATTTTCTCTTCTGAGAGAACCTTTGTACTAAAACAGCAATTCTAAAAGAGGTAGGTTTGAATCGCTGTGAATGCTGAGAATGTTTCCATCGGTAAAGTAGATTGCCCTTGTTATTAAACTGAAAGCACGGTGACTAATAATTGATTAATAACAAGGAACGGAATGCATGACTTGCATTGATTCCTTTAACTGGAACCAAACTAACCTTTGCTTTGCAAATGTTTAAAGGAATTCCTGTCTTGAACCACAATAACATTTTAAGGTTAAAATGAACAAATAAGGAAGTGGCATTTATAACCGAGTGGGATGTTGGGTTAGTGAGGTAGTTTCTATTCTGAAGTAAAACAAAGAATTTGAGGAATTCAAACTACATTGCCTGATTTACATCAGCACACTATGCAGAATTTAATGAAACGTTACTACGGCTCATAATGTAAAGTAGTTAACTTGCTAACCAATGGATCCAGCTTGGATGTATAGCCCTTCCTAGTTCTTGTATATAGAAGTTTTACTTCACTTTGATCCAGACCACCAGGGCAGTATATTTTAGACCTTGCAGGGTTTTGATCATTTCCTTGCTAAGTATTTCTAATTCCCATGTGAGACGCCTATTTAAGGACACCGTCCTCCTCCTCTTTTCCATAAGAGGACACCTTAAAAGGCTGCAATTTTGTATTTATTACAACCAATATGTGTCCAAATGTATGTCAGTGCTGCAGATCTGTTGCAAGTAATTTCATAATCTTATGAATTCATAACATGTTAATAATAACCAACCTCTATGAGCACTGGGCATCTTTGAGAAGCACTTGCTGTAACTGTGTCATAACCTCAATAGCGATGTGTAAATACTGCTGATTATCTGTACTATGATCCTGTGTTGTCACAGTAGGGAGAGCAGTGAACACAAAACATACTGTACTGTACTGTATCTGCAGGGCTCTATAGTATAAAAAAGTACACTTGTTATAACAGAAAGGGTGAGTTCCTTTACTATGTTGGAACAAAGACAAGTTGGCACCAGATGTGAGAGAGCTCAGTGGCAGTTTCTGATTCTTGAATAATAACCCTACCCTTGTAGAAAGTGCTGATCGCTTCCAATTGGAGTGTTTTGATGATCAGAGTGTACTGTAGAAGTGCAGTTCAGCAGCAGCAATAAATGCACTATTGACTGATGGTAAGGCTTTGCTTAGTGAAACTCAAGCAGCTTATTTGAACTTGGCACAGCTGGGGAGCTGCATCTGAAAATTCATCCCTTTGGATTATGGGCAGTGATGATCACAAGCTGAGAAATAATGCTATAGCTACTTGGCAAGGAAATGAAAACTCCACTAGGTCTGATGGAAACCACCCTGGAGGTCTGCCACTGAGTCCTGGAACTAGGATTAGATAAAATAACCTTCCACACTATGTAAATATAAAATTGCTTTTTTTTTTTTGTCTTCCCCAGAATCGAAGAGGAGGGATGGGATAAATACATTATTCCTTCCAAGACTGAGCCTGAAAAATACAAAGTCAGCCGCACCTTCAGTTTCATTAAAAGCAGAATGTACAGTACACGAAGCAAGAAGGTATACATCCTCAGTGCAGTCTTAAAGCTGAATGAATCTTAGTCTAAATATACTTTGAGTATCCGTACAGGTGACAGCTGACTAAAGGCTAAGCAGTCATCCTAAAAACATCAGTCCCAAGTCCCAGCTTTCCACTTTAATCATTAACCCCGCCTGTTCATGTCTAACAATTTTACAAACCCAGTCTCTCCAGACCCTTACATGGCTGCTTCTGTTTCACAGCCATTAGATATAAAAGAGTGAGCACGTACAGTAGAAAGCGTGGACAGTCACTCCCAAAGCTACAGTACGTGCGCCATTAACCCTGTAATGGCTTTTTCTTGGTTCTCTAAGGGAAAAGCGAAGGAGAAGGAAGGGAAAGAAAAACAGGCCAACGGACACTTGTTTGCAGCAGGTCCTGTTTTGGGGACTTTGGTTTGTGAGGTGTGTGACAAACCTGTCAGTGGGAAGGAAACTCTGCACTGCACCAGTGAGTGAACTAGTGCTTTGTCCTTTTTTATCAATCAGCCATGTGGTTTGTATTCTGTTGGACAGTTTATAATCCTGATAGTTGTAAATAGGGTCGCCATAAATGATAATTTATTATTTGTATTGTGTTTAGTTTTAAATACCATTAAATGTATACATTTAAAGTGTTCCATAAGGTCCTTAATAAATATGCACGGTGTTCAAGACAAGCCAGGATTTGACTTGGAGAAAAACAGAACATAATTATGAAAGTAAAAACCTACCTTTATTTCTTTATATAATCCTCTGTACACGCATCCCAGCATTCCACTAGTGCTTGGATTCCATTAAGTTTTCCTCAGTATACCGGGGCAATGATCGCACTGCCTGCTTCGCGCCTGAAATGCTGGCCTCCAATGAGTCCTTTAATGGCCCAAACATGTTGAAATGGCTTGGAGCGAGATCAGGACTGTACAGGGATGTGGCAACAACTCTCAGACAAGGTCCTATAATGCGCAAGTGGTGTTGGTAAATGACTGTGTATACAGACCCAAGTTGGCGACAAGATATCTGTCAATTTTTATCAAGGATCAGGCACTCCACTCACAGGAACGACTGCAGTGGACTCTGAGGCACCTTAGCTGGGATCGTCATTCGTGGACGGTGTGCATAAAATGTTTGCACCATTCAAATGTTTTACTGCGGAGTCTCATCACCTCTCAGTCTCAGAGTTTTCTATGAATCTGAATTGGTATTATGACTTCTATCACAATTTCATCACAAACCCTGGGTTGTCTTGAACGCCCCTCGTATTTTTTACAATGGAGCACAATTAATTATTAAATCTAGCATATACAGCACCCATATTTTTTATTTTGATGATTTGCGGTTTTATTTGTCTATGTTTTTACAGATTGTGCCATGTGCATCCATAAGGGTTGTAAAGATTCTGCAGCACAGTGCCTCAAGGTGTGTGTTTGTACAGTACACGTTTGTATGTGTGTTTGTAGTCGTGGGGTTGTAAGTACAGTGGCTTGCAAAAGTATTTGGCCCTCTTGGACTTTTCCACATTTTATCACATTACAGCTACAAACATGAATCAATTTTATTGGAATTGTCCACATGAATGACCAATACAAAGTGGTGTACACGTGAGAAGTGGAACAAAAATCATACATGATTCCAAACATTTTTTACAAAATAAATAACTGCAAAGTGGGGTGTGAGTAATTATTCAGCCCCCTTTGGTCTGAGTGCAGTCAGTTGCTCATAGACATTGCCTGATGAGTGCTAATGACTAAATAGAGTGCACCTGTGTGTAATCTAATGTCAGTACAAATACAGCAGCTCTGTGACGGCTTCAGAGGTTGTCTAAGAGAATATTGGGAGCAACAACACCATGAAGTCCAAAGAACCAGGCAGGTCAGGGATAAAGTTTAATTTAAAGCAGGCTTAGGCTACAAAAAGATTTCCAAAGCCTTGAACATCCCACGGAGCCACTGTTCAAGCGATTGAGTATGGCACAACTGTAAACCTACCAAGACAATGCCGTCCACCTAAACTCACAGGCTGAACAAGGAGATCGCTGATCAAAAATGCAGCCAAGAGGCCCATGGTGACTCTGGACGAGCTGCAGAGATCAACAGCTCAGGTGGGGGAATCTGTCCATAGGACAACTATTAGTCGTGCACTGCACAAAGATGGCCTTTATGGAAGAGTGGCAAGAAGAAAGCCATTGTTAACAGAAAACCATAAGAAGTCCCGTTTGCACAGCAAACATGTGGAAGAAGGTGCTCTGGTCAGATGAGACCAAAATTTTACTTTTTGGCCAAAATGCAAAACGCTATGTGTGGCGGAAAACTAACACTGCACATCACTCTGAACACACCATCCCCACTGTCAAATACGGTGGTGGCAGCATCATGCTCTGGGGGTGCTTCTCTTCAGCAGGGACAGGGAAGCTGGTCAGAGTTGATGGGAAGATGGATGGAGCCAAATACAAGGCAATCTTGGAAGAAAACCTCTTGGAGTCTGCAAAAGACTTGAGACTGGGGCGGAGGTTCACCTTCCAGCAGAACAACGACCCTAAACATAAAGCCAGGGCAACAATGGAATGGTTTAAAACAAAACATATCCAGATCTAAATCCAATCGTGAATCTGTGGCAAGATCTGAAAACTGCTGTTCACAAACACTGTCCATCTAATCTGACTGAGCTGGAGCTGTTTTGCAAAGAAGAATGGGCAACGATTTCAGTCTCTAGATGTGCAAAGCTGGTAGAGACATACCCTAAAAGACTGTCAGCTGTAATTGCAGCAAAAGGTGGTTCTACAATGTATTGACTCAGGGGGCTGAATAATTACGCACACCCCACTTTTCAGTTATTTGTAAAAAATGTTTGGAATCATGTATGATTTTAGTTCCACTTCTTACGTGTACACCACTTTGTATTGGTCTTTCACGTGGAATTCCAATAAAATTTATTCATGTTTGTGGCTTTAATGTGACAAAATGTGGAAAAGTTCAAGGGGGCCAAATACTTTTGCAAGCCACTGTACAGTAAGTGTGTGTACTGATACTACTACTGTACTGAGATACTACTCACAGATAGTCCAGATTTAAGGCTTCAGCTCTAAGTAGTAATACAAACCAGATTCCAAAAAAGTTGGGACACTAAACAAATTGTGAATAAAAACTGAATGCAATGATGTGGAGATGGCAAATGTCAATATTTTATTCAGAATAGAACATAAGTCACGGAACAAAAGTTTAAACTGAGAAAAAGTATCATTTTAAGGGAAAAATATGGTGAATCAAAATGTCATGGTGTCAACAAATCCCCAAAAAGTTGGGACAACCCATTTTCACCCCTTCTTCTTACAACACTCAACAGACGTCTGGGGACCGAGGAGACCAGTTTCTCAAGTTTAGAAATAGGAATGCGCTCCCATTCTTGTCTAATACAGGCCTCTAACTGTTCAATCGTCTTGGGCCTTCTTTGTCGCACCTTCCTCTTTATGATGTGCCAAATGTTCTCTATAGGGGAAAGATCTGGACTGCAGACTGGCCATTTCAGTACCCGGATCCTTCTCCTACGCAGCCATGATGTTGTGATTGATGCAGAATGTGGTCTGGCATTATCTTGTTGAAAAATGCAGGGTCTTCCCTGAAAGAGATGACGTCTAGATGGGAGCATATGTTGTTCTAGAACCTGAATATATTTTTCTGCATTGATGGTGCCTTTCCAGACATGCAAGCTGCCCATGCCACACGCACTCATGCAACCCCATACCATCAGAGATGCAGGCTTCTGAACTGAGCGTTGATAACAACTTGGGTTGTCCTTGTCCTCTTTGGTCCGGATGACATGGCGTCCCACATTTCCAACAAGAACTTCGAATCGTGACTCGTCTGACCACAGAACAGTCTTCCATTTTGCCACACTCCATTTTAAATGATCCCTGGCCCAATGAAAACGCCTGTGCTTGTGGATCTTGCTTAGAAATGGTTTCTTCTTTGCACTGTAGAGTTTCAGCTGGCAACGGCGGATGGCACGGTGGATTGTGTTCACTGACGATGGTTTCTGGAAGTATTCCTGAGCCCATTCTGTGATTTCCTTTACAGTAGCATTCCTGTTTGTGGTGCAGTGTCGTTTAAGGGCCCGGAGATCACGGGCATCCAGTATGGTTTTACGCCCTTGACCCTTACACACAGAGATTGTTCCAGATTCTCTGAATCTTCGGATGATATTATGCACAGTTGATGATGATAACTGCAAAGTCTTTGCAATTTTTCGCTGGGTAACACCTTTCTGATATTGCTCCACTATCTTTCTGCGCAACATTGTGGGAATTGGTGATCCTCTACCCATCTTGGCTTCTGAGAGACACTGCCACTCTGAGAAGCTCTTTTTATACCCAATCATGTTGCCAATTAACCTAATTACTGTTAATTGGTCTTCCAGATCTTCGTTATGCTCAAATTTACTTTTTCCAGCCTCTTATTGCTACTTGTCCCAACTTTTTTGGGATTTGTTGACACCGTGAAATTTGGAATCAACATATTTTTCCTTTAAAATGATAAATTTTCTCGGATTAAACTTTTGATCTGTCATCTATGTTCTATTCTGAATAAAATATTGACATTTGCCATCTCCACATCATTGCATTCAGTTTTTATTCACAATTTGTTTAGTGTCCCAACTTTTTTGGAATCCGGTTTGTACATTTGCCCATTAAACATGATTGCGGGACGGTCCTTGAGTGTGTCTCATGCTTTGCTTTTACTTTATGCTGTAAGGACAGTGTGTCTGTTTTCATGTACAGAAAGTGCAGGACAAATACGCAGTTTCTGTGAAGAAGGCCCGAGCAGCTACCCTGCCTCAAAGTGAGTCACCACACAAATGCAGAAGTGAGGCTACTGAGAAGTAGCATGTATAAGGAAACTGGTTCTGTTAATTTTTCATGTCTCTGCTTTACCTACAGTTAGAGTTTATTTTTTCTTTTCTCATCTACCTCTCTGTCTTATGTAGACTTTGTATTGCGCGAAAGCATGTCGTCTTCTCAGATATCCACTTCGTCCTCCCTCCCAGTAATGACTCCACAGGACAGGAGAGACCCTGCAACCCTGCCATTTCCGCTCTCCAGGAGTGTCCCATTAGTCCCAGAGTGGTTAGAACATACAGTATATATTAATATCAAATAATGAAAACCTTTTCAATATAAAGCATAAAAAAAAAAACTTGTTTTGATTTGTGTGATTTTTATGTCCAGGCTTGCAGAGAGCCCAGATGGAGACAATGATTCTTCGCCTTGGAGATCCCATGGTCAGTCAGATGAGTTCCTGCAGAACGTGGAATCTTCCACTTCCACCGAGTCCTCCCTTGTCGAAGGTAAACAAAAAAAGTGATCTTTTTTCAGTTTGTACTCTGATTGATTGATTCATTCATTCATGGTCACCAATGGTAAAAACAATCAATCAATCTGTCTGTCTGTCTGTGTTCCTGTAGACACTGTCGATGCCCCTCTACAGAACAGTTTCGGGACAGACGCTCTGTATCTAGAGGCCGAGTCATGGAGTCTAGCTGTGGAACCTGAGTTCTGCCAGAAGCAGGAAAAACGCACAATCAAGAGACAGGATGTCATCTACGGTACGCACAAGAGATCAGCTTGCGTAATTGTGTTTAATAAGAAATACAAGATGATGTTGAAGCCACTGATAAACAAATTAATTAATCCAAGCAGCTGAATAATTTCAATAATATTTCTGCTTAGAGCTTCCTGCTTGTGACTCAGTTCATGCCGTTCTGGATGATGCCCTAAAGATGTGCTCTTCCCAGACTGTTTATGCTCACTCTTTTTCAGTGGAAAATGTCACCTTGATACTGTAGATTTGTGCCCTAGAGAACTCCTTTGTAATATTGGGATGTCATGATTAAAACTTTAGCTACAGTAATTAAGTGGTCTGGAAATCAGTGCACACTTTGTGCAGCGTTACAAAAATGCTCACTGCTTTATTGATTCCTGATTGTACAAAGGCTCATGCAAAGAATGTTAATAATGTTTTTATGCTGTGTATTTTCTGGCGTAGAACTAATGCATACAGAGCTCCATCACGTGCAAACGCTGACCATCATGGCGGAGGTGTTTAGGCGAGGCATGCGCGAGGAACTGGGCTTGGATGCAGATACTATCAGTCGGATATTCCCGTGCCTGGATGAGCTCCTCGTCCTGCACCGGGACTTCCTTTCCGCCATGATGGAGCGCCGGAATAACTCCACTCAGCCTGACAATGAAAAAAACTACCTCATTCACAATGTGGGTGATATCCTCCTGCACCAGGTAAGCAGATAAAATGATGCCATTGAAATTATGGTTTTATTATAAGTAAAAAAAAAAAAAAAGGTAATTTAATTAGTTAATCCCCATTTGTGTTTGTGTAGTTCTCTCAGGACAATGCTGAGAACATGAAGCAGGTCTACGGAGAGTTCTGCAGCCACCACAATGAAGCCGTCAGCTTCTTCAAGGAGCTTCAGCAGCAGAACAAAAGATTTCAACTCTTTATTAAGGTGAGTATTAAATGTTCCTATGCCAGTCATAGATCATAATTTGTTTTATTATTATCATGAGGAAAATGCCTATAATTTTTGTAAATCTTTAAGTTCTATAATCTCTCCTCACTTATACTTGAAGCACAATCATCACCTGTTCGATTTAACTTCACAGTTCTTGTTATCTCCACAGCAACAGAGCAGCAACTCGCTTGTAAAGAGACGAGAGATCCCAGAATGCATTTTGTTAGTGACGCAGCGAATCACAAAGTATCCAGTACTTTTAGAGAGGCTACTACAGTACACGGAAGGTAGATCTCTGTACATACTCTTTTTCTAACATGTACTGATACATTGCTACAGTATAAAAAAACTGTTGCTTCATACAGTATTAAAGCACATTAAGTGTATAATATATGGCAATGCAGTTGTTTTTGTGGGTTTGATTCCCACCTTGGGGTCTATGTACATCGAGTTTGCTTGTTCCCCTTGTGCTTGGTGGGTTTCCTCCAGTTTCCGCCCACGCTCCAAAGACATGCAGGCCAATTGGTGTTCCCAAACTGCCTGTAATGTGTGAATGAGTGTGTGAACGTTGACTTGGAGGAATAAATACAATGGTGACCATTGATCTCTGCAGTACCTAGCTGGGCTCTGAGGTTCCTACAGTAGATGGATGGATAATAATTTAAGACAAGACTCTGTATTAGTTTTAGCATCTGTGCTTTCTCTCTCTCTTTGTCTAATTTGTTGTTTGTCTTCATCAGAGGGTACACAAGAGCATGCCGATATCTCTGGCGCCCTGTCTCTGGTGCGAGAGTTTATCTCAGCGGTGGACGTGCGGGTGAGCGAGAGAGAGCAGAGTCAATGGCTAAGCGATGTTCTTGGCCGCATGGAAAGCAAATGCTTAGCCAGACTGAAGAGCGGCGCTGCCTTTCGTAAGCACGACATGACCGATGGCCGAACGCTGCTTCATCATGGCCCGCTTCTTTGGAAGACCGCCACCGGGAGACTCAAAGGTCAGATAAATGAATGAATCGTAGCAACCGAATCCATACAAAGTGGACATGATTTACTAGCGTGACCTTTTATTTGCTCCCTCCCCATCTCACCCACATTTCAGACTCTTCTTTTTTTTTTTTTTGTCCGTTTCACGTTTACTATGGGTTTTCCAGGGCTCCCATGCATACATAATCGAATAGACGTAACATAAAAACAAGTTAATGCTTTGCTTAAATACATACACTTTAGGTAATGTTTTTACAGTGGTTACATTTACTTTAAATGAACATTAGTTTTTATTGTCATACTGATTTCTGACCATTATTCCTGGTGAGGAATAAGTACAGTATGTCATTACCAAAACCTGTCCTATTGACGGGTGTACAGTAGCTACAGTACAGGTTAGCATTATTAAGGATTGTCATGATGCACACAGTCATTCTGCTGCCTGAACTCCAAATTGCATTATTATAAACGCGAACTTTGTCTAACGATTATTTATGAGAAAAGACAAGAGTGACATATCTACTTGACATGTTGTGTTAAACAGTCCTCACGGTTCAAAGCTTTATACAGATTACGTTTACATGCTTGCCTAGTAGTTACGTAGCCAGTTCTATGACCAGCGTCTCACCAGTAATAAATAATGTTTACAGAAGTGCTACAAAAATTTCTTCTGGTTATTACTCCATTTCTAGTCATTTCTTTTAAGAACAGTTCTACTGTTCTATGAAGACGTGGCATTACAATACGTTCAAAAACAGTGGGCTTTACTGTATTAACTCATCCACTTGTCCTTATACCTGTAAAATAGTTCTGATGTTACAGCACCGATACCACTTTACGACAGAGCTGGCACTCACTCACTCAACATGTCTCTCCTCCTCCTTGTGTCAAAGCAGGGTCAATGTTGAAAACATTTTTCTGTAGGCCATCAATGACCTTTTGTAGTCAGTCCCAGGCAGGCATACTGTATTAGTGCTGTCATTTAGCACCATTGAAGTTTAAGGTTAGGGATGATACCACTGGTACTGTAACTGAACTTTAACCTTTTATCAATTTTTTTTGTTGATGACCGACTGTGATATGAAGTGCATGTTAAAATATGTATCATCTGCAAGTAAATGAACAGTGGGATTAATGATTTTAAGTCATGTTTATATACAGTACAGTTGCACGCACACACCCACACCAGTCGTAGCACTTGTTAAAAACAGCATTGTACGTGGCTTTATAGTAACAAATCAAAATTTTTTCTATGTCTTTTTGAAGCTCCAGTGTATTTTACTGTAGGTGAGCTCTGCATGTAGCACCGTCGCTAGTGGTGCCAGAGCATATCAAGTGGCAAGTCACAATTTTGAAACTGTAGTGATGTTTAGCAGAAATGCGGACAATAGGAAATGGGCTTTGTTGAACTTTCAGAGATTAATTTTTCATCGTTTACAAAAAGTTCCATTCACACAGCAGGTCATAAGTCCAGCCGAGATTTACATCTTGTTATATGTAAATATAAACCCGTTAGTAGTACACAACAGATTTAGTCATTTAGTATTGAATGTCAGTTCCCTCAACCACCGTGTTTGTCATTTACGCCACATGCTTCCGTTCATTCACAGATGTGCTGGCTCTCCTGCTGACTGATCTGCTGGTCTTCCTCCAGGAGAAGGACCAGAAATACATCTTTGCTGCTGTCGTAGGTCATCGTTGTGTTTCTCATTAAGACTAGAATGATAATAGCAAATTTTATATAGCAAACTTGTGTGCAATTTTTTAAAAATAATTGAGTTGAACATTTCAATCACTTAAGAGAAGACAAAAAAAGAAAAAGATGTAGGACTCTCTCTAAACTTTAGAGTAACACAGTTTTGACTTGGAATTTTGTGAGTGGGTGTTTCTAACTTTTTCTCTTCTCTCAGGACCAGAAATGTCCAGTGATCGCCCTGCAGAAGTTGATAGTGAGGGAGGTGGCTAATGAAGAGAGGGGCATGTTCCTAATCAGTGCCTCTTCCAGTGGCCCTGAGATGTACGAGGTGCATGCAGCAACCAAAGATGAGCGCAACGCCTGGATGAGGCTTATCCGAGAAGCAGTGGTCATGTGGGTATAGGTTATTACATGGTCCATGTGTGGCGGGGTGTCTTCTGTGTTTTGATAAGTCATCATGTTAGTACAGTATGATAGTTTCATATTTTAGCCCAGTTCTAGCACTATATCTATGCGGTCCTCTCTTTTTAGTTGCCATGAGAAGGAGGAGGAAACTACAAGTGAGTCAGAAGAAGAGCGGAGAGCAACAGAAGCCATGAACCAAAAAATTCAGAAGCTACAAGGTGATGCACCAAAAATAAATGAACACAAATATGGTGTTAGTTTGGTGCCTTTAAAATAGGTTCGCTGTCTAAAAATTGTTGTGAATTCTTTCCTTTATTTGTTTGTGAATCATTAAACATCCTAACTTGTGCCTGAGTTATACCAATTAACTACAGTAGGTCAGAGAAGAAGACTGGGAATCTAGTCAAACAATCAAATCTAACTTCATCAGTCCTGTCTTCTCTGGCAGAGTCTCTTTGCGGTCATGACCAGCTGATCTGCCTCAGCCTGGAGGAGAAGCTCCACATCTATGCTGAGCTTGCAGCCCTGGTGGGACACAGAGACATCAGCCCAGAACCAAAATTGCTGGTGTGCCCAAACACTGAAGAGCTCCCTAATGCTGCTGTCCTGCTCAACGCTGCGCTTAAAGAGGGTGAGATAACACCATTCACACTGTGTGCATGCTTGAGTGCAAAATCTTCTATCACCATGTTAATCAAACTGGGACTATGACTTAAAGCGAAGTTTCCACTAATGGATTTTTTTTTTATGAATGAAGGCATAACTCTTAGCCGCAGTAAACCATTTGATGGTTTTATAGAAGGCCGTACATCAATGAATGATGGTGGGCTCGGAGCCAACTGCATTTGTTCCAGTGAAATTTTGCAATGGTGTCTAAGCATTAGTGAAGCACTAATATAGCAGGCGTATAAATATATATACAGTAAGAACTGTGTTCTTGTACCGTTTCAAAATCTAAAGTCCTGGTTTGACTTTAATGCAACTCATAGAATAATGTGATCTTGTTTTGAAAATTAATTTGCTCACATTTCCATTGATTAGCAGTGTGTATGTGCTGTTGCAGTATGTATGTTTCATTCTTTTTTTTTTTTTTTTGGATAAAATGTTAATTAGGTAACTGAACCCTTTTAAATTTACTGTAAATCTTGGAGAGTTAGACTATTAAATCTACTTTGTTTAGCGTAAGCATCTAAATACAGTATCAGATGACTTGAAGATGGAAATTAATAAAAAAAAAAGATTGATGCCTTTCTTTTTTCCTCCTTTTTTTTTTTTCTTCTTCTGTTTGTAATTCCAGTGGAGAGACTAAAAGAAGCACTGTCGTTTTACTGCAACTCCCCCTCCTGTGGTGCGTCTGAGGAACAGAACCCATTTGACTCCGCCACTCGGCTAGAGGCACCTCCTCCTGCTCCCTCTCCTCCTCCAGTGGCTGCTGAAGAAGAACCCCAAGCGGTGGATGCTGTAAGGAGTGAGGAAGAGGAGTTAGATAGTCTCGAGCTCCAGCTTCAAAATCAGAACAGTGGAACTGACAGTCGGAACGTGCACCTTAAGGTACAAAACACTGATGAAAACGAAGTGCTTTGCAAAGGTTCATATTACTTCAGTATTCAGTGACCTTGCAGATAAACACATCAAGTGACATTAAAGACAATATTAATAAGACAGGCTGTAATTTCTTTTATATGCAATGCGGGGATAGGACTAGGTCTGCAACAACAGATATTTATCCTCGTAAAATTAATGATCAGTTGATTGGAATGTATTATGACTTTTTAAAGTGTGATGGTCTTGTTGATTGCCAGGTACCCGGCAACCGCAGCCAGGAATACCGTAGGCCAGCACTTTAGGGCTTTTATTCCCCCATTGGCTAGCTAATATATTTTTTATTTGTCCAACTCCTTATACCACATTTGCCTTCCCATAGCCCCTGTGACTACCCAGCCCCTTTTAAAATTGATTTAGAAAATTAACTGAGGGCCATTTCTTGATTTACAGTATAATTGCTCTAAAACATGCACAAGTTTCATCTACCCAAAGGTTCAGGCACTGGTTATGGCATATGTAGCAGATACTGCTGAAGGCTAAAGAAGTGTACTGTACTGTACAGTACATGTTTAAAGCAATACTTCTATATAGTTAGTGGCCTCCACTTCTGTATGTATAGGTAAAAATCTCACACAACAGCATGAATTATTTAGGTTTCTCTGCTAAACTCACATCCCAGGCTTTATATTATGAAACATTAATGTGCTCAAAATAAGGAGAGAGTCCATTTCACTGCCTCTGGGGAACAAGTTCATTAAAAATGAACAGTGATAATTAGACCTCTCCTCAACCTCTTTTCCTTTTCTGCTTTCATTGGTGCCTCTGATGGTGCGCTGCCATATATTATTCTGATAAGGCATTAAGGCATGCTGACCTAGGTATAACCAGAAGGACAGACCGTTCTTTTATTTAATGAGATTTTCTCTCGTTGTGTGCACTTTTGTAAGAACCACACTGCCCGGCCATAAATGAAACCAAACTTGCACACACTAAGATATTGTTCGACCACCTTTAGCTCCAAAAAAAAAAAAATGCAACCTGTTATGTCCCGGAAGCTCTAGCTTAAATACTGTATATTGTTTTAAGTCACAACTGACTTGAAATGCTTTATTTTTGAAGTATTAAACCCCTGAAATTTCTAAACGGAACCAAACTGCCACTGAAGTGTGTGTTAATCTAAAGAAAGAAGTGTAAAAATGAACACTAATGAATTACGCTACGTGGTGTTTACTTTGATTTTCCGAAATTGGGATTATTCACCATTGGGTCAAAGATGTGGGCCTGAACCTAATGATGCTGTTTGCTCTGTGAAGGCATTTATTGTGGTGAAGGTGCCTGCTAATTTGTGACAACTGGAAATCCACAATGAGCTCTTTAGTTTTATTGGCTGGTTGTTGATGGCTACAAATCTTTTCTCTGTAGGCCAACTTTTCATCATCGTATCATCTAAATACTTGATGATTATGTTGGAATTATGCAGAGACATACAGTCATGGTTAAACATATTAGAGCAATGGACTCGGCACACAACCCTGTGGAACGCCAGTGTTCAGTATGAGGGTAGAGGACAATCCTAACAGACTGGTCTCTATCAGTTAGAAAGTCCAGAATCCATCTGCAAATTGAAGGGATCAGGCCTTGGAGATTGGGGTTTGGTGTAGTGGGTATGGATTAATTAATTATTATTATTATTAGAATTTTTTACTACTACATTTCAGGCTAATGTGTATTGTTTATGCAAGCTGAACAGTTTAGGAACACCAGATGGCGCTGTACGACAGACAAACACCTACCACTTGAAACAGAATTTATCTTCCAGTGTTTCCCTCTTATAGTTTAGAGGAAAGTTTAATGTGATAAACATGAAATGAATACTAAATATCTAAATAATGAAACAATTAATAGTTTATAAATATTTCATTTTACATATTACAGTATTGATATATACAAGCTTTATAGAATACAGCTATATAAATAACATTTGTATTTTGGAAGCCATGTGTAATATTCATCAGTCTAACTCACCCAGTGCCTTCATGCACAAGTAATGTGTCTGTGTCTTTGTGTCCAGGTGTCTCAGAGCATCCAGAGTTTGACTCAGTTGCTTTATAGCTTGCAGGTAATATCTCTCTCTCTCTCTCTCTCTCTCTCTCTCTCTCTCTCTTAGTGACTCAAGGTTTGCTTGTTCATTCTTTTTTTGTTTATACCCTACACACACATGTCTTACGATTCTTGTGAAGACCTTCCACTAACATAATTACTAATGCAGATAATTAATGCTTTGCTTAAATCCAACCCTAACCTTAACCAAAATAAAGCTTTTTAAGAAATTTTTTCTTTCTCTTGTTGTTCCCTTTTTTGTTTTAAATAAAAGCTGGTGTTTTTGGTGGAAAGGTTTTTCTTGTGGGGACCCGCGAAATGTCCCAACAACATCAAACAACTGTCAGGAATTTCTGTCCCTGTGGGGACATTTGGTTTCCACGAAGATATAAACACACACACACACACACACACACACACACACACACACACACACGCACACATACTTTAACATATTCCATAACAACATTATTCTTAAGAAAAAGTAAGCTTACCATTTACTTAAACAATTTAAACACATGATCTAGAATTACAGTTCTGCGCAAAAGTCTAGAATATTTTTACACTTTCATCTTTAGGCACTTTGCAGCCTGTTGCTGTAATACATTTGATCCAATTTTTTTTATTTAATCAACCTAATTTAGATGAAGAAATGGTGGTAGCTCTAGACTTTTACACAGTACAGTATGATAATTTTTCTCATTTTTAATATTTCTTAATATTTAGTACGATACTGTTACAATACCATTCTATACCAACAAAACTTGTATTATGTTGCTGTCCTTGCAGCTTTACTAAACATAGCTCGTCTCTCTATTGATCCCAAATTCTGAGAAATTTGGCAAGAAGATGGCATGATCATTGATCGATGTACGTTTAAGGGAATTTAATCACAGTTTAAACAAAGTATTTTTCCCCCTATACAATAGGTGTGGAGATCAATAATGTTTGCACTTTAAATGTTTGTTTTTTGTTTACATTTTAGGGTTAATACTGTTTGTTCATTCCAGGCTGTGGTCACCATCCAGGATAGCCGCTATGAAGTTCGTCGTCTCCTTCTCCTCCTCCTCTCAAATTCTGCACACCAGCGGCTCTCCCAGGGTTCCCTGCAGGAGCAGGAACGCCAGCGTGAGGCAGAGCGTCGGCGACAGGAGCTGGCACGGGCGGCCCGGGACCGGCAGCTGTGGGCTCGTGAGTGCCAGTCACAGCAGCAGCGTTACGAAGATCGGGAAAGCAGGTTGGCAGATCGGGAGCAGCAATGCCATGAGGAGGCCCAGAGACTGCAGCGCCAACATGAGGAGCTGGAAGAGCAGCAGCAGGAGTACCAGCAGAGCTTGGAAAGGCTGAGGGAAGGCCAGCGGAGTGTGGAGAGAGAGAGGGAAAAGCTGGAAATGCAGCAGAAGATGATGGAACGATGGAAGCATGAACGCCAACGCAGTTTGCCTGTGACGGGCATGGAGGGTCAACAAGGGTCAGGAGATGGAACCAAAGTATGTAGGAGTGTGTGTGTAACTTTTGTAGTAATTCTTTTATTGCAACTGTTAGGATGGTCACTAGGTGTGTGTGTGTCAGATTTGTTACTAAATTTATATTAAATCTTTAATATTGAGATTCTCAAAGCAAAAAGAGGATACTTGGTTGATAAATACTGAACCTTAAGTAGGTTATTCAAACAGGATGCTTTTAATATAACGCTCTTGTACAGGAGAAAAATCGGGTGTTGGTTACAGTGTTTTGTGTGTTTAACACAACTCAATTTTAATTCAGTTTTGAATAGCACTGCCCCTATCCCAGTTTTTTGAGCTCTGCTTTTCCATAACATTTCTTTTCCTTTCCAATGTCTGTGTGCCACCCATGCAAGTCAGAATAGAATACGCAGTTGGACTCATCCCTACATATTACATGTTATCAGTCTCCTGGGGTTTATATATTAGTTATGATTGCCTCCTCAACTTCCCCGCTGCTCAGTTTTCATGTTATTTTACACAGTCCAAATCAGTAGATGGCGCTATGCAATTAACGTACTTGGTTTGTGATCCACCTATAAAAACAGTACATGTGTATTATCCAGTAATGCGACGTCTGTTTAAAGTTCTAGCTTCAGTGTAGTAATTCTCAAGACAACCTTTTTTAAGTGGACCCAGGCATGGTTTGTCAGGTAAGATGCAGAGTGTTTAGACTAGTCAAAAGAACTGGGCTTTTGGGTAAAGCATACTCTCTCTCTCTCTCTCTCTCTCTCTCTCTCTCTCTCTCTCTCTGCTCTTTCTCTCTCTGTTTCTCTCAGAATATATGTATTTGCCTTCAGCATGTACTTGAGCTTTTTTTCATTAATCTATTTTTCTTTTCCCTGTTGCCAAAACACTCCAAGTAGTCATGTCTAAGGCAATATTTCCCTAAACCATCTCTCATCTCTCTTTGAAGCTGGGATCAACCTGCCACTGAACTATTCAGGGTGGAGGGCCTCTGAGCTACTTTTGGTCCGTCTCTCACTCCATCCTTTTTAATGGTTCATGGTTCTTTACAGGTAATCTTGACTGTATCTATCGCTTTCTAGCAGTCTTTCTATGGAAGTCAATGAGCGTATTTATCTACGCTGTCTCGCAGTCCATCCATTTTATGTGCCCTACTATTATTTTTCAATCTATCTTTCTCTATCTCCGCTTTTCCTTTGGTTGTTAATTTCAGATGGGCCGTATTGACTGAGCAAGACCCAGCAGTCCCTTTTAATACACACTATAATGGTTGTGAAAAGCAGCTGTGCCAACTCTGCAGTACTTTTACCCCTGGTGCCTTTTCTTTCTAGTTCACTCAAGTCAGGCATACAGGGTCAGTGGCTGGGAAATAATTTCTTTCCTTCGCCACACCGAAGAGACAGGACTGCGGTAAAATGTCTATCTTTCAATTTGTCTCATTCAATCTCTCTCACACACAGAGACACACTGTGATTCATTATCTGGGATAACGTGAGCAATTCAAGGCTCATCTGTCTTCATGCTTGACTGCTGACTGCACTAATAAACAGATTATTGATTGATGACAAAAAGAAAGTTTGCCAAATAAAAGCTAGGACAAAGTAATTAAACACAGTGCTTTATGCATCACCCTTCCTGCAAATATAGATGCAGGTCAGTGATTTATGTGGAAGGAGCTAAATAATACAGAAGGGTTGAGAGAAAGAGGTTATAGGAAAAATAGTCAAAAACAGCCTTTATAGAAACAATGCAATTTTCATTAGGGTAGTCCAATAGCACTGTGGGTAATATTGATGCCTCATGGCTCCAGGATCTGGGGTTTGTTCCTGAGTTGGGGTAATGTACAGTATGTGCAGTCTCTGATGGAAAATTAAAGTAAAAAAACAGCATAAACTCTCACCTAAGATGTTGGGCCACAACTAGTTGCCTCGACATGGTGCCTCAGTTGATGCTTTGATTATGATAATTATAGTGTTAATAAGACATGCAATAAGACATAGTGACTTTGAAGGCGATTGTATATTATTTACATAATTCTTATACTTATGATTGCAGTTATTGTTTCCTCTAAACAGAAATATGGACCCAACCAGGCCAGGAAAATGTCTCTATCAGTTTTTTTGTTGTTGTTCTTTAAATATGTGACTTAGTTATTCTCTGGCTTTTAAACTGCTTGTTGCTGGGATGATAAGAAATGATTTCTTTAATCTCAGGGAACTTGACAGTTATAATTTTTTCCTCCATAGATTCTATAAAAGGAACTGGACAAACCCTCCATTTGGGTCACTAATAGCTTTTCTGAAGAGTGGTTTTGAAGTCGTGTTTGGACTGTGTGAGCTTTAGTCTTTGCTGACGCTATCTAAACCCCTTTTACTTAATTAATGGGCAAATGGGTGAAACAAATGGAACCTGAGTGTTGGTTGGAACATTACCTCAATTACCACAATCTAGCTAGCTTAGCTTTAGCTTAGCTAAAATTAATTTAAATGCTAACGTTACTTTGTATTTGCTTGGACTCTGTCGTTCATACCTTACACATCGACCCGTGTGAACTCCTGCATTTCCTGCAGTAAGTTAAACCACATTGATTCTATTTGATGCATAGCAGACAGCTGGTGGTTTAGTGCAGTGTCATTCATGCCTCTAATTATAATAGTTTTATGACAGAATGTAATTTTAACTGATGAGTTGCATAAAAATTCACCCCTGTACAGTTGTCATGAATGGGAAATCTAGCTATGGAGACCACGAATGTTTTTCGTACCAGGTTGTAAATGTTTCTGTTGTAACAATCTGCATTTTAACATGGGGCTCTGGGGATTGACTCACGTTTGGAGAGAACATTCAAGGAACTGCACCTTTTGGCACACCTACAGTACAGTATGATGGACTTATCTTTCAGAATGGCAGGTTGCTCTTTGTTTTTTTTTTGTTTGTTTCGTTGACGTAGTCGACATTTTGTTGCTAATCCAGTGTTTTTCTTTTGTTTTCTCCGTAATCTGTTGTTTTTGTCTGGAATCTGCAAAAATGTAAGATTCCAAGGTTCATTCAAGCTTTGCTTTAGGTTTGGCCTATACACAGTGCACAAAATTCAATATGGTTACTGTGGGAGTGTAGAAGTTGCCAAACCTAAACTATTATGCAATATAATGTTTAGCATTTAAATTAAAAACATATAAAAAGTAATAATCAATGTCAATACCATGCCATTCGAAATTGCATTGTACTAACCTGTTGCCTTTTTTTTTTTTAAAGAGCTTTCATCATGGTCATAACAGTGGCTTGGATGAAGATAGAGATGGGCGAACAAACATCTTTGTAAACGAAGCAGCTTTTCTGGATTCATCTATGAACAACCGACATCTTCATCACTACCAGCATCATTATGAGTATAACACTCACCTGCATTCTGGCTATGTGAATTTCCCCAGTGCCCAGAACAGTCTGAATTCTCTGCTGGCTTTGTCCAATCATACACACCCTGCCATCGGCATTCAAGATGAGCTGTGGACCGAAGGTACGTACCAAGTAACATATAAATAATCTCTCCCTCTTTGTCTATCAGTGTAATTATTTTATAGGTGTCACAAGACAATGTAAAGTTGAATTGTTCATTACGAGATGTTTAATGTAAAACACAATTTGTTTAGCTTATAATATATAAGGGTTAATATTTATTTAAAATGAACAAAGCCAAAAATTTAAAAAGTTGCTACAGCATAACTTTGTCTTCAATTAAGATATGCTACAAGAGTTACATAAAAAACAAACGTGCATCTCCTAAGCAATATTGGTGAATGACTGACTGGTATAACTCTTTAAACCCAGCAATGGCTTTAGTACAGTAAGTGACGTGGCAATAACTGCAAGATTCTCCTGTAACTGGTGTATGAAGGCACTTCCTGGTACTGTACGTAATACAACTGATGGGCATTGAGTAGAGGGCCAAAATATTACACACCTGTCGAATCACACGCCTCTGTTTTATGTTAGTTGTGTGTAACTAAACGTCACACAAAATCTCACTACAAAAAGTAAAGTTCCTGGCCGGGGAATCGAACCCAGACCCTGGAGGTGCAAGGCGACAGTGCTAACCATCTCTTACAATATCTTACAGTACAAAAAGTAACACGCTACAAAAAGTAATACCTTAGCAAGTGAAAATACCTTGAATCAAAATGATTATAACAAACCAAGTATAAGACATGTAAAATGTAAACATATTGTACTAATTGTTACAGTAAATTTCTTGTTTTTGTTTCGCTAATTTTAAGTGTTTATTTCTTAAAAGAAGCAAAATTATCTGCCAATAGGACAAAAAAAAACCTTTAAAAGTCTAGAAATAAGCATAATGATCTTATATTTGGTTTTTAATCACATTCAAAAATATGAAATAAATTTGACTAGACTCAAGCTATGTTCACTTGCTAAGCAAAGGAAGTATAAGGCACATATTTGGGTGACATTTGTCATTATATCGAAAAATGGGTTGAATCTTGTTGTATTGAATTTTGAGTTTTATGTGTTGTAGCACTCCTAAAATGCATATAAATATAGAGTACACACATGCCTATATACTCATAAAATATAATTATTTGTGTTTGCATGTGTGAGAAATTGATGCTTTCAAAACATTATAGTTAACTAATTTATAGTGATTCAATAAGCAGGTCAATTTATAATGAGATGGACCATGACATTTTAACGTCTACAA
Source organism: Channallabes apus (assembly GCA_030522415.1). Taxonomy (NCBI): domain Eukaryota; kingdom Metazoa; phylum Chordata; class Actinopteri; order Siluriformes; family Clariidae; genus Channallabes; species Channallabes apus. The sequence goes on from CM060130.1 coordinate 9,206,170, forward strand.
TACCTTCTGACTGTGTGGATGAGGGACAGACATGTATTAAGTGAGGAAAAACAGTAAATATTGAGCGATTCTTTTTTAAAGAATTTTTAAAATTATTATTAGAAGACGAAGAAGATTTTCTAAACATTGGTATCTTACTTTGCCCAGGACCTTTCACTGTGGCCAAGTCTCGAGTGTCCTTTTTATGATGTTAATATATCTACTGACAAAATCCACCCCATCTCTATTTTTCTCTCTCACACACACATACACACATTTACACAGACTCACTATCCATCATGGAAATCAATCAGCCTTCTATTGACCAGCAAGTCGGCGGTGGTGTGTGAATCATGGTGAGGGCACGACGGGAGACTGATTGGCACATCGATCTGAAAAATCCTTACCAACCTCATTACACGCTAACTTGTTATCTGCCTCTCTCACAGACATCCGAAAGACAGAGAGCGAGAGATGTAGGGACATATTAATCTCATTTTCCATATAAAAAGTCCTGAACATCTTTTGGTGTACTCACAGATACACTAACACCAGCATGTTGCTCCTATGCCCACATACACATACCGTATTGGTAGAAGTATGGACACGTGATCATTACACTCATGTGTGGTTCTTACAAGAACTTTTGCTTCAAAGTTGGAAGCAATGAGTTAGAATATCTTTGTTTGCTGTGGCATTACAGTTATTTTCTTATTGGAATTAAGACACCCAAAGCTGTTCCAGTATGACTGTGCGCCTGTGCAGAAAGAAAGCTCCATAAGCACATGGCTAGTCCTGACCTTAACCTCACTGAACACCTTTGGGATCAATTTGAGCACTGACTGCACCTCAGGCCTCCTCATCTGACATCAGTGTCTGACCTCGCTAATTCTCTTGTGGCTGAATAGACAAATCCCTCAGCTACAGTATGCACCAAAATCTAGTGCTAAGATGATGGTCATATACTTTTTGCTATATACTCTATCTGCCACTTTTGGCTATATACCTGTACTTGTTCAATTAAAGCGTCTATTTTTTTTAACTAAACTGTAAGAAAGGTAAGGTTAAAAGCTAACTCTGCGCATTGCCTCTACATATTGATTGTCTGATTAACCTTAATTACATATTGACAGACTGATGTAGTAGGTGATAGTACCTGTGGCATGAAAGGTATATGCCATGAGCTACAGAATCTACTCCTCCTAATATGCAAGTATCCACTGTTAAGCTCTGCATATATTTTTGCTTAATATTTACCTATGTTTGTAAAAATATGTACCAAAAGTAGACCAAAAATGGTTAAGCATGAACAATCAGCCAAAGTTGGAAAATTTCTCACTTTCTAGCTGAGAGGGAAGGCATAATCTCTTCTACCATCAGTCACAGTGACTCTAGCCAGTCACGAGTCCTCCCCTAAGTGTGTTATGCTGTTCTTTAATGCGAAATGTGCTGCAGTAAAAAAAAAGGTCAAATTGACCAGTTTTGCCTTGAAGGGAACACATTAGCATTCACCCAAATACTGTAAACAAAGACTTAAAAGCTTTTGCTTTTAATAATTAGTGTAGTGATTGATATGGTTAACTGGCAGCAAACCTTTTAACCCCAACCAACAACCATCTCAGAAAACATATTATGAAAAAGATGTTGCTGTGTATCAGAAGGGACAAATCATTGACCTGCATCAAGAAAACTGCTAAGGAGATTGTCACAATTACAGGAATTGGCTTGGAGGGTAGCGGTGAACCGCACAGAAGAAATGTGATCTGAAAAAATCTTGAACCTGGAAAGGAGATCACTTAAACACTTTGTAGCGCTTTGTTTTGCATTGCAAAAAATCATGCACTGTGCAAGAACTCAGGTTTGGGACTAAACAGCTGTTTGGCCATAGAATCAGCACTTGTTAATGAGGGAAAATCTGGAGAAAAGATACTTCATGTGGTCTGATGAGTCTGGATTTGCCTAGGCACGTTGTGCATGTCAAACAAAATGTGTAACACAAGAAGAAATCTGTGCAGGAGCATACTGCGGTGTCAGTTACCTTCAGATAACAGCACAACCACCACACGCATAAGGGATAGCGTGCATCTCCTTTGTACATATTTTATACAAAAAGTAAAGAGTACAGTACAATACATATGAAATGAGGCTTGACATGCTACCAGTTTGCTGCTAGCGAACTTGTTTGCCTGTTTTTTTTCGTGTGAGATGTAATAGGTCAACTAGTGGTTCTGGGAGTGATGGTGGTTCTGGGAGCATGATGAATCGTTTTCATTCCTGAATTGGCCACCACAGTGTTCTGACCTTAACTCTATTGAAAGTTTTTGAGTTGTGCTGGAGAAGACTGTATGGTGTACTGTACTGTATATCAACTCTCCTGCCAAAAATTCAAGATCTCGCTTCAGTTGATCAGGTCTGGGGTCAGCAACATTATGTGGCAATAAAATGAAGTCAGCTGATTACCTGAATGTACTGAATGACCAGGTTATCACATCAGGGTTTTTTTTTTTTTTTTTTTCCCATTCCTGGAGGCACACACATATTCCAGATGCCAGGATTCCTTGGGCACAAAAATGATGCGGCTCTGGATGGGAAAAAAGTTGCCAAATTTGCCAAAGGTTGTCAAAACAATGCTCGAGTGAATACACACTGTAGACCAATGTTAACATGGATCTTGGAGGTCTCCAAAGTTTGTCAATTTTTCAGCTGAAGTACCACCAAGATCATTTATTCTGGCATGCTTGAAAATCCATCTTATTTACATTTTACTACGGTTCCAAACGAGCTGTTTTAGTGTCTGTAGATTTAAATGTGAGCAAGTCACTGCCACTTTATGGCTGTGGAGTTATCGCTATGTTATAATGATGCTAGATAAACATGTCAAGCTACCACCATTTAACGTACTACTGCTTTATAAAGTTTTGGCATGCAGTATAAGGCAGCATTAACATCAATTTGCATTTTTTCTTTTTTAACGTTTAACAGGCTCAACAAAAAGACTTCCACTGTGTCTTTACTTCCTTAGAGGATGGGAGTAAAATAAGACTTTTGTGTTCTCTTGCACATCTTGTGTTCTGGTGCACATACTGTATCTGACATTCATGCAAATCACAATGGTTTAAAGTAAAGCAGGTCTTTTAGGTACTCCTGGGGGGAGATGAGCACTGAGACAGAGGAAGATTATTATGATCTTTTTTGAAAGAAAGGATTTTGTGAGTGAAAATCAGGTTTCTAAAAAAAGGTAAAAAGGGAAGGGGTTGTCTTTATTTATTATTTTTTTTTGTGTGTGTTACTTAATCAAAAATGTTTTTTTTCTTATCAACTATTTGATGTATTACATTTATTTATTTATTCATTTTTTCTTAATATTTCCTGCTCATGTCACTTTAGAGGCTCCCTACATGATACTTGATTTTTATATATATATATATATATATATATATATATATATATATATATATATATATATATATAATAATTTTTTTTTTATACACAGAATGGATTTTTTTTGTTTATTTTTATCACATGATCAAATTATTCACATTTGATGAAACACAGCTTCTCATGTTTCTCAAATGTGGTTAACACCGACTTAATGTTAATTTTTATCATTACTTGTAAAACCTTAGTCACATGTGTGAAAAACATAGTCATGTGAAATGTGTGATTTATTTATTTTTTCCCCCCATACGGGTTGTTAGAGAAGTACAGGTGAGAGATTTAAAAAAAGGAAGTAGTCATAAAATCACCTCCAATCTCAGGTCTTAAAAATAAATGAATGAATAAATAAATACCATAACATAAAAGTAGCTAGGTTTTTTCATTGTTGAGGTTTTATTATTTTTTGTTTTTTGCAGCTGCACCGTGACCGATGATCTTACCGCTAGCGTTGTACCGTATTTGTGTATTTCATAAAACATTCAAGATGGTTTGCTGTCTAGGTCAAATGCGTTAATATTAAGGAGTGATCTTTAGAGATTAACTGACTGGGTACACAATTGTGAAACATCTTATGAGCAAGATACTTCTTCCCACGCCTCAAACACAACGTGCATCCTGCAGTCTCACTGTTGAATACGGCTGGAACACCACCTTAGCTTCGATACTGCAATTGTCAAGATAATTGGAACGCTTTGTTTGTCCAGCTTAACTTTAAATACTTTGCTCTATCTGTAGTCCTGTTTAGAAGTCAAGGCCACAATTATGACCTTCTAGTTGTGTTGCTTGCTATTGTGTGAAAAATTGTGGGTAGACCAATTAGACGTCAGCACTAGAATCTTTTGTAATCCAGAGAAGAAAACACAGACATGGGTAGACGGGCAGAGGTGGAAAAACCAGAAGAAGCTATAGGTTATATTCTTGCAGAAAAAGACTTTACAAACGAATGCTGTGCGTGTGCATGTAGTGGATGAGTATTTAAACAGAGATAAATATGTGGTGATTAGATTTTAAACAACATTAGGTTTAAGCGCAGGGAAGGGCATGACACTATTACATTTGCATTACCTCATACCGCAGTGAGAAAGGACTGTGACTGTGCTTTCATGAAGGCAATGGTAAAAAGGATTTACCTTCATTAGGCTTGAAGTGTTTAAAATGTTTATTTCAGCTGCCTATATACTGTAAGTATAAAAGCACTAACTCCTGAGCTTTTGTATATCAACCTTCTTAATAAATAATTGCAGTGCATATGAACATTTATTTTTCAGTATTTTTGATTATAATGTATTATTGTTTTTACATTTTTTTATTTTTTTTTTTATTAAATACTGCAGTTTGACATTTCTGATGTTTTTCACAGACGTTAGTCCAGCTATCCATACTGCCAGGACAGCAGGGGCGGTGGGGCCAGGGATGTATCAAGGTGATGCCCTCTTGATGCCACAGGCTTATGTCGCCATGGAAACCGAGAACCAAGATCCCGATGGAGAGGAGAAAATTGTGTATCTCTAAATCCTTTTTGTTCAGTGTGCACACCTACAGTATGTCAACTCAAACAATAGAAACTGTTAAAGAGCAGAAGTAGGGAAGCAATACTTTACTTCGGTTGGGAAATTGCACTGATGCAACTGATGAGAGAGTTCTTTTTTTTTTACATCGCAATGATTTTGATTGATGTTTTGTTGCTGCCTTTCAGCTACCAATTGTTTGACATTTGCACTATTTCAATACTCATGAAAGTGTTCACACTTAAATCCAGATCAAAAGGCAGTTGGGACTCTTTGGTGTTATAATTATAAGGAATCGGTAACAATGATTCACACTTGCTTAGTTTTTTTATGAACAAGCTGTAACAAAACCCCTTTCACTGTTCATTATGTTAAGCAACAAAAGAACCATATTTTCCCTAAAATCCTCTCACATTGACATTTTTGTTCCAGTCCAGTTTAGAGATGGACCATTTGAACGTTGTTTTCATTTCAAACTTGTTTCACTGCCCCATGACCAACAGGCAACTCCAGACTGCCAGGGGTAGAGTTGATACACATAAGTGTTTAGATTTTATTTCACACAATATTCTCAGTTTGTTTTGATAGAAGGTGAAGATGCCACATCAGCACGTCTTACAAACAGGAGAATCGAGACAAGAGATTATTATATTAGATGGAAGATGTTGGATCGTCTAATGTTTCAGTAATAATGGCAGTTTCAGAACTGTCCGATCATTCCAGATTCACATGATTGTGGTGAGTGCTAACTCGTACTCAACAGTATACTTTTATTCAAAAAAACACAAACATTGTCAGGCCTAAGACTCTCATTCCTCATAATTTTCAGATTTTTCTCTGACCTTCAAATATGACCTGGTATTTGCTAAATGCTTCACTAGATAACAATCTGGTGTTTTAAACCGTTAGATCATAACTCATGAGACTTTTTCCGTGTGTGTGTGTGTGTGTGTGTGTGTGTGTGTGTGTGTGTGTGTGTGTGTGTGTGTGTGTGTCATACCACCTACAGTACTTAGTTTTGACTACTCAACTTGCTTATCTCTCTCTCTCTCTCTCTCACACACACACACACACCAACCACTCATTCTGTACTGGCCGAGGCTTACTTACCATAGCTGTCTATTTTGAACTAGACACTTTAACTTAATATGTGCAGTGTACAGTATATGAAGTCCTGCTGTATTAAAGCATTTCAGTCCTGTTTCTCAGAAACCAATGTCAATAACCTAAATAAAAGAAAATTGTTTTGTGAATAATTTTATGTATTGACATGTAATGTAGCCCATGATTTGATAATGTAATAGCATGATTTCAGATTCAGCCTCCACACCCATATATCTAATATGCTGTAATGCTGTAACAAATCCTGCACCAAGACATTTACATTCAGGTGTGATTGAACAAATCTTTGGGTAATGCTCAGAGCTCATGTACTTTGAGTGGAAGTTGCAGTTTTAGGTGTAACTGGGACCAACAAATTCAACATTAATTCATAATATGTTGGGATTAAAATGACTTTTAACAAATGTAGTACTGTCGTACACGGTTGCATGACAAACCATAGAGCTCCATAATTTAGTTTTTCCCCCCTGTAGATTTATTTGCTTAAATCTTTCTAAAATATCAATGCACCTCATTTTTTTTTTTTAACAAATGCACTGGGAAAAGCACCTTGTTTTTTTATTGTATGTTTGTAAAAAGAGAATTCTTCGTGTGATAGCTTTGTATTTGCAGCACAAAAACTGCCCTAACGGTGCAGTGCTCAGTACTCCATAGGAAATACTCACTTAGGGTTATTTGTGCTTTGTGGGTTTTTTCATGCTTACAGCCATAGACTTAACAATCTTATGTTCGTCAACCTCTATTAAACTTCGAAGTGTTTTTTTTTTTTTGTTTTGTTTGTTTGTTTTTGTATAATTCCAAAAAAATTGTATGTTTAAAATAAACGGTGTAACCTGAACACTTTAACACAGTGGCGGATTGTAAGCTAAAGGTCCATAAAGTGTTTTACTGAATTTCAGTAAAATGTGTCAACAGATTCTGTAAATTGTCCATTCATATGCCCAATTTGAGTCCTGTTTTTTTGTTTTGTTTTTGTAAATTTAATTTATTGTTTTTATGTATTCTGTGTAGTATGAACTTAATATAATGTACATCATTGATGAATGGTTTTTTTTGTACAATTGTCTGTACAAATGACTGTAATTTATCACACTTATTATATACATTATCACAGTCTGCTACAGAAATAGTGATGTTTAGAAATTTTTAATTCGTTAAATAAAGATTATTCTGTCTGGTTTTAATCTTTTGCCTGTTTGATGGTTAAACTGGAAATGGAGTTCAGTCTGTTGGCAGAAAAATCATACTTAAGCACAGAGACTCATGATTTTAAGTATCCAGGATTAACTTGTGTAACTTCAGTAAATCGTGTAGAGGGAAAAATGCATTTTAGATACAATAAATTTTTTGTAGGTGGTGATACAAGTTCATCACAAAAAGTTTGCAAAGCATAACATTTTATGTGTTTCCAGAGGTATAAAAGAGTTATTTTTCTGCCTTTTCCATTCCTCACGTTACTGTTGCCATAGAAACAACCAGTATTGTTAACAGAGAGGTCATTATTGTAAGATATAAAGGTACTGTATTCAACACAAATTATTTGAAAAATTGCATTACAGTTTATAATTGTGCTAATTAAACCTGATGTTTGTACACATTTGGGATTTTTACGCATGTTTCTATATACAGTAGGTGAAGATTATTTCTTGCACATCATCACCCATATTTTACTTCCTTCCTGATGTCAAACAAGACCCATTTTATGACCTCTGATATGTTACTTGGGAGTAGTGCTGGTACAGTATGCGTGTATTCAGTCCTGTATTTTCAAGTCCAACTTGAATTTAAATATCTTCTTACAGTATATACAGTAGGGTGTCTTTTTGTAAATCAGTCTATTAGTGAGAGTTTTACACACAATAACACTAATGCATTATTACATCTGCTTTAAAATTCTGTTTTGTTTAGATACAAAAAATTTTTTTACGGAGCCAGTGGGGTCAATAAGTGTTTTGTTAATTTCATTTTATATATAAAAAAGGGTCTTCTCTCTGCTCCTGACTGCTGCAGAAACGAGGATTGCTTTACTGATGGTGTGCCCATATTATCACTACTGCGTAGTTAAAATACACCCTAGACTATTTTACTGAAGACTACAGGTTTAGCAGTCCATGAAGTATTGATATATAATCTGAATAATAAAAACCTGATTATAGTGGTATTTGGTAATATAAATCAAAACTATAGTGTTGCAAAGACTTTGGATATAAAAACAGAAAAATATCCCATTATTTTCATATTGTGAATAACTAAAAGCGTCATTTACAGCCCCAGTAAATGTGCTCTCTTGTGATTTAGTGACCTCTGAAGGTTAGAGTAAGCCAGGGGCAATGCAACACTAGATGACTGCATACATTTGCGCCCTAATGACGCTGACGTTCTGGCACATGGTTAGAATCCATCACCAAAGCTCTAGTAAATTCTACATCCTGATTGGTCAGGAAGTGCATTTTCAATAACAGCATTTTACATCACCCCTCCTAACTGGCAAGATCAGTGTTTTATTCACAGTTACCATGCACTCTGAAAATTTACCAGTTTCCCTTGATTCTTAAATTCTTTGGAATTCCTTCCATTCTCTAGCTTTTGAGCAGTCTGCCTCAAGGTAGAATTGTTAATATTATACTAAAATAATAATAATAATAATAATAATAAAACTAGGTCCAGTAAAATGTGTAGTTTCATGGTAAAGTGCATATATTATGTTTTCTACATAAATGGAAAAAGCACAGGACCATAAAGCATGTGAGCAAACACTCCAAGACCATATAAATATTCAAATGAAACCGGAGGCACAGAACCCACAAGTACGCCGTTCTACGTATTTAGAATAAAGTGCAAAAGCATATTGCAATCTGTTTTTATGATAGCTAAGTCATTTAGTAAATGCAGGTAGTCAGCTGACTTAATTTTATTGCTGCTGTGCTTTGCTTGCTATGGAGCAGAATATCAGTTAAGGTTCTTTGCCAGGTGAACACCACGGAATTTGGCACTCTTAATGATCTCCACTGAGAAGCTGTCTATGTTTGAGTGGTCTCATTAAGAGATCTCATGTCAATAACCATCTCTTTAGTACAGTATGCTTACTTGCCATTCTTCTTGATGTGACCTTGTGTCATGTCATTGACATGCTTTGGTCATGAGCAGCAGCTAATTAAGCACTTGGACCCCAGAACCATGTGCTCAGTGTGGTGGTCTTGGAGATGTGGTTCCTGATCCATATCGACTCAGGTCCTCGGGTCAGAAAGTGCAGGATCCCATCGCAGAGGAAGGCTCAGCTTTTCAGTAATCTAAGAAGGAATGATTATGTTGTATTCTGAACTTGGGGGCCAGGGGTAGCTCAGTGGTTAAGGCATTGGACTACGGTTCAGAAGATCCCAGGTTCAAACCCCACAACCACCAAGTTGCCACTGTTGGGCCCTTGAGCAAGGCCCTTAACCCTCAACTGCTCAGATGTGTAATGAGATAAAAATGTAAGTCGCTCTGGATAAGAGCATCTGCCAAATGCCTAAATGTAAACTTAAGTCTATTAATAGTTTTCAAACATAGATGTCCTTTTTGACCAGGTGGGTGAGTGAGAGTTAAATGGTTAGAACCATATGTGAACTGGCGCTGGTCCACTAATCGGGCAGCAGGAACCCGGTGATTTTTTTTTGTGCCTTATGACGAGCCTCTCAAAGCACCTCATGATGGTGGTCTCCTTCATCACCACATCTCTTTGCCCCTCAAACAGAGCATAAACATTGTTCTGTCAAGCTGGAAGTTAGGCATCACTGTCAAATGAAGGGATGGTCTCCTGTTGTTGGTGATGGCTTGGATACCCTTCCACTTGCACCCTCTGTTGCTGCAACTTTTTGATTTTTGTCAGATTTTGACAGTGCGACCACACCTCTTCAGTAGACTCACAATGACTAGTCTGCTGGAGTCGCATGTACAGTAGATGGGAAAGCAAGCCAGCTAGGGTTTGTTTTAGGCTGGCACAGATCCCTTCTTACTTACCATGCTTTCCCCTCCTCACACCTCTCCCCTGGCCATCAGCATGAGACGACACTTTTGAAGGTTGTTTGTTCTATTGTATACTGTAATGTACATAATTTTAATGTAGCTGTGATATTTGTTTCAATTCAAGTCATTTAAATACCCAGTAATGATAAAGGCCATGTCTTGAGCTCACTGTCTGCAAAGTGCTAATAGCAGCAATGAGTTCATTCATGGTTGTACTAAACTCAGCACAGAGGGGTACATACACTGCTATCACAACAGCAGTGACAAGAAACAGTAATAGACATAATGCATCATGATTTGTTTACATACAGTAGGTGCATAAGCCCTCACCTCTGTTTTTACTTGTGCATGATGGTTCTTTATCAGCTCTGAAAATGATGCGCCCCTCTAACTCCACCGTGCTGTTTGGGATGCTGTTGTTAAGCCATTTTATTTTTAGAAAACCATAATATTACAGTCCGTATTCAGTCTCTGCATGTATGTCCAGATCTTGAGCTCATCCAGCTTATTCACCAGGGACTTCACACTGGCAAGAAAAATACTTGGAAGCGCTGATCGATGTGGGTTTAGCCGTAGCTTAGCCCATAGCCCTCCACATTCGTTTCTTTTTACAGTCCCTGTGCCAGAGTCTTCCTGTCGAGATAAAGGGCTCACTGTGTTGCGGCTTCTGTACAAGCTCCAGTGCAAACTGTACAAAGTTGAAAATGTAGTCTGAAACAGAGTTTGTGTCAGTAATGTCTATCTGATGTTTGTTAAAATTGAATCAAGCAAGCCTGGTTCCACTTTATTTTAGTTACGTGTATCAGAGTAAAGGGGGCTGAATACACATGAACGGCACACTTTTTTAGGTTTTTAATTAAAAAAAAAAAAAAAAAACATTTATCATTTTCCTTCCGCTTTATGACAACTATATGCCACTTTGTGTTGGTCTATCACATAGAATCTCAATAAATACATTTACATTTGTGCTTGTAACGTAAAAATGTGGCATAGTTCAAGGGGTATAAATACTTTCGCAAATAACTGTATAAGGTTGTCATTAAAACAGATACACTCCACATTTTTTATGTTAATAAACTATGGGTTGACAAATGGGTTAGGATATATCCTTATGAATGACAAGTAATTTTCCCAACAATTGTTTACGGATAGCTTACAGTAGGTCAGTTATAATGTCCAGATGGTCAAAATAGTCTAATTTAATCATTTAAATCAATTGAAAGTGTACCTGGTGATGAACTGTACTGTATTTTAAGGTCTACATTTAAACACTCTTGGGAGTGTTTATGAGTTTGACATTTCGGGAAATACAATGTATATTTGCCTAAGGTGTATGTACAGTAAATTGACTAAATGAACAGCATCTTTCAGGGGACATTTGTAATTTTATTACATTTTCTTCAAAGGTATACGGTATATATATATATATATATATATATATATATATATATATTCATTCATCTTCTATACCGCTTAATCCTGTATTCAGTGTCGCGGGGGGCCTGGAGCTTATCCCAGGAAGCTTCGGGCACGAGACAGGGTGCCAATCCATCGCAGGGTACACACACATACACACACACCCATTCACACACTACGGGCAATTTAGGAACGCCAATTAGCCTAACCTGCATATCTTTGGACTGTGGGAGGAAACCGGAGTACCCGGAG
>CM060130.1:9222889-9405389 GCA_030522415.1 Channallabes apus
ATGACAATTGATAAAAAGCGCTATGGAAATGAAATTAAATTGAATATTTGACATGGTCAACCAAAAGATTTTCTTGTCTATCCTTATGAGTGTTGGAATTGATGAAACGGCAGGATCCTAAAGGGAAAATGATATTAAGTGAACTGCCACTGGTGTCTCGTTTTTGATCCTCTTCTATTCTTCCTCATAACTAATCTCTTTACATCAGAGACTCACATGGGTTTTCACTATTGCTACAGTAGCCTATGAATCTATCCTCCCAATCCAGCATTTTGGTAGACATCTCATGGATGGCAGCTTGTCACTTCAGGAGTTTATGATCTTCCCTGATCTCAGATCTCGCTTTCTGTCACTACCTGCAACCTTGGGTTAACCATGGACAGTCAACTGTGTTTTTCCTACTCCTGCCATTTTCGCCTTTCGAACATCAGAAGGAATGACCAATTTCTATTTTCATTGGCCATTTGTTTAGTCCATTGTTTCGGATTGGACTACTGCACTTTGATTCTGGCTAGTCTACCTTTGGTCTGCAACTTGTTTTCAACATTCCTAAATTCTACCAACCATTGCCATTACTTTGACCTTTCCACTAGCTTTCTATACTGTAGCTGTCTGCATGATATTTATACTCTGGTATGTAACTAATACAGTACCAAAAACAACCTACATACTGTACAGTACCTAAAGCACTTCCTCCCTCCTGTCTACCATCACTGCTTGACTGAACCCATCTTTTCTCAATGTACAGGCAAGGCAAGCATCAACGCTGTTCTCTGTTCCGGCAATCAGGAGGTGGAATGAACAATCACTAAAGACCCACCTTGTTGAGGATGGTAGTACTCTTAATTTGTGACCTAGTGATCCAATATATAAATACAGTAAATGTATTAAATCAGTCTTCCAAGGACTTCTGTGAGTTGTTCTGAATAAGGAGGTGTACTACATGCCACAGAAGTGCCCTGTCTGGGGTGTATACCCATCACATGCTCACTGTTTTCAATGGATAGTCTCCAGATCTCCAGCAATTGTGATACTGATGGTGGCTGATTGAATAAAAATCAACAAATGCTTATAAAATACAGGTTAACATCAATAAAATTGTGGCTTTCACTATGCTTCTTGAATGATTTGCTTTTGTAGATTGGAGAAATTTCACATAATAACTGTATTGAAGTACATATTGTCTTGGCCTAGGAAAAAAGCTATACTGAAACAGGATTCTTACGCTCTTACTAACCAAATGAGCATAAGATCATTAAAACATTCGAACTATTTCTGCAGTGTGGGCAGCATTGTGTCATAATTCTTTAACTAGTTCAAAACTTATTCTGTGTATAAAATGAATCACCATCCTTATTTTGATGCCTTGTCTACAGAATGACTCAGACCAGTGAGTTAGCTAAAATAATACTTTAACATTTATGAGATGTACCAGATGTACCTCTCTAGATTGCAGAAATATGAGCTTTATAATATTCTTCTATATGTAGAAAACTTAGTTTTTTGATGACATATTTTACGGAAATAACGTGTAAATTTCACAACGGTAGTATTAAAATGAGGTATAGATCAACAGTGTGATAAAAATAATAAAGTAGTTTGACTCGATTAATTGAAAGATAAGTAGATATACATGCAGACAGAGTGGCAGAATGAATTAAGTGGGTGTTCACCTCAAGGTTTGTTGTCTCAGGGAGTTTTCGTCACAACTGTCACCCCTGATTTCAATTCAATTCAATTCAATTAAATTTTATTTATATAGCGCTTTTAACAATGGTCATTGTCTCAAAGCAGCTTCACAAAAATGAAAGAAATTTAACAAAAAAAAAAAAAATTATTAAATAAAATAAATAAAATAAAATAAAATAAATAAAAAAAATATATAATAATAATAATAATTATAGAAAAGAAAACAATTGGAAGTGTGTATGTGTTGAGAAAAATGTGCAGATAATAATAATGAGACGAATTAATGAAATTTCTCTGATGAGCAAGCCAAGGGTGACGGCGACGGTGGCAAGGAAAAACTCCCTGAGATGCCATTAAAAAAATTATTATTTCCTCATTAAAAAAAGAAAATCTACATTCGGATTTCTACTTTGTCCCATTTTTTTTTAATTGTTAAAAGCACCATTGGAGTAAAGTTGTGTGTGTATGTGAATCAGACTTGTGACATTCTTGTGGTTTTAACAATCAGCTAAGCAGGTCAATATTTATGATTGTCTACACTTCATGTACATACACAAGAAGGCAATTATACAGGTATATGATTATTATTTTTGTCGCACATGAGCCATGATCATGTGCAAATGATGTGTAAAAGCAAAATATATCTACTAATCCAAATAGCAATGTTTGATAGTTACTGAATTCTTCTTTTTGAATTTAGCTTGTCTGCAAAGAATTAGCATAACAGACACTGTTGTGGGTTTGTGTGTGCAAGGGTAAAAGAAGTTGTGCAATACTCCAGTGACCTGGTCCTTGGGTAGTGAGACGTGTGGGTGAATTGGATTAAAAGTTAGTGAGTAAAGAGATGTGGAGGCAATCACAACTGCAGGCAGAAAGTGTTCCTTGAAACGCTGGAATCAATACATCTATATAGGAGTAAACAACAAACTAGAGCGATAATTATAACTATGGAATGCCACAGAGGGACTCAGGCTAATGTAACCTGTGTAAATGTTCTCAAAATAAAAAAAGGTAATAGGAGAATGGTGTATCTGTCCAAATCAAAGAAAATAGACCTAGAACAGTTATTCAAACTGCTCAAATGGCATTCAGTAATGTTTACCTGTTTGCACACGTGGTATGCAGTTCGTGTAACACTGATATTAAATTTACAAATATGTTCAACCATGGCCAAAAGCACACCTTTTCAACTCTGGACAAGCTTTTTTCTGGATGCCCCAAACAATCAGAAAAGGAATTCATCAGAAAAAAAGTGACCTTGCCCCAATCCGCAACAGTCCAATCTCTGTACCTTTTTTTTTTTCTTTTTTGCAAAATATCAGTCTGTACCTTTGTGTGGCTTCTTTGCTGCCTTCTTAAAATGTACAGTATGAAGGTGAATCAGTCCAGTGTCATGCCAACAGTAAAGCATCCTGAGACCATTAATGTGTGAGGTTGCTTCTCATCCAATGGAGTTACAGTATGACTCACTCACAAATTTGCAGAAGAACACAGTCATGAATTAATAATGGTAAGATAACATCCTTCAACAGAAACTTCTCCTAACAATGCCTTTTCCAGCAGGATTGAGCATTGATTATGCAAGAATGCGCTGCCATCAGTCAGGATGTGTTCCAGAACATGATTGACAGCATGTTAGATCTTGAAAAAGAAGGGTCAATACTGCAAATATTGATCTTTGGCATAACCTTCATGTAGTTATCAATAAAACCATTTGACACTTATGAAGTGCTTGTAATTATACTGTACTGCAGTATACCATAATAACATCTGAATAAAAGACATAAAACCACTAAACTTTGTGAAAAATAAAATTTGTCAATCTCAAACGTTTGTTTATGACTATATGTTAAGATGAAAAACATTTTAAAGCCTTAAAAATGTTTGAAACGGTTAAAAACATTAAAGTACCATAAACAATTTAAATACACTTTTTTTATTTATTTATTTATTACAAATATTTATTTCTATTGCTCTATGAAATCATTTAGCATCTCAATATCTTGGAAGTATAAGCCTCTTTTCCAAATTATAGACTGAAAGCAAAAGTATTTAAGAAAAAAAAGTAGAAATCATTGGACAGTCCTTAAGGTCTTTTTTCCATTTGCATGGATACTACTGTAGTTAATCAAATTTTTTTGTATTCACTACATTTTTATCCCTGTTAATAAACTTTAATTTTTAAGCTTTGCTTCCTGAAATGAGGTGACACATTTGTGAATTATGCATAATGTTTTAGGAAAACAATAAATAAATAAATAAAAAAAATTGCACAAATCACTTGGTGCAAACAACACATGGTGTTCAGCTCACTCTCAGTAAAGTTTATTAAAACTCATCGCTCTCAAGTAGGTCTGCAACAGTTCTTTGGCAGATGCTTTAAAAATGAAATATATTGTATTGTTTTTAAAGTCAGAACTTTATTGCAGTGGAATAAGAAAGTCATTTTCGATGACAAATTGCTTCTTCTTCTGAGACTTAATTTTATTGTGACTATAGCAAAGTTTAACAGCAGTGTAAAGCTTATGTCAAACTATTTTTTTTTTTTGCGGTTTTGGAAACTGCCTCTTCTGATAGATGGACAAACTCTCATAAGCAAGAGAGATATAGAACTCTACAAACAAGATAAACCATCTAGAAGAAAACTCAACACTAACTCGTTAGAACTAAGCAGAATAAAGAATAAAGTATAAAGCATACAGTACACATGAACCGTGTTATTCCCCTCAGCTTCACAATATTACCTTTATTGTTTTTCCTGTTATCTGAGCCTGACTGACTATTGTAATTTTAAACACAACAAAATACACAACAAGATACAACAAAACGTATCTATATGGTTATACTGTACGCCAATGTATAATCTGATTCATGGTTTCTTACCTTTCATAATAACAATCCTCACTTCTGATATTGCAGTGGCATTAACAATGTACTCACTATTTAAAAAAAAACTGCTATTATAACGCTTTCTTCTGCTGAAATCAACTAATATTATATATTTATGAACATGTTACAGGTAATATACTGTAATACACTACTAATGTAATACTTGTTTTGTGCACCCTAGGCTGGTAATATACTTTTAATAACTTGAAGACATTTGTGTTTTCCCAAGACCAGTGGATGAGTGATCTTTAAGCTCATGTTAAAGTTATTCTGTCAACAAGATTCTGTCAAGGACCAGTGAGCTAAGCTTAGCTTGTTGGTGTTTCGGCTCTTGTTGAGGGCTCACCACAGCAGACCATCCCATTCACACACAACTTGACACAGGTTTTATGCCAGATATCCGTTCCAGACATACTGTATTCCCACTATTATCCGGGTTCGGGACCGGCACTGCATCCAGTGCATCCAGTGGCTGGGGTTTGAGCGTTGGTTGAGAATTGAACCCGGGCCTTCCTCATGGGATTTGAGAACCCTACCACTGAGCCACCAATGACCCCAATGGCAAAAACAATGTTTTTTTGGTTATATTTTTTTAGATTACGCTATTAATTATGTAAGTAAATAAGTGTCATAAATCTAGGATCATAAAGTCCTAGATTCATGATGGATTTTATTTTAGGGGTTTGTAGGTTTTATTGGCCTATTACATTATTTTATCTAATGGTAAACAAGCAAGGGCTCTCTCTCTCTCTCTCTCTCTCTCTCTCTCTCTCTGTGTGTGTGTGTGTGTGCATGTGTTTTCCTGTAGAAAGGGCAGGTGTTGGAAACTTTATACAACCTCTTAGACGTATGAGTCACTGCTTCGGTAACAAGCAATAAAACAGCTAAGGGCAGTTTTTTGAGATTTATGTAACATGTTTGGCTGCTACAAACTTTTATTTTAGTCGTACTGTACTGTAAATTATAATTGACGCCTATTATTACTCCTAATTGTAAATCCAATTAAATACAGACAATGTTATATTAAAAAAAAAAAAACTTGTTTTAGAGTTGTAGGATTAATTATGTTAGAAAACAATTACAGGGTGTTCAGTTATGAGCAAATAAATAATGACTGGGTGAGAACTGTCTGTACTGTATGTGTGACTGGGTGGGGTGGGGGGTGCTTATTAATTTATATAAACAGGAACTACACACGTACTGTAGATGACTTTGTTGGTAACCTTTTATTAAAGAAAGAAAAACCCACAATGGTGACTGAAATAGTAAACAATAATGAACACGGACTAATGAAAATCAGACATTTGATTCCGAATGATGATTTGTCCATGTGTGTATTGTCAGAACTAGCTGTTACTGTAAATTAGCTCGCATTTCTGATCTGAGAATTCATTAGTGCTGTGGTTTAAAGACAATTAATCAATACTTTTAGACTCAATGGAAAGGGGAAGTGTCACATCAGCTCTCCAATCCACCTGAAACACATTATAGCCGATACACAAATGACTTCCACACACTACAACCCGCACATTACTCCCGTGTAACATTAAATCACCTGTTTACGGTTTCAGCACCTGTTCAAAATTACCCTGTGCACCTTTAAAACAGACTTTGGAAATTCTGTCAGCTGCAAAGTAACACCAAATATCCATATCTCTGAACTTTCCGAGCCTTTGATCTTTGTGTTTTGATGTTCACAAAATGCACTAACCTGCATTTGCATTCATCTCAGTCTGTCTGAGCTGACTGGAATTTGGTGGTGTAATATTAAATGAAAAAACAAAAACAAAATTGATTGATTCTGGGTACAATGCAATAAAAAAAACCCTGATAAAATATTTTTTAACGTATGTACCCCCCCATTCCCCCCCAAAGAAAAAACAAAAAAACAAAGGGTACCCCACTGGGTTAACAAAACCCACAGATGTTCTCAGGTGAGCACCTGGTGAGTGGGCTGCACACATAACATTGTTTGTGTCTGACCCAAATAGTGACGTGAACCCACATTGTAGGTTGACTATCTACAAGATAAAAGGTTGGGGTGAGCAGGTGCAATGACAAATACAATGTATTTAATTTTACATTATGGGGTGTTTAATGCCAAACTTTCAAGCTGTTGAACAGGACTGTACACTATAAAGCAATGCTCTCTCAGTGTGTGGTTATGACGGAGGGAACTAAGCATCAGAGAGGATGTGGGTATGTTGTACAGTAGGTTGTGTGATGTGCTGCCACTCCTCTTTATCTGACAAAACTCTCTACATCGTTTTTTTTTATTCATCTCTTCTGTCAGCACCAACATCATGTTTTTGGTCTATTTCTGGATTCTGGTTTCATCAGAGATCGGATGACATGAGCACTATCCTCTGTTATAATAGCGGCCTCTGGGGTTTTTGTGTGTCACATCATTACTCAGATCCATGCACAAATGTGCGTCTCAAACCAACCACATGCACATGTGTGTAACACATTTAAAATAGCTTAAACATCAAGCACTGTCAAAAAGTGACTCCTCGCATTCTTTTTTTTGTGGTGTACAATAACAAAGACCAGTTACTTGGTAACTGCACTTACAGTACATCATCAAACGAGAAGTTGATCCAAGTTTCTAACAGCAACCTAATATCTGTGCCTGTAATCTGTTTCCTACTACATAAATGCTGTACTTTGACTTATGGAAGAGAATAAAATAGAACAAGAACTCGACAGTGTTCCTACAGTACTGTACCCGTGCACTCTTTGGAATGCTGCATTTACTTCAGGCTTCTGCAGTGATACTGATTGTTTAATCTTCTGTCCTATCTGACTTTATCACTTTATCTCAATCTGCCCTCAATCTCCTTGACCTTAATATATCTTTTCTCTCTTCTGTCACATTATCATTTTATAATTGGGACTGAAGCAATTGTGGTGTCAAATTCTAGCTGAGGATCTTCGGCTTTCTCTAACCTTTAATCATTAACATGCCCTGCTACATGCCCATGTCCACCTCCTCCATCTCGTTTCCCGTATACTTGTGGGTCTTCCTACAGCTCCATAAATCTCTTAGAGCCAAAGGACAAGCAAAGCAGGGCAGTACATCACCGCTGGGCCTGTCACATACAGTACGTATGGCTTAATGAGGCAAACTCAGCCTGCAGGAAGAGGAGAGGGCAGAACACGGCCTGTTAGTCAGAGGAATGTCAATCACTCAAGCACACACACAATACACATACACACACACACACACACACACACACACACACATACGCACGCACACACACACACACACACACACCTACACACACACCTACACACACACACACACACACACACACACACACACACACACACACACACACACACTATCCACCTATGAGTTGGAACATCATTCCAGTCTGTCTGTCAGTCTTCAGTTGGTTATTATGCCAGTGACATCATATCTCAATTTAATCTCTGAACATATTAGAGTACCAGTATTAATATTTTAGTCACCGTTTCATATTTGGGCTTGAGTGACATGAAGTCGTGGTGATAAGGAATATAGCTGTGTACTCCTGACAGCTCTATTATACATTATACTACATATGTGAAATACTGCAGCACAGTAATATAAGCTACAATAGGACTGGCTGGCAATTTGTGCATATTTATTTAAATTAGAATTCTGACCTTCTGAAGTCAAGCGTATAAATTGTATTATTACAGTACATATTCATGCTACAATGTTGTTGATTTTTCTTTTTTCACAGCAGCTCAGATTATAGTCTCCACTTAAACATATTCAAAATTGTGTTCAATTATTGAGATTTTCTGTGAAAACATTCCTAGAATCAATGCTTTATAACAGAAAATGTCAATACATACAAAGCTCTTTTCTTCTACCATTTTGACATTCATACATTTAATCATGGCATGCCCGTATCACCAAGCTGTACAGTCCTGTGCTGTTTCCATGCAATGTGTAGGCCGTAGTTAAAGGGCTTCAGATCTTTATCAATGGTGCTTATCCACATCTGGCTTGGCCTCTTGGGCGATACCAAGCCATTGATGCAGGATCACAGTGCTTTTGTCTGGTGAGTAAGTGGTGAGTTTCTGTCAATGCGTCCAAACAATCACAGTCTTTAGGCCCTGATCATCTCAGTTATTGACATCTGAGACGTTCTGTGGGGTACTTCCTTGTTTGTTATATGCTTTGTATAGTGGATGCGAAGTAAAGTAACACTGCTGGTCAAAGGTGTTTAGTATTCTGCTGGTGGCTGCAGTCAGTGTCTATGTCTCTGTGCACTAGCAGAATGTAGGCATTGTACGGCCAGAATTGTGTCTCCTGTGCAATATTAGAACACCAGATGTGCTTATCAAAGTCATTCATGCACTTACGTATAATCTCTATTCATCTCTTCTCTTCTGGGTCACTTCAACTAAAGCAGTATAGCTTGCAGCCAAGATAGACAAAGAAGTCCAGCTGCTCTCCGTCAATGCCTGCAACCTGAAACTACATAAGCCAAGGTGGCTGGATTGTTATCAACATTTTGTATTTGGATCAGTTGATATTCAATCCATATCAGCCTTCACTCTTCATTATGTCAAGTGACAGAAGCAGAATCTCAAGCATTTCTGCCAGACATGCATAGTTGGGGGTATAGGGTCTGTCCAAATATCCAGGAGAGATATTCATTGTTCAGGGGCAGTTTATTACAGGGTCAGAATGCCAAGTAGATGATACAGTATCTGATCAGTTGAGGGTGAAGGACCTTGCTCATAGGGACAACAGTGGCAGCTTGGGGGTGCTGGGGCTCAAACCAGGAACCTTCTAATCAGCAGTCCAACACCTTAACCACTAAGCTAACTGCCGCCCTGCCCCAATACAGAGTCCAATACACTGGTGTCAAGAATAGATTTGGTGCAATGGTGCAACTGACCATCAATGGTTACACAGTTGACCATGTATACAGCTCCTTCATCACTTCCACGATCGTCGGTGGGATGCCTTAGTTCTGGAGGAACAACCATAGAGGGCTGCTGAAATTCATGTTTGGTATACAGTACATCATCATGTTGAGACTTGCAATATGACTGACCATTGATCTGCCTTGTGTGAAAGCCATTCTGTTCCAGATAGCGATAAAGGAGTCTGCCTGGTGTACCTGTGCTTTGCACTTCTTACTTTTACAGAGAACGAGTTCTCTCTACTGAGCCTCTCACTTTTCCTCTACCAACTTCCTGCCTGCATTACTGATCCAATCCTTGGATTTGCCTCAGGGCTCTCTGAGCATTGCCTCTGTAGCTTATATTAAATTCAATTTTATTTCTTTGTCACGTACACAACCATAGACTCTGATATGCTTTAAGATGCTTATACAGCTGTCCATGATCTAGCATAGAAAGATTCACTACATAAAAAAGTACATTTAACCTAAATACATTTTTCAATTAAAATAAAATACAAAATTTCTAGTGGAAATGTACAAATTTACAAAAGTTACAAAATAAAATAAAAATATAAATATATAAATTACACAGGGTTTAGAGAATATAAAATAAAAATTTAAACTGTGGGATATAAAAATATAGAAAATAGAATTGTAAAAAATATGTGTGTGGTTATGACAACAGCTGGTGGTATCAAAATGGTCCAAGACTAGATACAGTATGTAACATGTCAACAGATGGCAGCACAAAGCTGCATGCACAGTCACAGGGAGCACCGACCTTCATAAGTCAGTGTGGCAAAAGACATCGTCCTGTGTACATCAGGAGTTGTGCAACTTTTAGCATGTATGCTATTTAATGATGGACAAGTTAAAAAAAGAGCAATGGTGAAATTCTCATGAAACTGGGACAGAGACATTTGACATGATTCAAGATTATGGTGAAGTTGCAATTAGTCGTTAGTCAACCCCCCAAAATATTCAAACTTTCGCCAACTTGTACATGAGGACTGTTGGAAAACAATCCACAACATTGCTGCCATTGTCGGTGTGTCATATGGAACTGTCCAGGCAATCCTCACATGTAATTTGAACATGCATAATGTTGCTGCCAAGTTTGTCTCCAGACTTCTGAAGGAGCAGAAGAAACATCCCTCCAAAGTCTGCTAAGAACTCCGGGACTGTACCTCATGTTGAGGATCATTACCGGTGACAAAACTTAGGTGTAGGAGTCCAATACTCTCGTTGGCTCTCCTTGGGTACGGCCACAGACAGGAGTCCAATGTGGTCGTTTCCCGGCTGGGAACAGGGTCTTAATTGGATTGCTCTTAATGTTGGCAATATCTGTACTGTGGCCCATTTCAAACTCTGTACTATGATGAGCATGGCAGCTTTCCATGACCTTTCATCTAGTATTGGTGAGGACATGGTCTATCTTTTTGATGGTTTGACTATCATTGGAGTACCAGGTGTATGAATACAGTACATGTTTTTTTGTCAATACTGCAGCTGACCAATTCAAAGTTTTGTGACCAGCACAAAAGTTCAGCAGCATTTCTGGGTTGTCATTTGGAATGCCACTACCAAAGGGACCAATTACAGTTTAATAATTGTCTCTTGTACACCAGACAAAATATCCACCAAGTCACCAAGGCATACTAGCAACTCAATAGGTTTTGCCAGGCTCCGTGTCTGCTCCAAGAACTGGTAGAATCTACATGTGACAAAAAGGCTGCCAAAGCTGGTGGGTGATCAGTGCCTTTGTAGCAGTTGGGTCACATATCAGTGCCACCACAGACTCAGCCAGAGCCCCAACCAGTGGACCAAACCAGATGATAACATGGTCCACTACCTTACTTTCAGTTATCTCATCTCCTAAAGTTCAAAATGACACACCTGCCCTTGTTACTTCATTGACAAAAAAAGCATGCAGTACCTGTCTCTGACAAGGTTCAGACATTCCATTTACCAACTCTGACTGCATTCTTAAGCTACATGACCTCAATTGTCTTTGGGTCTACTGTAGTTAATTTACTGTACCAAAGCTTGCCAGTTGCAAGACTGCATGCTCTTTGTTAATAGCTTGCCATTGGTGCAAGAGACTACATGCTCCTTGTTTTGCTTAAAATGGCATTTGTACGGAATTCCACTTATATGGAATTTGTTAACTAATGGATTCCCCTTGTAGGTTATAAGGTCGTGCACAGATAGTCCCTGATGAGCAAGACGAGGGCGACAGTGGCAAGGAAAAACTCCCTGAGATGGCAATAGGAAGGAACCTTGAGAGAAACCAGACTCAACAGGGAACAATATTTCTGAGGTGAAAGAATGCTATCCTGGTGATATTTTCTACATGAGCTTCAAATGGAAGACTAGAATCTACAGTATAATCACACAAGGTTTCTTACTGTTGTACTTGATGGAACAGAAAGGCCATCTAAAGTTACAGTGTGATCTAAAATCTTGCTTCTAGCTGCATGTGGTGCTATGACTAGAACTTCTGTCTTATCAGGATTAAGCAGAAGGAAGTTAATTGCCATCCAGTTTCTTACTGTATATCCTTTACGCATTGCTCAACTTTAGTAAGCTGGTTTTTCTCACCTGTTTTTGCTGAGACATATAACTGTGTGTCATCAGCATAACAATGAAAACTAAGACCAAGCTTACGTTGCCCAAAGGAAGCATGTAAAGGGAAAAAAAGCTTAATATTTCTAGCTACACTTATGTTACTATATAGAATTACAAATGAATTAAATTTGTGTCCATGTTTTGTTTCGATAGTCAGATTATCATCGTGAATAACTGCAATGCCTCCTCCTCTACCAGAGGCTGGTGTATGTAGCTGTATCCAGGAGGACTAGCTTCATTTAGAGCTACATACTCGTTCTCTTTAATCCAGGTTTCAGTTAAACGGAGTATATCAAACTGGCTATATCCACCTGTGGCACCCAGACTTTCTGCTATGGGAAGAACACTGCTCTCGCGCTCTCTAGCCCTCTCTAAAATCTGGATGTGTTCTCTAACCCTAATATCTTCTCCGTCAGAGTGCTCACTAACACACACCTATCACAAGTAAAGTTATAACTAACGACAGAGGAAGAATGTCTAAATATCCTGCACTCTACACACTGAACAAGCTGAATATTATCCATTAAAGTGTACCTGAGTCGGAGTTTAGTTGTTTGGACCTGACCTGACCAGCTTACTGTATCTCACACAAAATCTGTATCTCATGTCTCTTGTACACAAGCACATGTCTCCTGTGTGTTGTAACTTGTGACATGGAGGCTATTTCAGTATAGCGAACTCACTGTCATTTTCAAGAAACCAGTTTGAGATGATTTTAACTTTGTGAAGCCTCAGTTTCCTGTTCTTAGAGAAAAGAAATGGTGTGGTCTAAAGCTCTTCTGCTTCAAGGTTGCGCATTCAGAGATGCTCTCCTATATACCTTGGTTGTAACAGCATGTTAATTTAGTTTCTGTTGACTTTCTATTAGCTCGAGCCAGTCTGGCCATTCTGCTCTGACCTGAGGCATCAGCAAGACATTTTTACCTCAAGAACTGCCACTCACTGGATATTTTTTCAGACTATGTAAACCTTTTCTTTGTACAGTAAACTCTAGTTCTGTGTGAAAATCCCAGCAGATCAGCAGTTTCAGAAACACTTAGACCAGCCCATCACCATGCTTAAATGTATTAAGTCGCTGCCATGTGATTGGCTCATTAGATTGTGTTAACAAACAGTTCAACAGGCGTACCTAATGAAATGGCCAGTAAGTCTATACAGTGATGTTCCACAAAAAATATTTTGCTATAGGGAACCACATGTTGTTGTTGACAAGGAGTCGCCACAGCGGAATACCCAGTCCGCACTACAACTTGGCACAGGTTTTACGCCGGATGCCCTTCCTGACGCAACCCTCTCATTTTATCCGGGCTTGGGACTGGCACTGCATCCAGTGGCTGGGGTTTGGGCACTGGTTGGGAATCGAACCTGGGCCTTCCGCATGGCAAGAACTGAGCCACCAGTACCCTGCTATAGTGAACCACATGTGCCTGAATAAACCACATTTGCCAAAATGAATGAACATCTACAAATTACGTTTATCTCATTTAGCTGTCAATTTTTGTTACTTACATGGACTAATATTCAGACCTCTGTGTAGTCTGTGTGTGTGTGAACGAGTATGAACGAGTTTGTAGTTGTGCCTGCCAGCTGTATATATTGTTACAAAGCACGCTTTGTGGTTCACCTTAATACATAACAGAGATGATGTGTGTAAAAAGGCAGTAATTGTGCCCTTTTTTTGGCTGAGAAACATGAGCTGTCTGAGTTCAAAACACTGCTTAGATGCAGTGGGGCATCATTAGAGCTGTCATCACACCACTTATATACACCCTCTCTGCAACACACTCAACACCTGATCTTTTGTCCCTGGTCTTATGTCATTTTCTTGTGTCTTTTTTATTCCAAACTCCCAACATACAAACATTTTCTTTTATCTTCCCCCTTTTCACTGCAGGTTTAATAGTCTTGGTCATATACAATACATTACCTCCACGCTTCAATGATTTTTCTATTACCCAGAGTAAGTGATGCTTTTCTTCGCCTCACATCCAGGTTTCTTATATGTTACAGTATATTCATAAAACAGTGTATGGAATGTAAAAAATATAATACATACAAAATAATTTTAACTTAATATTCTATAAGAGAATACTAGTGTTCCCTTTCAAAGGCTACACTCGATGCTGCGCGAAAACGCTATGGGAATATCTTTTCATATTGCCGGTTGTGAAGCATGTGTGTACTGTGTATCAAACACGCAAAATTTTGGCTTATATAACATCGGTAGGGTGACGTCATCTGATTAGACGCACCTGCAGGTTATAAATAGGAGTGAACCAGAAACTTCCCCCCCCAGGGAAGGGCACGTAACGTTCTTCCCTATAAGAGCATGCCCTCCCAGGCACCCCCAGGGGGTTGGTCTTCAGCTTCCGCCGCTGCTGGTGTTTCCGACGACACCGATCACCAAAGATATGTTAGTGCCTCGGTCATATCCTGCTATATTCCAGGATGCCGAACCACTAACACCCCCCGTGTACTAAAACTCGTACCCCTTTTGGAGAAGCTGGCAGCGTGGAAGTTCTGCCAGACATACTGTATCTCCCTGGGTGCTAAAGACTGTAGAGAAAGGCTACAGGATTCAGTTTGAACATGAATGAATGAATGAAAGATGAATGAATGAATGAAAAATCCAACCAGAAGATTGGTTTGTGACAATAGACTTAAAGGACGCATACTTTCACATAGAAATTTTGCCACAACACAGAAAGTTCCTGAGGTTTGCTTTCGGGGGAAAAGCTTACCAGTATCGGGTCCTTCCATTTGGTCTAGCTCTGTCACCCCGCACATACACAAAATGTATGGATGCAGTCCTGCCTCCCTTATGACTCCAGGATATCCATATTCTCAATTACATAGACGACTGCCTAATCCTGGCCCAGTCTCAGCTGCTAGTGCTCCGACATCGCGATGTCATCCTAGCTCATCTCCATTTGCTGGGTTTGAGACTTAACGCTACCAAAAGCATTCTCTTCGCGGCTCAGAGGACAACATACTTGGGTGTCAGGTGGGATTCGATCAGTATGCAGGCACAATTGTATCCCGCTCGTGTCGAATCCATCCTCAGTGCCCTCAAAGAAATCAGACTAGACCAAGAAGTGACTGTACATCACTTTCAAAAATGTTTAGGCCTCATGGCAGCTGCATCCACGGTGATACCTTTGGGCCTTCTGCTTTTCAGTTGTGGCTAAGAGCCAGGGGATTTCATACAAGGGCCAATCCCCAAAGGCAAATAAGGATTATGCGCGAAGGACCCCGGTTTTTGACCTTGGGTCCCACTCTAGGTCCGTCTTGCCGTTGCAAGATGCTAATGACAGACGCTTCCCTTACCGACTGGGGCGTGGTCTTGGATGGCCGTCCAGCCCAAGGGCGCTGGAGAGGTCATCTTCTCGCATGGCACCTCTCGGAACCTAGTGGCAATTGCCTCAAAATAATGGCTCTACTTTTGGCCCTACAGCACTTCCTCCAGCTGCTGAGAGGCTACCATGTTCTAGTGCGGGTGGACAACACATCGGTAGTCTCCTATATAAATCACCAGGGCGGACTGCACTCGTGCCGCTTAAACGAGTTAGCGCATCAGATTCTGCTCTGGGCGCAGGACAAGTTCTTGTCCCTCAGGGTGATTTACATTCCAGGGCACATGAATGTGGGAGCAGATTTACTGTCCAGACAAGCTGTGACACACGGGGAATGGAAACTCCACCCTGACGTATTCAGCCAAATCTGGGAAAGATTCTTTACAGCAGAGGTGGACCTCTTTGCCTCCCAAGAGATAGCACAATGTTCCCTCTACTACTCTCTGACTCATCCAGCTCCCCTGGGTCTGGACGCGATGGCCCATACGTGGCCCAATTTACGCCTTTATGTGTTTCCTCCAATACCTCTGCTCCCAGGAGTCCTGGCGAGGGTCCGTCAACACGATTTGCGCCTCTTACTGATAGCACCCCATTAGCTGGCCAGAGTATGGTTCTCGGATCTAATATCTCTCCTCGATGGCTCACCTTGGATGATTCCAGTGAGGAGGGATCTTCTGTCTCAGGTGCAGGGGACAATATTTCATCCCCGACCCGAGCTTTGGAACCTTCACGCTTGGCCCCTGAACGGGACCAACTAAGTCAAGCTGGTCTTCCAGCCAGCGTAATTGACACTATTTTAGCTGCTAGGGCTCCCTCCACTAGAAAAGCTTATGCCCTCAAATGGAATGTATTTAAAAGTTGGTGCATGACGAAGCAGGTAGACCCAGTCCACTGACGAATTGTTTCAGTGCTGGAGTTCCTGCAAGAAAAGTTGTCCTCAGGCTTGTGCCCTAGTACCCTCAGGACGTACGTGGCCGCTATTTCAGCCTGCCATGTTCCGATTGAAGGGGTTACTGTGGGAAAACACCCTTTAGTTGCCCGTTTTATTCGTGGAGCTTAATGGTTGAGGCCACCCACTAGAGCTACGACCCCTTCGTGGGATTTATCTATCATGCTTGAAGGGCTAATTGACACTCCTTTCGAACCAATAGAGTCAGCACCTGACAGGCTTCTGACTCTTAAGATGGTTTTTCTTATGGCCATTACCTCTCTCAAGAGGATTGGAGATCTGCGCGCCTTGTCAGTCTACCCATCCTGCCTCAACTTTGTCCCTAGGCTAGTCAAGGACATTTTGCATCCTCACCCGAACTATCATCCGAAAGTTCCATTTTCAACCATGCACTCTGTTGTTCTTGAAGCCTTCTGTCCTCCGTCTTTCACAGCTTCGGAGCAGGAGAAACTTCACCTACTGTGTCCAGTACATGCTCTTCGGATTTACGTCCACCGCACCAGCCAGTGGCATAAATCAGAGCAGCTCTTTATATGCTAGGGAGGCGGCAACCGGGGGGCGGCCGCCACTACACTGGGTGAGAGATGCTATTGCCCTCTCTTACGAGGCGCGTGGGCTCACTTCACCTCTAGGAATCAGGGCTTATTCAACCAGGGGGATCGCTTTATCTATTGCACTAGCAAGAGATATTCCCCTGCAGCAAGTGTATGATGCGGTGGGCTGGTCCACTGCGCTCACATTTGTTAGATTTTATAGTCTGGATGTTCATGCCACTCCGGGCTCACGAGTCCTAGAGTCAGCTTCCCAGACATAGTTCTGAGACCTCTCTGCCTTGTGTGTACACACTACACAACTCGGGGGTCCAGACACTTGCAGTGCGGCGATGTTGGTACTCTCATTCCCATAGCGTTTTCACGCAGCATCAAATGTAGCCTTTGAAAGGGAACGTCTCGATGCTGCGTCCCAATGCCGCACTGCCCACATGACCGGACGTCCATTCAAACAAATCAATCAGAGGAATGTTTCCGGTTCACTCCCATTTATAACCTGCAGGTGCCTCTAATCAAATGACGTCACCCTACCAAGGTTATAAAAGCCAAAATTTGACATATGCTTCACAACCGGCAACATGAAAGATATTCCCATAGCGTTTCCACGCAGCATCTCGTTCCCGCCTTTTCAGGGAACAGGGTTACAGCAAAGTAACCCGAGACGTTTTAAGTTGTTTAAAATTTCTTTAACATTTAAAACTGTGTACTGTGAGCACTGAGAGCACCAATTGTTTGACTGTTCATACTGTACATCTATTTTCTACAGATACGATTTTCTATGAGATAAAAGCTATTAAAAAGCGTTGGGTGATTTGCCTAAACTGTCAGAGCTAGTGTTAATATAAATCACACCATCTTCCAAAAATAAACAAACAAACAAACACAAAAAAACACCTTATGACCAATCAAATTTGAGCATTCCAGGTCTTTAAAATACACATTTACATACAATAAATTCTCTTTAACATTTAAGTCTGCCTCAAGGTCTGAGGGCAGTGAATGTCTCTCTGTCCATCCATCAATTTTCTACAGAACATGCAGTATCAGATAAAAGCAATGACTAAATGATTGTATGATGCAATGCGGCGTAAAGAAATTAATTCTTGTGAAATTCTTGACTTTTACTTTAGATTTTGACTGTAAACTATTAAAAAGCACTGACAATTAAAACTCCTTTTAAGAAAAAAATTCCCTTTAACATTTAAGGCGGCCTAATGCTACTTCCACATTATGTGTCTAAAGTGAGTTAAATCTATGATCCTAACCTGACACATATCTGATTTTTTAGAAATGTCTGAATGCACAAAATAGATGTTCTTCAGATCGGACAGTGAGGCACTTCTGTTTTTGGTCCTAGATCAGATATACATGGTCACATGGATTTTCCCTCCGCATTTGCATTCAGTGCAAAAAAAACAAGCCATAAGCCATAAGCCATAACCCTTGTAGATGCAAGGTGACAGTGCTAACCACTGAGCCCATGCTACCAATACTGAATGTAATGTTGTAAGAATAGTCAGAAGTCACTATAAAAATCATGGTAAAATGCATTTCTGTAAGAACAAAACTATTTGAGTCATTATACAATCTGTGAATTTATTTTCTTTAAGCAGTTACAAACGTCATAATAAGTACCTTATACTATAACCTTACCGAAACCTTCTACATTAAATTTTTCTTCAAAAGACATAAGAAAGATATAAGAAAGGCCTGGTCTCTCTCTTTCTCCTAATTAGCTAATGTCAAGAATAGTGATACAGAGCTTATCCTGCTTTAAACCTGCTTTACTGTCGTCATAAAATGGTAGT
Source organism: Channallabes apus (assembly GCA_030522415.1). Lineage (NCBI taxonomy): Eukaryota > Metazoa > Chordata > Actinopteri > Siluriformes > Clariidae > Channallabes > Channallabes apus. Next base: position 9,241,667 of record CM060130.1, read on the forward strand.
AATTGTGTTAATCAATCTAAAGCCAAGAATTACAATTAACGATGCTTTAAAAAAAAATTTGGAGCTAGTCGTGTAACACAGTATCACTATCTGGAACTAAATCCGTTTGGTAAATCATTGTTTAGATTTAAACTGGTAATGGATGTGGCCTTAACCAGAAGGATGATGTTGTTGTTGTTTTATAAAAACAAAATAAATAAATTAATTAAAAAAAAGTCCTGTCATCATGATGTGAGACTTCTGTCTTTGATGTTCATTAACTCTAGTTATGCACTCAAGTAAGCTTATCAACATCCTTTACACAGGATTTTAATAAAATCTGATTCATAATTTCTGATTGATTAATTCAAACTATTTTATAGTTAAAACTCAGAGCATTTTAGCCATTATTTGTTTTGCTGTTTTTTTTTTTTTTTTTTTAATAAAAATATATAGGACTCATTGTGGAGTATAGAGGGACATATCCTTTCTTTTTTAGCACAACCTAGAAAATATGATGAACTGAATTTTATTTCAGGTGGCTTAGTGGCACCTCCAGGGTCTGAGTTTGATTCCTGTCTCTCTGTGCATAGAGTTAGATCGCGGTATAGGCGATGAGTGAGTGAGGGTGAATTTAAATTTATTTTAGCCAACCAACCCACCAAAAAAACAACACAGCTCCACAAAAACACATGTTTTCATTGTTGTTTTTGGTTGTTTTTATGAGCAAAAAAATGATAATCATATGCTAATTTTGAAAGATGTTTGAAAGATCTTTTCGGCATCATTTACATATTCCATGAGTGGTAAAATTTACTCTTTATAAAAGTAATGAAAATTGTTCTATCTGACAAATACAGTTTGAAAGACTTCCGGCAAGGCTTCCATTTATGTAAGCATATACAGTATATTTTTATATTGGTCTGGAACTACTACTGTATATGCTGTGTTGCTGGCACTGATCTGTGCCACACAGGTTTTAAGAGTTTTAACCCTTAACACACTGGCCAGGCCAACTGCCTGTCAGGGTCACCATGCTTTACATTACCTAGTAAGGTAATTTAAAGCATGTTGACTCTGACAGGCAGTTGCTAAGGATGATGTAAATGCATCACTTACGTAACACCAGATGTTCGAGGTAATGAATGTGGTAGTTGTTTGTCTCTTACAACTATAGCGCACCCCCTATTTGTGTGAATATATAGCTACAATAATGTAGATAATAAATAATGTGTTTGAATTCATACAGTATACATTCAGCTTTTGTGTGCGTGTGTGTGTGCGTGCATGCGTGTGTGTTTTAGGAACCTAAATAAACCTGTAATAAACCTGCTTGAATGTTTCAATTTTAAGATGCGTAAATTCTTGTGTAACCTTCTCACCTGCGTGGATAATTGCTCCGCGCACACAAGGATAAGTGTGGCTTGGGCTGTTAAGAGTGTGTGTGTGTGGGGGCGCAAACACAATGTTGTTATTTATAGTCATGTTCAATTGCCCTCTGGCTCAGCATTAACCTAGCAACAACACTGTGTGAGGTAACAATAAAATTAAGCCAAAGGCCAAACAGAATAAATGCATTTTTACAGACAGACAGACAGACAGACAGACACACACGCACGCACGCACGCACGCACGCACACACACACACACACACACACACACACACACACACACACACACACACAGCTATAAAGAAAAGATGAAAAGAAAAAAAAAAAACTAAAATGTAACCAATATGTCATCAGTACAGATCAAATTTAGAATCAGAACAAAATCCAAATCTAGTTTATCAAATTGTTGACATTTAAAACAAATCAACCAAAAAAAAAATTCTCACTTATCTATGCAGTCATTTATAAATAACTACTGTAACAAGTACCTTTACATGGTGGGAAAAAGCGTTTTAGAAATAGTTAAAAGGTTAAAGTTTAAAATAAGCTGATCAGCTTTTATTACAGTATTTCAGGTTGAAGTCTGTATGGCAGAACTCTCTGCCTAACTTATTAATATAAAGAAATATAATTTTGTAAGGTTGAGTATCGTATGCATTGTTTACGCAAAGTTGTTCTTCTTCATAGTGTACTTGCCTTTTTGGGGGAATAAGCCATGGTGTGCTGCACCTTTGTTTGAGGGTTTTTTAGGTGCATTACGGTTGTTTCTGTGTCTTCTGTGTTCTCTGCTTATACACAGTAAATGATTGTGTTGATTGGCTCTGTTGAGTAGCATGTTCAGCAACGCCCACCTTGATGGAAAAAAATTATTTATGGAGCAGGTTTAACTTCAGGCAAATAACAACATACTGCCAAAGTTTCATTAAGTTCTGTGGAGCCAGTTCTGTGTGATGCTGCGACCAAATCTGGCTGCACAGACATACAGATATACAGACATACAGACTGGTTTCGGGTCCTCCAATGTATGAAACGTAAGGATATTGCTTGAAGACAGCTCTATGTACAAACAAAACCTTTTTAAAATTGATTTAATGTGTTAAACAGAACATGTCATGGCCAGTGGTGTCAAAAGTATTCACATTCATTACTTGAGTAGAAGTATAGATACTAGGGTTTAAAAAGACTCCTTTAGAAGTTGAAGTATCAACCCAAGCTTTTTACTTAAGTAAAAGTGTAAAAGTACTGGTTTCAAAACTACTTAAAGTATAAAAGTAAAAGTACAGTGAGGGGCGACAAAAGCAAGTCTGATCATGCGACGGGGGGGGGGTTGCGCGTTCTGATCATAAAAATAGAGTAACGAGGCAATTTTTAAAATGTAAGGAGTAGAAAGTACAGATAATTGCTTAAAAATGTAAGGAATAGAAGTAAAAAGTCGGCTGAAAAAAATCATTACTCCAGTAAAGTATAGATACCCAAAATGTCTACTTAAGTAAGGTAACGAAGTATTTGTACTTCGTTACTTGACACCTCTGGTCATGACGGCTCAGCAGGTAGTGTAGAGGTAAATATATATAATGAGTTAATCTCTGAGCGACAGCAAACATAGCCTAATATATTTCTTGATGGGAGATTTAGTGCTCCATGAGCTAAATATAATGTTGCCACGTCACAGTTTGAGGATACAAATCTGAACTTGTGTTACTCTCTGTATGGGCTTCTTTTGGATTTTCTGAGTATTCTGGTAAACGGACTGCCTACACTAAATTGCCTCTAGGTGTGTGTGTGTGTGTGTGCGTGTGTGTGTGCATGGTGCCCTGCAATGAACTTGCATTCCTTTCCAGGCTTACGGTTGCTGAAGATGAACAAATAATGATGCGTTAAGCAGACTGCAGGAAAGAAAAATAACACACACTGTATACAAACTGGGGCACTTTTCCCCCTTGGATCTAGTTGCGTTACATTTTAATAAGAATGCAGAAGTGAATTCACAGAGGGCCGAGGATGAGATGATAAATAAGTCATTCAGCTCTCAGAAGTTGATGAGCAAGTGAATACATTTCTCTGGACACTAAAGCTGACTTCTCATTTGTAGGTTTATTATCCTGAGTCAATACATCCTCTGAGTTTTATTGGCTTTCAGTGCAGGTGCAGATCAGGTTTCAGGAGCGTAGCACCATTTCTGTCAACACGCTATATAACTCCCATGTGAGCATCTGTCATTACCATTTTTATTACACGAGGTTCACTAAGTGCATATTAACAGCTAAGTATACACTCGCCAGGCACTTTATTAGGAACACTATACAGTACCTATACTGGGTAGGGGCTCTTTTTGCTTGCTCTCAAAACTGCCTCAATTCTTGTTGGCATAAATTCCCCAAACTGTTCGAGAAATTCCTTAAAGATTACGGCCCATGTTGTTGTGAACGCATCATGTGATTCCTGCAGATTTTTAGGGTGCACTATCATCACACATTGCAAATCTTATGTTTAATTAACCACATCACAATCATGTTTTATTGAATTCAGCTACAATGACTGGGAAGGACACTGCAGAACATGAACTCATTTTCAAGCTCATAAACCCAGTTCCAGATGAGTTTTAGTTTGTGACATGATGCATTACCATACTGGAAGTCAGGGGTGATTTTAGGGTTATAAAATTTGAAGATTGAATTACAGATTGAATTATAAATAGAAAATATCATTCTAGGAAATCGCAATTATTGGTTATCCAGTTATCTGCGACCTTTCTACAGTATGTGCTTAAATCCATTCATTTAATCATAATCAACAAAAACATGTGTTTCCAAAACATAACACAACAAATCATAAGGTAGGCTAATTACTGCAAGGCTTACATGAAGGAGCACCATATACTGTATATTCTGTACAAATGAAAATGTTTTATAACATTCTGTAAAAATACACATCTTTTTTAATTATTGTTGGAACTGTGTTTGATTGTATGTTTAAAAAGGCATACATTTTTATTTAACCCTTTCATCAATAACAAAGTCATATTCAAACTTTACAGAGATTTTACCTATCTAAAAAATAAACGATTTTTGTTACGTATGCAAATCTATACACGTTTAATTAGATGAAGCTTTGTGCACAAAAATAATGTAATTACAAAAGAGAAAAATGTTCAGATACAAAAAAATATATGGGCAAACATGGTGTATAAACGTAACCACTAAAAAACATCATTTTTGCTTTTATCAATTAATTTATACTTGCTCTCACCAAGCATTTTTTTGGAAGACCTGTGCCACGTTTAATGTTCAATCAACTGAACATGTGGCGAAATTTTATGTCATACTCAACACAACCTGTCTGGCACCAACCCCACATAACACTGTCAAAGTCACAGAGATCACTAAAATTCTATTAAGAATTTAAAATATTAACTGCATGGTTTTATGCATTGTGCAGCTGTCATATAATTGACTGATTGGATAATTGTGCACAGCAGTTTCCATTATACAGGCTGTCATCTTTCAGTCATACAGTATATTGCTGCTGCATTCTGAATGGTTCACCAAATAAGTAATATTTGTTCATTGATAATCTCAAGCTGTTCTTTCGCCTGTTGATGAAAGGAGTGAATGAGGTTTAGGAATTGTGCTGCAGTGATATTTCTTCCTGCAATGTGACCTATACAGTGGTTACAAAATTGGAATGGCGATCTCGCCGCGTATACCGCCGTTTAAAGGCAACAGCGGCCAAAATAAATCAGTTGCATTTCAAAGTCATTCGTAAAATGGCCGCCAGGTGGCGCAAAGTGACATTTTCATTCATCGCAGTAAATACAACAGTGATGGTAATTTCCACAACAAACATGACAAATCTGAACCAGAGCTATTAATGTGTACTGTACAATAATGAGTAAAAAGAAAAATTATAGTAGATTTATTAACTGAAATAAATGACCATATTTTTCAAGAGAATTTTCAAGCCCCACTCATCAAACAAAATTATAACGAAATCGGCCAAGTTTACTATTTATTTAAATATAAATTTATAAACCAATAAGATCAAATAACACCAAGTTATTATTATAACAGGCTTACTTCGTTACTTATCCAGCGCTTGCTTTATTAACCTTGCCTTATTTAACGTTACTTGGGTGTATTGTCTTTCAGTGCCCGCTTGGTGTAGCGGTTAGAGCCCACGGTCAGTGTTATATTAAGCGCTGGTTCGAATCCCGAGGGATGATGTTTTAAATTTTTTTATTTTAATTATAGCAAAATTAAAATAAAAAAAATTTGTTGCATTTTGATTTTGCTTCAGTATACTATAGAAAAAACAGCAAACTCGCACGCAACCAGTTTGTATTCTTTAAATTTAGGGGAGTGACGGCTCGGTCTGCTGCTGCTGCGTGTGTGTGTGTGTGTGTGTCATTATACTGATGAAAAGTGGTGGCCATTTTGATTTACGACAGCTGTTTACGGCAGTGTAGTCCAGTGCGGGAGATGCATTGTGGGTAATGAGGTCCGGTGTTACATCTGTTACATTTTTGATAACAATAATTTTTTTCAGCCTGTTACGGCGTGTGCCCAATTCATCTTTTTTTATCCTTGGCTGGCAAGCTCTCCGGTTTGCACCCCGCGCTATAAAATACTCGGGGTTTGTTGGTTTACAGGGGATTTTTACTACCCGGTGTGATTGCGATGCCCGCGCAACAACGCGGAAGTGCGGCATTTCTAAACAAGATCAAATGACACCAAGTTTAAAACAGATAAAATACACGTGCAAATAGTATAATTGTATAACAGGCTTACTTCGTTACTTATTTAACGCTTGCTTTCAAAGAAGTCGAGTGGCTTATTAACATCACGGAGGTGTGTTGTCTCTTAGTGCCTGGTTGGCGTAGCGGCTAGAGCGCTCGGTCAGGGATTTACAAAGTGTCGGTTCGAATCCTGGATGATGCTTTTTAAAAAAAATTGTTCTATTTTAATTTTGCTCAGCAAACAAAAAAATTTTTTATTCAGAGCACGATATACAACCGTAATGAGTCCCGTAACCGGCTTATACAGCTGGCATGTGACCAACGTATTTAACCGTGAGGAGTCCATAAAATCAGTAGCAGCTAATAATTACTAATTACTTTAGTTAATGCTGCTACTGATTTTATTCCAGCTTACCTGTTCAGGTTGATTGCGATTCTTTTTAAAATATTGTCTCAGTTTTATACGTATGTTGTTCGTCTTGATGTTTGTCTTCTTTTCACTTGGCAACACTCAAATGCAAATTATTCACCGTGAATCAGCTGTTCTCACCTATCCATTCAGAGAAACTGAATGAGCTGAAATGAGCCTTTGTTTCACGACCGCGACACCCCTCTCTCTCACGCACATACAGTACAGAGTAGACCAAATCATTACAGTACATACTTTATAAATTACTAGAAACAAATTGAGCACACTATCAGAATAAAAAATATAACAAATCAAATGTTTTTTACACATACACAAGGAGGATAATGATACCGAGTTTATATTAAAATAACAAATATTGTAATATTGTTTTTGTGTTATTATAAATAATGAAATGCAGTAGGCTGTTATGGTCATCATAAACTACTAAAAGTTTACATTTGATTTGTTATATTTTTTATTCTGATAGTGTGCTCAATTTGTTTCTAGTAATTTATATATTTAAATTCGGATGCCTTTTAATGTTACAAATTTAACTCTTTGCACAATAATAAAAATGTGTCTTGCTGTACAAGCCCTTGTGTTGTTGTTTGTGCTGCTGTTCTTTAATAATACCAATAATCAGATACAAACAGTCTGTCTAAACGAGAATTAAGCAATGCTTCTTAACTCATCATTATGTGGATATTTTTCATGTTCGTTGGATAAAGTATGTACTGTAATGATTTGGTCTACTCTGTACTGTATGTGCGTGAGAGAGAGGGGTGTCGCGGTCGTGAAACAAAGGCTCATTTCAGCTCATTCAGTTTCTCTGAATGGATAGGTGAGAACAGCTGATTCACGGTGAATAATTTGCATTTGAGTGTTGCCAAGTGAAAAGAAGACAAACATCAAGACGAACAACATACGTATAAAACTGAGACAATATTTTAAAAAGAATCGCAATCAACCTGAACAGGTAAACTGGAATAAAATCAGTAGCAGCATTAACTAAAGTAATTAGTAATTATTAGCTGCTACTGATTTTATGGACTCCTCACGGTTAAATACGTTGGTCACATGCCAGCTGTATAAGCCGGTTACGGGATTCATTACGGTTGTATATCGTGCTCTGAATAATATTTTTTTTTGTTTGCTGTTTGGGATTGCCACCTTATTGTGGTCAGGGGATTTGCGTGCCTCAGTGCTTGGATGTTTACCGAGGGCTCAAGGGAGGTGTGTCTGTGTGTGTGTGTCTGTGTGTGTGTGCGCCTGTCCTTTTTTCAGCGGATTTTTCCGCTACCGCAGATCAGTTTATCAACTTGTAATATATAAATTTTAGGAATATATTAACACGTGGAGACATCATTATATGTTGAATGGAACTTGTAAGCCTTTGAATGGTGTTAAAAATACTTGCAAAACAAGTATTGCAGCCATACATTGGAGGGAACTTCTGAGGTGGTCAGTGATTGATGGCACGGTCGGTCGGAGGGGGTTGTGATCACACCTATAGATCTTTTGTTCTAGGCTATCGGTCAAATATCTCTCCACTTGGAAGCAAAAACATGCAAGGGATTTCAGCATCTCGACGCACATACTAAGCTGTTTATAAAGTAGACACTGTTTGTTTTTTCATTTTGTAATCTTTCCCATGTTTACCGTGTACTGTACAATGTATATTCATTTTTTAATGAATTACTGTAAATAAACTACACATTCCGTTGATTTACCAGAAATGACTTTTCTGTTTTTTGTGTGTGCTAAACTAAACTTCAGGGTCAAAGTAATAGCGATTTTATTTGAAAAGTATTATATATTTACAATGCTGATAAGTTCAAGCTTAGATTCATATATAAACTGCTTCAAAGTCTTTCCACCCCGTGACAGCTGAAATCCGACAGACGCAGGGCTCAAGGGAGGTGTGTCTGTGTGTGTGTGTGTGTGTGTGTGTGTGCGCGCGCGTGTGTATGTGTGTGTGTGTGTGTGTGTGTGCGCTGCAGCCTGTCATTTTCAGCGGATTTTTCCGCTACCGCAGATCAGTTTATCAACTTGTAATATATACATTTTAGGAATATATTAACATGTGCAGACATTTAAGGGTGCGCTGCCCTCTCTTGCCCCTGCGTAGAGCCCACACACACACACACACACACACACATCTATCTATCTATCTATTATATAAATACACATTTGGAATCTGCATCTACATTTTCTGTTACAAGTATAGAATTAGGTTCAGCTGAGACTCATGATCAATGGTGTTAGGGTACTTATGTAGTGATAATTAGTTTCAGCCAAATCATTAAAACTAACAATGGACTATGACACTCTTGTTTTACACACATTGTTTTAGCGATAGTTTCACGGAAGCGAGTTCAGAACTAATCTAACCAAACCAAGAAAAAAACAAACATCCGAAGCTTCAAATAGAATGAACGAACTAATGAAATTGATATATATGTAATTGATATACTGTATATACAGACGTGTGTGTCATTTTAATTCAAATGAACATTTTAATGCTTTCTGATACACTTATCAACTTATCGACATACACTTATCAACACAAACTCTCCGTGCACGCACACACACAATCTCTAAAAAATTAATATTAATAACATACATATACAAATAAACAAAAATATAAACGTCTATATTGAAGTCTACGGTGAACGCAGAGTCGGCTAAGCACACGTGATGACGCGCGCGCCCTCACCTCTGTTACGGCTGCCTACAGTATTTGGCCAAAAGAATTATAATAATTGAACGATATGCCTGGTCCTGGAAAGAGACATTAACAGTCCGGCGCTGAGAAACGAAAGAACCGAAAGAAAAAAAAAAGCCTAAGATGAAGCCCGTGCATCAATTCCAGAAATAAAACTTTACTTTATTCTGTCGACGTTAATAATGTAATAACGTAACGTTAACGTAAAATAACGCAAATTTCATTTAACAGCAGGGGGGACAATAAATATATATTTTTATAAATTTATTGCATTGTTTATGTTGTTTACAGTCAAGCCATCAACATACAATAAAATGTAAACATGAGATCTAAACTAAAAACTGTGCTCCCTGTGCTGGTGCTGGCAATATCATCTCTTTGTTCTGCTGTCTCCGGCTCCCTCCCTGGTTCTGAATCTGCCCCTTCCTCTACTCTCACTGTCTCAGAACAGACTGACTCCTGAAGCAGAAAAAAATGCAGGAAATTATGTTTTCTAACATGCGTTAGATAGTTTTTTTTTTATCACTCTATACACAATACTTTGCTATTTTTATAGATGTTGAGCATCGTGAGCAAGCCCGAGATCATATTAACGTTAATTATCACCAGCCGGCATGAATAGCAAACGAGTAACGTGAGTTGGACGCACACCAATCGATTCGACTATGGTTAATCGCTCACTCCGTAGGCTCCCTGAATAGGCGGGAAAGGGATGGAACCGCGCATTCGTCCCGGCAGGAAAAAAAAACTAAACAGATCTAACAGATGAGGACTCAGATTAATGTGCAAAAATATATAATAAAACTATACAAGTCTACATAGCCTTTATAAGACTCTACCTTAAGCGCACTTAAAACATTTTATTTAGTTTTAAAATAAAACAATTTTAAAACATCACTCGGGATTCGAACTGGCGTTTTGAAGATCACTAGTCGAGTGTTCTATCCGCTACACCAAGCGGCCACTTAGAGACAATGCACACCAGAGACGTTAATAAGCCACTCGACTTCTTTGAAAGCAAGTGTACGTCTTTGATAAGTGACGAAGTAAGCCTGTTATAATAATAACTTGGTGTTATTTGATCTTATTGGTTTAGAAATTTATATTTAAATAAAACCCTACACACTTATTTTCTAATTACACGTGATAAAATCTAAAGGCTCACTGTGTTAATATTTATTGTGCTTAAATTTTATCTTAATAAGATTTGATTTAATTTGAATTCTACATTTGTACTGTAATTATAGTACTGTGATTATGAATTCGATCAACTACAGTGTTTCACTTGATGTTATGGGCTACTACGTGTATTATTTAATGGGACGCGTCTCATTAATGAGACAGAGAATGTAAGGCATGATGCGTCAGTCTGTAGTTATATAGCGCCACTCAGTGGTAAAAGCAAGCAAATGCACAGCAAATGCACATGCCGTAATGCGGCGGCGACGTTACATACGATGCTCCGATTTTGTAACAACTGTATGGTTGATTTATCTAACCTGGGTAAAGGGTGTAGACACAGGATAAGTGAATCTAACATCTATGCAGAGTTAACGCAGTAAAATGATAGAGCTGCTTAATTATTAGGATCCATGGGCAATAAAATGTTTTGAGTAATTTGTGGTCTTGTAATGCTTTGTACCTTCCAGCTTGTCTTTCAAAGTCTGTATGATTATACAGTATAGTATGCACGTTCAGGGCTGTGTCAGCAGGAATACACTAGCAAGCTGTTACTTGGATGACAACTTATCTTCTTCTTTTTCTTGCCATTGTCCCCTCGTGTGAGGTCCTCTTTCGGAGGAAAGATCTGTGAACACCATGTGTGAGATCTGTGAATGTCACTTTGCACGATCACTTGCATCTTCTATACACAGGTTGGTCATTTTCATGTCCCATTGATGGTGTCTTGGCATGATCATCATCATGGGCAGTGGTTTTTGATTTTCCAATGATAGGTAGTGCTGCTCAGCAAGTGTCAAGCGCTGTTTATAGGACGTGCCTTTACTGCCTGAGACAGGCTTCTTGCATCTTTTTTGTTAATATCACTGATGAGAGAGAAGCAATGTCTACTACAGCTACTCTCACTGGCCAGCCAGCATTCTGATCCATATATCATCACTGAACAAACTTTGTAGCTTTGTAGATCATACTTGTGTAATCTCTTCATCACATCCGAGTGATGTTGACCCTGGCTTGGGCTTTGCCAGAAATGTCACCATCCCACATTTTTCTAAATCAAGCCCTCTTAGCATAACTCTGTCCTGCTTTTCATATCTGCCTTTAACCAAATCCTGTTATATGAGTCCTATGTCCTGTTGGGTATGTTAGCCCAGAGAAGCTTCCTGTTAACCCAGGGATGCATCCTGTTAACTCAGAAAGGTCTCCTGTCAGCCCTGTTTTACCTGAGCTCTGTTCAGATCTGCCTGTCACACCATTATAACCCAGAATTAAGGCATGTAAACACACAACCATGTCCTTTATGCTCCACACTATGCTTTATCTGACTTTTGCTCTGTTCTGCCCACAATATGTCCTGTACCACCTGAGTCTTGGACTAATTCACCTGAGCCTCACCTTACACCATCCCAAACAGACACTGTGTCAGCTTAGACCAGCAGCGCTGAAAATGCACTGCGACTTCCATCACCTGGCACTCACTTAACTACTGTACTACTGTAGGTCCGGACAGGACAATGCACCCCAGTTTTGAGGGCATGCAGGTTTCCAGGACATGCCTGCAGTAGAACCCTGTGCTGCTGATAATGTAGCTGGTACCACTACTAAGTTTCCAGAGCATCCTGCAAGCACCGCTAGCAGCATATGGCTGCAGCCACTGAGGCCAATTATGTTTTGATTAATACGTTTTGTTCCATTACTTAAAAAAAAATTATTTGTTACATGGTTGCATGCTTATTTGTTGCAGATTTTTGCTTTCATTCGAGTTGATTTCTGTGTTTGCTTATTTATTGAATGTATATTAATTGATCACATGATATATTAAGGTCTGCCTTTCATGACAGTGTAAGAAAATACTTTTTTGTCATTTATTTTAGCTTAAAAAGTTAATAATAATAATAATAATAATAACAATGGGCGGCGCGGTGGTGTAGTGGTTAGCACGTCGCCTTGCACCTCCAGGGTCTGGGTTTGATTCCCGGCCAGGCTCGATTCCCGTCTCTGTGTGCATGGAGTTTGCATGTTCTCCCCATGCTTGGTGGGTTTCCTCCGGTACTCCGGTTTCCTCCCACAGTCCAAAGACATGCAGGTTAGGCTAATTGGCGTTCCTAAATTGACCATAGTGTGTGAATGAGTGTGTGAATGTGCATATGAGTGTGTGCCCTGCGATGGATTGGCACCCTGTCCAGGGTGTACCCTGCCTCGTGCCCAGAGTCTCCTGGGATAGGCTCCAGGTCCCCCGCGACCCTGAATAGAGGATAAAGCGGTATAGAAGATGAATGAATGAATAATAATAATAATAATAATAATAATAATAATAACAACAATAGTATTGTAATATATAATAATAATAATAATAATAATAGCACAGGGTTATTATTATTATTATTATTATTATTATTATTATTACTATTATTATTATTATTATTATTATGTAAAATAAGTTGATACTTTTTTAAAAATAATAAAATAATAATTTTTTAAACAACACTCACAAAGGCATTCACACACTACGGGAAATTTGGAAATGCTAATTAACCTAATCTGCATGTCTTTGTACTATGGAAGGAAACCAGAGAACCCAGAGGAAACCCACCAAACATGGCAAGAACATGTAAACTCCATGCACACAGACCCCACATGGAAATCGCACCCGGGACCTGGAGATGCAAGGCGACAGTGCTAACCTCCAAGCCGCCATGCCACCGTGCAGTAATGTATATGTGATGAATAAAAACTTAACCTTTGTAAGGTACATTTGCCAAAGATGTGTTAAAATAATATATACAGATCATTAGGCATAAATAAATATTGAATAACTTTATTTAACTTGCTTGTCAAACCAAATAATTATTTAAACTTGTTTCATGAATCTAACTAAGCCAGTTCTAACTGTTTTAGCGTTTCACAAGAATGACAGCAATAGATTGTTAGTTTTCCTAGGAACAAACATTTGCATGCACTATTTGAGGAATGTCAAATGGCTGAAACCAAACAAAACCAAATGAAACAAACCAACCCAACTTACAGTAAGAACATTTGTCTGCGAAGTCGATTAAATTACCTTATATAATAATAAAGTATCCAATTCAGTATGCAATATAATTCCAATTTTTATTTTAAATTACAATAATATATTTTATTAATTCATTCATCTTCTATACCGCTTTATCCTGTATTAGGGTCGCGGGGACCTGGAGCCTATCCCAGGAGACTTCGGGCACGAGGCAGGGTACACCCTGGACATAATATATTTTAATTATGTAATTATTAATTATGTGCTTTACTGTCTACAGTACTATTGTCTATTTTCTCTCATGCCTTATGTTATCTACAGCCTTGGCAAAACATTTACGATAAGGCACATGACTAAAACGTGTTAGGTCACTATTCATATCTTTTGTTAACATCATGAGTAGTTATAGGTGTCATTCATCCCATGTAACTATTATTTAATTGCTGTTTTTAACATTTGATTTCAACACTGATTTTTAAACTGTATTTACTGTAAACCAGGGAATATACAGTACAGTACACATGACAAATTGTTGCATTGACTTAAAAAAAACCATACATTTTAAATGAATGTGACAGATTTTGAGAGATTTTCATGTGAAGGTTAATATTTAAAATGTATGTTTTCATTAAAAGTCCATAATGCTATTTTTGGGTTTGTTCCAAATTGCCTGAATTATTATTGATTATTGCACTAAAATATCCTGTATGACCTGCAGGGTTACCTAATCTTCACTATCTTTACTCCTCCTTTACTCCCTGTTTTTTTTTGGTCACGTCTCAAGGCCCATGAAGACACGTCTAGTAAATTTGCCCATGAGGAACTCAAAACAGTTGTTTTTTTAGAAGTCAAACATTCCATCATATCTGCAAGCACACACACACAGTACACACCATCATAACACGATCTCTATAATTAGTTAAATTACAGCAGTTGTTGTTTCTGATTATTATGTTTCTTGTTTACATGTTTTTAACTCAACTTATTTATTGTATGGTTTGTATTATTGCCACAGAAATAAGCAGCAATGCTCTCATCACATAAATGAATGTTTACAATGTTTACAACATATCTATAGAATTAACCCCATAACATACAGGAAGAATGAGCACAAGACACAAGAACAGTCTCCTTATCCCATAAAAAAAAATCCTGTACATGAAAATGAAAATCTCTAGTAAATTGCACATTGGGAATCTATTTTTGTGAACGTTGGTATTCACAAAAGTATTCACAGTATTTCAGGTAAGGAACCATGACACCTGCTCGATTTCAAAAGAATGTGAAAATCATAGCATACCTGCATGGACACAAACACAGGCATTCATAATCCATAATCATTAAATATAATTAATGACTTAAAAGTTTATATATAAGAGAGGCATTCGAGTCAAACCAGGACAACAGACTGTAGGATAAAAGGAAACTGTAAGAGAGTAAAAACTCTCTTTATTTCTCTATATAATTCTCTTCTGCACTCATCCCATCAATTCATTAGTGCCTGGATACGATCAAGATAGAACGTTTTTTTCAGTACGCCTGGGCCATGATTGGACTGCCTGCTTCACACCTGAAACACCAGCCTCCCAGGAACTCCTTTAATAGCCCAAACATGGAAATAATTTAAAATGAGGTCAGGACTATGCAGGGGATGTGGCAATAACTTCTAGCAAAAGTTGTTCGTGAATGATTGTGTCTGGAGTTACCACAGACAGACAGATGCATCTCTTTGGCAAGTTGATGACAAGTTACACGCTCTGAATGTTCTCAGGAATGACTGCAGTGAGTCACCTCAGCCAGGATAATCATTCTCATATGCCCAGCCTTCTTTAAAGCCTTTGTAGCTCTTAAATATTTTACTGCAGCTAAGAGTCATCAGTGTACTGTGCTTGTAGTCTTCTGTAAATGTCAATCAGTTTTCTATGTGAATCTGCCTTCAATCATGAGAAATTGCATTACATTGCATACACTGCCTTGGCAAAAAAAAAATGCCTTTGGCTGTGATTACAGCACACAATGTGGTAGCCAATTCATAACTGAAAATGATTCCTCATGTTCCCAGATTCATGGGGGGTGGGTGGGGATTTGGGAGTTGGGGGGGGGGTTCCATAGATTTGATAACCTGGTCATTCAGTACATTCTGGTCTTCAGCTGACTTCATTTTATTGAAACACAACATTGCTGAGTCTAGACCTGACCAAGTGAAGCAACCGCAAATCATACTGTAACACTCCCTCCGGAGGCTTATACTGTGGGCACTTCGCATGATGGCTTTATCACTTCACGCACTTCCCTTCTTACCCTGATGCACTCTGTAACAGGGTCAATCTGAACTCATCAGACCACATGATTTCCTAGATTCCTAAATACAAACATCATTCTGTTTCTCTCTTCAGTCTTTTCCCAAGAAAACTGATTGTTGATGAAGATGGTGAGAAACAGAGCCACAATTAAAGAATACAGTGTGTGTCTACATGCAGATGTGTAAAGCATCACCACTAGGCCCCCTGATAAAGATGTGGTGTGCATGACTAATGAACCCAATACTGTATGTGTTCAGGAAATTGTTTGATCTGTGGATGCTTGCAAAGATTAATAGAATGTTTCAAGAAAACTTTGTTGCTATAGCAACTTCTATACTAAGACTATGTGCACAAAAAAAGTTCTCAGGGGCACAACTAGACATAAAGCTCTGCTCCCCTCTCATTACTCAAATCATCAAATATTTTTTAGTTTTTGTCTGCTGTGTGTATAAAATGTACTAACGTGCTGCACAAACTGCCTTACTGAGCTCACTATGACTGCCACTGCCATACTGCAGCTACTGAACTGGGACTACTGTACATTTGCAATTTTGTGCATACTACAATTATACAAATTAATCAAAACATTTTGGAGTAACTTCAAATAAACAATCACACTGCATATAAATTTACTGTCCATGTTAATAGAAACACCTGTACACTTGCTCATTTAATCTAATCAGCCATAAAACAGATACAATTTAGATAGCGCTTTAGCTAATGTTTGCATAATACCAAACACTTATTATTATTGTTGTTGTTGTTGTTGTTAGGATTATCATATTTTTCTACTCAATCTATATTTCCTAACGAAGGTATATTTGATGACTAAATGTTTTTAGAGACATTTTTGATAAAACTTACATAATGGCAGTATGTTTTAAGTATAACTGTGCAGATACAATTTAGATAGCGCTTTAGCTAATGTTTGTATCAAACATCAGAATGAGAAAAAGTGTGATCTCTGTGATTTTAACGGTGTTATTGTTGGTACTTAGTGTGCCGGTTTTAATATTAACCCCCACAGATCCCCTGAGAGATCAACAATATCACATTTCCCTCATTTAGTTTTTGAAAGTCTGTATGATTTCATACATTGTACTGCTTCCATATGATTGGATAAATGCATAAATAACCAGGTGTTCTATTAAAGAGCACAGAGAACACGAATAAAATTTTAATTTGAAATACAGTGCAATTTAAAAAATGTGAATATCATGGAAGACTTTTTTTCATAATTTAATTTAAAAAGTGAAAGTCATATATTCTAGATTAACTACACATAAACTTAAATATTTTAAGAATTTTTAAGAATATAAAAAAATCAACTATTTCAAAATATTTCAATATTTCTAAAGATCAGTCTTTATCTACGTATCCAATACCTAAGTATCTAACTTTTGAAAAGTACTGTATATTCATTTATGCACTCAATACTTGATCAGGGCTCCATGAATTACTTCATCAGTGTGGCATGGTTTGGATGTGATCATCCTGTGGAACTGCTAAAACAGGCATTGAAGACCAGGTTGCTTTGATGGCAGCCTTCAGCTCATCTATATTGTTGGGTCAGGTGTTTCTAACCTTCCTCTTGACAATAACTCATACAGTAGATTCTCTATGAGCTTCAGGTCAGGCTTGTTGGCTGGCCAATCAAGCACAATAATAACCAAGGAAGTTTCGGCATTATAAGCAGGTGCCAAAGTCCCACTGGAAAAGGAACTTGGCATCTTCTAAAAGATTGCCAGCTGACTGAAGCATGAAGTGCTCTAAAATTGTTGAAAGTTGAGTAAAATGTGGACTTTGAACTTGACAAAGCACAGTGGACCAACACCAGCAGATGAACTGATTCTAGCCTCACTCCACCATGTGAAGCTCTCCAAAGTTCTTGAATCAGCTTTGCTTTGCAATCTTCTTGAGGCTGTGGTCATCCATGTTGCTTGCTCGCCTTTTTCCGACCACACTTTCACCTTCCAGTCAAATCTCTGTGAGTATGCTTTGATACAGCACTCATTGAACAGGCAAAAAAAAATAAATAACTTCAGCGATCATCTTCTGGACAATCTTCCCCATACTGTAGTTGTGGTTGCATGTACTGAACTACAGTAGATTGAGAGACACAACGTATTTATTCTGTATAAATAATAATTTAATAATTTAACTCTTCATCTTTTGAAATACTGTTTTTTTCCCTGAGCTTTGCACTGTAATCATTAATTTTAAAATAAAAAAAAGAATTGAAATATTATACTTTACATAAAATGAAACTAGAATATATCTTATTCAGTTTTGAATTAAATAAAAAAAAACCTTTTATATTATTTACTTTTTTCATTTATTTTATATATATATATATATATATATATATATATATATATATATATATATATATACAGTGG
This sequence comes from Channallabes apus, assembly GCA_030522415.1. Lineage (NCBI taxonomy): Eukaryota > Metazoa > Chordata > Actinopteri > Siluriformes > Clariidae > Channallabes > Channallabes apus. The sequence goes on from CM060130.1 coordinate 9,259,800, forward strand.
TGTGAAAAACTATTTGCCCCCCTCCTGACTTCTTATTCTTTTGCATGTTTGTCACTCAAAATGTTTCTGATCATCAAACACATTTAACTATTAGTCAAAGATAACACAAGTAAAAACAAAATGCAGTTTTTAAATGAGGGGTTTTATTATTTAGGGAGAAAAACAATCCAAACCTACATGGCCCTGTGTGAAAAAGTAATTGCCCCCTGAACCTAATAACTGGTTGGGCCACCCTTAGCAGCAATAACTGCAATCAAGCGTTTGCGATAACTTGCAACGAGTCTTTTACAGCGATCTGGAGGAATTTTGGCCCACTCATCTTTGCAGAATTGTTGTAATTCAGCTTTATTTGAGGGTTTTCTAGCATGAACCGCCTTTTTAAGGTCATGCCACAACATCTCAATAGGATTCAGGTCAGGACTTTGACTAGGCCACTCCAAAGTCTTCATTTTGTTTTTCTTCAGCCATTCAGAGGTAGATTTGCTGGTGTGTTTTGGGTCATTGTCCTGCTGCAGCACCCAAGATCGCTTCAGCTTGAGTTGACGAACAGATGGCCGGACGTTCTCCTTCAGGATTTTTTGGTAGACAGTAGAATTCATGGTTCCATCTATCACAGCAAGCCTTCCAGGTCCTGAAGCAGCAAAACAACCCCAGACCATCACACTACCACCACCATATTTTACTGTTGGTATGATGTTCTTTTTCTGAAATGCTGTGTTACTTTTACGCCAGATGTAACGGGACACGCACCTTCCAAAAAGTTCAACTTTTGTCTCGTCGGTCCACAAGGTATTTTCCCAAAAGGCTTGGCAATCATTGAGATGTTTTTTAGCAAAATTGAGACGAGCCTTAATGTTCTTTTTGCTTAAAAGTGGTTTGCGCCTTGGAAATCTGCCATGCAGGCCGTTTTTGCCCAGTCTCTTTCTTATGGTGGAGTCGTGAACACAGACCTTAATTGAGGCAAGTGAGGCCTGCAGTTCTTTAGATGTTGTCCTGGGGTCTTTTGTGGCCTCTCGGATGAGTTGTCTCTGCGCTCTTGGGGTAATTTTGGTCGGCCGGCCACTCCTGGGAAGGTTCACCACTGCTCCATGTTTTTGCCATTTGTGGATAATGGCTCTCACTGTGGTTCGCTGGAGTCCCAAAGCTTTAGAAATGGCTTTATAACCTTTACCAGACTGATAGATCTCAATGACTTTTGTTCTCATTTGTTCCTGAATTTCTTTGGATCTTGGCATGATGTCTAGCATTTGAGGTGCTTTTGGTCTACTTCTCTGTGGCAGGTAGCTCCTATTTAAGTGATTTCTTGATTGAAACAGGTGTGGCAGTAATCAGGCCTGGGGGTGACTACAGAAATTGAACTCAGGTGTGATAAACCACAGTTAAGTTATTTTTTAACAAGGGGGGCAATCACTTTTTCACACAGGGCCATGTAGATTTGGAGTTTTTATTTCTCAATTAATAACATAAACCTTCATTTAAAAACTGCATTTTGTGTTCAATTATGTTATCTTTGACTATTAGTTAACGTTTTTTGATGAGCAGAAACATTTAAGTGTGACAAACATGCAAAAGAATAAGAAATCAGGAAGGGGCAAATAGTTTTTCACACCACTGTATATATAAAACAAAACCCCTTGTCTGTAGTTGAAATAACATATGGCGTTTAATGAATAAGTTGATTTAATAATAATTTTCATCTGGACCTCATCACAATGTGTTCATCCCATTTTTAGAATTATACTGTAATTACAGGCTTGCTTACTGCTCCAAGGGTGGTTAAAATATCAAAAATACTAACTACATTTATAAAGTACTACAGTGGTGTGAAAAACTATTTGCCCCCTTCCTGATTTCTTATTCTTTTGCATGTTTGTCACACTTAAATGTTTCTGCTCATCAAAAACCGTTAACTATTAGTCAAAGATAACATAATTGAACACAAAATGCAGTTTTTAAATGAAGGTTTACGTTATTAAGGGAGAAAAAAAACTCCAAATCTACATGGCCCTGTGTGAAAAAGTGATTGCCCCCCTTGTTAAAAAATAACGTAACTGTGGTTTATCACACCTGAGTTCAATTTCTGTAGTCACCCCCAGGCCTGATTACTGCCACACCGTTTCAATCAAGAAATCACTTAAATAGGAGCTACCTGACACAGAGAAGTAGACCAAAAGCACCTCAAAAGCTAGACATCATGCCAAGATCCAAAGAAATTCAGGAACAAATGAGAACAAAAATAATTGAGATCTATCAGTCTGGTAAAGGTTATAAAGCCACTTCTAAAGCTTTGGGACTCCAGCGAACCACAGTGAGAGCCATTATCCACAAATGGCAAAAACATGGAACAGTGCCAAGTGGTGAACCTTCCCAGGAGTGGCCGGCCGACCAAAATTACCCCAAGAGCGCAGAGACAACTCATCCGAGAGGCCACAAAAGACCCCAGGACAACATCTAAAGAACTGCAGGCCTCACTTGCCTCAATTAAAGTCAGTGTTCACGACTCCACCATAAGAAAGAGACTGGGCAAAAACGGCCTGCATGGCAGATTTCCAAGGCGCAAACCACTTTTAAGCAAAAAGAACATTAAGGCTCGTCTCAATTTTGCTAAAAAACATCTCAATGATTGCCAAGACTTTTGGGAAAATACCTTGTGGACCAACGAGACAAGAGTTTAACTTTTTGGAAGGTGCGTGTCCCGTTACATCTGGCGTAAAAGTAACACAGCATTTCAGAAAAAGAACATCATACCAACAGTAAAATATGGTGGTGGTAGTGTGATGGTCTGGGGTTGTTTTGCTGCTTCAGGACCTGGAAGGCTTGCTGTGATAGATGGAACCATGAATTCTACTGTCTACCAAAAAATCCTGAAGGAGAATGTCCGGCCATCTGTTCGTCAACTCAAGCTGACGCGATCTTGGGTGCTGCAGCAAGACAATGACCCAAAACACACCAGCAAATTCACCTCTGAATGGCTGAAGAAAAACAAAAAAAAGACTTTGGAGTGGCCTAGTCAAAGTCCTGACCTGAATCCTATTGAGATGTTGTGGCATGACCTTAAAAAGGCGGTTCATGCTAGAAAACCCTCAAATAAAGCTGAATTACAACAATTCTGCAAAGATGAGTGGGCCAAAATTCCTCCAGAGCGCTGTAAAAGACTCGTTGCAAGTTATCGCAAATGCTTGATTGCAGTTATTGCTGCTAAGGGTGGCCCAACCAGTTATTAGGTCCAGGGGGCAATTACTTTTTCACACAGGGCCATGTAGGTTTGGATTTTTTTTCTCCCTAAATAATAAAACCCCTCATTTAAAAACTGCATTTTGTGTTTACTTGTGTTATCTTTGACTAATAGTTAAATGTGTTTGATGATCAGAAACATTTTGTGTGACAAACATGCAAAAGAATAAGAAATCAGGAGGGGGGAAAATAGTTTTTCACACCACTGTATATAAACTGGTAGGTTCGCTAAAAGTTAGACAGAGGCATCTACTCCACTTTTTGCATTTGACTTTCATTTATGGAAGTTGCCTACAGAAAAAAAAATTATCATAAAGTGATAGTGCAACATGATTTTGAAGAGAAGGGAAGGTTTTGGTTTTATGTCCATTACCACTTCCCATCACATACCTCCTTTGTGACTAGTTTGCTGTTCAGCGTTTTTTGTTATTTGCTGCCAGTTCAAGTAAGCAAATAAAAAATTTATATAAGGTGAAGTAAACTGGGTGATGTCATCTTTTTATTAATTCAACATCACTGTAATGGATTTGGACTGGCAACTCGTCATGGTGTATTTTCTCCTTGTGTTCCTGGGAAAGGCTCCAGATCCAATGTGACCCTCAGCATAAAGTGGTTACCGCATATGAATGACTGGATGTAATGGATTCGTGAGAAGTATGAAGAATGTGTCAGGTTTGCCATAAATAAGACGTATCTTGAGAACAGAGAAAAGATAAGAACAAAAGATGGTAAGCTCAAAGAGAAAATCCTTATAAGGAGCTGGAATAGTTGCCATACTTTGTAATGTGCTTTTAAAAGTATAGACATAAACTTCAAGGCTTCTTTGAAAAATTCAGGTAGAAATTGAAAAATGATCAGAGAGATTTATTGTCCAACATCTATCATAACATAATGATGTTTGTCACATCACCAAGCTCGAGGTTACAGTTCCCATGGAAACATGACATCACTGCAGAGAAACAGAACAGCAAATGACTTTGGAGAGCTTTACTGAAACGACTCCCATATCCAGTATGGTTATAGCCCAGGCTTAGTCATATAAATTCAGCTTTCAAGCACATATACTGAGAAAGGGATTATATTAAGCCAGGAGGAGCTATAATGCAGAAATAATTCTTTCAGGATTAAAAAGTTCATTTTTCAGTCTCAAGGCTACTACAAACATTTAAGAAGCTGAAAGTTCATTTGTGGTCCATTTTAATGGAAAAGCCAACTGATAACATAAGAATGTACATAGAATGTACTATACGTGATGTCTGCGGTATGTACAGTAATGGTTTTTGAATGCAATCCAAGATGTTGATTAAAGTTCTGTAAAAATGTAACATCATCAATCACTCAGGAATGGTGTCAAAGAATTTTTGTTTTATCTCTGAACCAGTTGAAAATCAACTAAATGAAAAGAATATTTGGTGACACCGATTCCTATAAAGCTTTATTGCAAAATAACTCTGTAACAATGTTTCACAAAACTCCATTAATACCAATAATAGTGTAATTACAGTAAGTCCTTGTCTGCTTAATTTGTGTTGAGTATTGCATACAAAACATTACTGTATGTCCCGCCTTGCCTGGTTTGCCTCACTTTACTTTGTGACTGCCTACATCATTCATCAAGTGCATATTTCTACCAGTAATACCATATCAATAATGTTACAGTATATAATTACCAGTGTAGAAATACAAGTCACATGTGGGTTTGTCCACTTTAGATCTCTTGTTAAATCTAGTCTCCTAATAATATAGCTTTTGCTACAGTCTTTCCTTGTTTTTAATATACTGTAGATTAGTTATTATTCCTATTTGTAGTTAGGTTTACTTAAGCCTTTGTTTGACAGTTTTCCTTAGTTTAATATTGCATTTGATTAACATTTTGTTGTCCTCTGTTTCTCTAACATTTTAACCTTTAATCTGTATTACACATATTAATCATAATACCATACAATTCTTCTTCTTCTTCTTCTTCTTCTTATTGTTGTTTTTGTTGTTGTTAGCATTATATTATTTTTTCTACTCAATCTCTATTTCCTTACGAAGATATCTTTGATAACCCATGACAATGTTTTTAGAGCCATTTTTGATAAAACAAATTACATAATGGCAGTTATGTTATATGGTCATGTCAATAAATGTTCTGAAATGACCTGAAGTGACAAAGAAAGATTTGCCAAAGCAAGGATTAAAAATGTGAAAAACACATAAAAAAAACAATGTTACCTGTGATAAAAAAATGTGGCATAATGTTTCAGAGTATTAATGTTACAGAAGGCCTGTGATTGATAAGCAGAATAGAGCTCTTTCAAAGCATGTGGATGATCATGTATCAAATATGGCTTAGCTGAGATGATCGACCTTAACCCACAAGCAGCATTAGACTTGTGCCCATGGAGACCTCAGCATAGACCAAGAGCCAATTATCCTAATCCAAATAGATAGAGGATGCTATATCTATAGCAGTGTCTTGACGACATCTCCTGTTTGAAAAGCAAATGCCATCATAGTATTCAAGATTGTCCGAAAGGTAAATTTTAGGTGGACTCTTATGCCGTTCCCATGTTCAGTTAGCATGTTCCAAACCTGCAATAATAGCAACCCAAAATGGTAGCAGATGGTACTGGAATAGATACCAACTGACAGCTCATGCCAGCAAACAGTTTTCCATCAAAGCGAGTTAATCACCATGCATGGTTCATTCACTTCCATGGGAGTGCTGTAGTGCCACAGAGGCACCCTATATGGAATCCCAGTTTGAGAATCAAATAGTTACATCAATAAATTTGAACTGGTGGTGGTCTCTGCCATGAAAAATGCCTGAGTCTGCCATGCCTGAAAAATGTTGACATGTGCAAATACATAAATTATCAGAGCGGCACAAGACAAGATGGTCCTGGCCCGCCACAGAAGCTACTTAAGTGGGCCCTTACATGATTGGAATCATTGAGGTTCCACTCCCTTAACTCAATCATTAGGGCATCTGCCCCACTAATGACTGAGTTAAGGGGGTGGAACCTCAATGATTGGCACTGAAGTCATTTTCAACAATGATTGTCCTTGATGAAACAGAACAGCCCATTAGGTCATGCCAGGCCTGACTGCCTACAATCTCCATACAGTACTTACCTCTTTTATTTTGCAACATTGCATAGAATTCAACAATCAGGCAACAGATTGCCCTGAGATCACTGATAGAGGGAATGACTTGGCATTATCCTCTTCAGTAAAGGCATGTCTTAAATTAAATGATCTGGCACCCTTGGCCATGATCATCCCTTTCAGAGGAAAGCGCAGTCCACTTTAAGAAATGTTTCTGATGACCAAAGCCTCAGGTACAAATGCCTTGTTAAGTCAGTCTGTTTTGTAATTCAATCATATGGATGGCCCAGATGTAGAAACTGCTGGACAAGAGCAAGTCCCCATTATACACCCCATTATACACCGATCAGCCATAACATTGAATGCACTGCCAGATGAACTGAATAGTTCTTAATTATATATCAGTAAACTGATGAAGTGTCCAACTTTGGCCCAATCCCACAAAAAAGACAATGCAAAATTCTTGCTACCAAATGTTTTAACAAGAAGAGTTGCAGGCATTAGAAATGAGCTTGACCTGCATACACAGATAGCCAGATGGTGAGAGAATCACAGAACCTAGAGGTTCTCCATAGAGGTTATTTTATAAAAAAAAAATGCTATATCATAGCCCACTATTTTATGTTATTGTCTTGGCATACTACAGTATGTGCAGAAAAAAGATTAGATGGGGATAAAAATACTTTATGTTCTAGTAACTTTGAAAAAATAACATTTAATACAGTGTACATTATTAATAGCAATATTCCACTTAAATAATACATGAAAAAAATAACAGGCGGATTGAAATAATTTCCCACTCACAGTAACTGCTTTATTTATGGTGGTTTCAGAGCCTATCCCAGAAATGCTGGGTGTGAGGTAGGAACACCCAGGATAGGATGTCCATCCGTTGCTTGGCATCATTTATGTACTGTACACATTCACACCTAGTGGCAAGTTTTTAATTGGAAACTGGAGAACCCACATCAACCTGGGAAAACCATGTGCAGAATGCTTGTGCGTAGGAACCCTGGAGCTGTGATGTGGCAACATTGCCTGCAGATTTGTTATGCATTCCTGGAACAATAATTAAAGTAAAATAATTTGGACACATTACTGTAGGTATGATTGCTACATGTGGCATTCATTCATTCATTCATTCATCTTCTATACCGCTTAATCCTGTGTTCAGGGTCGCGAGGGACCTGGAGCCTATCCCAGGAGACTTCGGGCACTAGGCGGGGTACACCCTGGACAGGGTGCCAATCCATCGCAGGGCACACACACATACACACACTCACACACCCAATCACACACTACGGGCAATTTTAGGAACGCCAATTAGCCTAACCTGCATATCTTTTGGCCTGTGGGAGGAAACCGGAGTACCCGGAGGAAACCCACCAAGCACGGGGAGAACATGCAAACTTCATGCACACAGAGACGGGAATCGAGCCTGGCCGGGGAATCGAACCCAGACCCTGGAGGTGCAAGGCGACAGTGCTAACCACTACACCACCGCGCCGCCCACATGTGGCATTAACATGACAAAATAAAAAGATTCAGTTAATCTTGTTTCAGTTCTCAATGATCTGAAATCGTAAATTATGTCTTTAAGCTGAGAGACAGTGAATCATTATCTGATTCAGTAGTGTCGGCTGGCCAAATTATGTAAATGCTTTAAAATCTCTTAAATATTAAACCTGCCTCCTAGTCCACTGCTCCTTAATAGATTTTCAGAATAAACCAATAACAATAGTAGAAAATAATTAAAACTGATTACACTTTCATCAAGAGGTTGATGGATTTGTAATTAAAACTGAATAGATTTCCTCCCTTTGGGTAGTGCTGTTATGTTTTCCTCTCTCTCTCTCTCTCTCTCTCTCTCTTTCTCTCTCTCACACTCTCTCACTCTCTTTCTCTAATTACGGTCTTCATGCATAGACAGTGTTAAGTGAACACCAGCTCTCGGTGTGTGTAGGTGGCAGTGGAGGCTCGGTCTAGTCGTTTTTTGAGACGGAAAACATGCTGTACTCATTCATCAATATGTCCCACCCATCTGTTTGTCCTCCCTCTACCTCTCTGGTCACTTCCTCATGACTCACCACAGACTGCAGTACTGTAGCTTGCACTATTTATTTCAATTTGGCTGTAATGCAAAGAAGACTTTCAGTGAAGCTGTGTTATGCATGCTAATATATTGTACTATACAGACCTGAACAACAGCAATGAATGGTTGTATTTTTCTCAAACTGTTAACATTTCTACATCCTTCTAGTTGTCTCTACTTAACATTCTACTTCAAATCAACGAAGGGATTTACATTTAGAATTCTATAATCTAATAATTAATAGTAATAATAATAACCCCTCCCCCCACCCCACCACAAAGCACTTTGTTCCACTTTGGTGTCTATAATAGTATAGTCTGTTAATCTGAAATCCAAAAGAATCTTATCCTGGACCATCGAATTTTGGTAGATTTACTGTAATTAATTGTAAAATGACATTTTCACAGGCGTATTATTAGCAGATATCAGGGAGGTGCTGGAGGGTTGGAACAAGTACATAGATAGTGTCTGTTTTGTTCTTGAAATTTATATGAGTCTGAAATTTCATACAAGCTCATAATGTGCATCTTCACACAAAAAAGACCAGATTCACATATTTTTTAAATAAAAAATATATGTTCTCAGTATAATGAACATATTAAAATACACCCTTACAGGGCTGAAGGAAAGTTTTATACATGGTGCTACAGTACAGTATGTTTCACACTCCACTATAATGGATTCAAATCCCGTTTCTGCTCATCATTCTACACAAAATGTTCACAATGACAAAATAGCTGCTCTATTGGGTTGTTACCTGTTGAAATATACTGTACATGTTGCCCCAGCGTGACATTCTCAGCACACTGGATAAGGTTTCACTCATTTTGCACCAATTTCCCCCCACTATTCTGACTAATCTCTAGTCGCAGGTGCAGAAAAGCATCTCCATAGCACGATGCTGTCACTATGAGTTTGGATAATTTTAATAAGGTGATGCACAATGCCTTGCTTACTGATTCTAAATTGTAAATTTTTTGTTTTATCAGACTAAAGGATTGTGCTTGAGTCCTTTAGGGGCTAGCCGGATGTCATGTAACATGTCACGTAGCCCTGCTTTAGACAAACAAGTCTATAATCCACAGAAACCCCACTCTGCAACTGTGAATGTCCAGTGACTGATTGTTGTGGCGTGGGTTGTTTATCCTGTGTTTAACCCCACACATGAATGGTCGCAGGATGCTTTACTTTGTTGGTATTATACAGGACTGATTGTAGTGCTCACCTTTTCTTCTCCGGACAAGCCTTTTACCAGATGCCCCAAACAATCGGAAAGGGGCTTCATCAGAGAATATGACTTTGCCCCAGTCCTCAGCAGTCCATTCGCCATACTTTCTGCAGAAGATCAATCTGTCCCTGATGTTTTTTTTGGAGAGAAGTGGCTTCTTTGCTGCCCTTCTTGACACCAGGCCATCTTCCAAAAGTCTTCGCCTCACTGTGCGTGCACCTGCCTGCTGCCATTCCTGAGCAAGCTCTGCACTGGTGGCACTCCGATCCCGCTGAATCCCAGCTGAATCCTCTTTAGGAGACGATCTGGCGCTCGCTGGACTTTCTTGGACACCCTGAAGCCTTTTTAAAAAGAATTGAACCTCTTTCCTTGACGTTCTTGATGATCCTATAAATTGTTGATTTAGGTGCAATCTTAGTAGCCACTATATCCTTGCCTGTGAAGCCATTTTTATGCAACGCAATGATGCTGCATGCGTTTCTTTGCAGGTCACCATGGTTAACAATGGAAGAACAATGATTTCAAGCATCGCCCTCCTTTTAACATGTCAAGTCTGCCATTCTAACCCAATCAGCCTGACATAATGATCTTATATAATCTTAAATAGATCTTAAATAATTCTTTTGATTGTGTAAAGCTGTTTTGAGACAATGTCAATTGTTGTTAACAGCGCTATACAAATAAAACTGAATTGAATTGAATCTCCAGCTTTGTGCTTGACAAGATTCTCACCTGAGTTAAACAAGACGATTACTGAAATGATCTCAGCAGGTCCTTTAATGACAGAATTGAAATGCAGTGGAAAGGTTTTTTTGGGATTAGGTTAATTTTCATGGCAAAGAAGGACTATGCAATTCATCTGATCACTCTTCATAACATTCTGGAGGATATGCAAATTGCTATTTTAAAAACTTAAGCAGCACCTTTTCCAATTTCCAATATTTACTGTATGTACAGTAATTCTCAAAACTTTTGGCCGCGACTGTATTCTGTGGGTCCTTGATCAGATTGGGAGCCAAGTAGTTTGAAGGTCAAGTCAGCGACCTTGGGCTCTTTGCCAGGTGCATGATGGGGTGTGTTGCCCTGGGTTCTGGTGGCTTTCTATTGTGGCTATCGTTTTTTGCAGGTACAGTAGTGCAGCACTGGCTGCAGGATTGGAATAAACAGGCTGACCGTTGCTCCCTAAAGGCATAAATGACCCATGGGTGGCCTTGACCCTGTCATTCTTATCACCAGCTTAGTAGTATGTACAAACCGGATTCCAAAAAAGTTGGGACACTAAACAAATTGTGAATAAAAACTGAATGCAATGATGTGGAGATGGCAAATGTCAATATTTTATTCAGAATAGAACATAGATGACAGATCAAAAGTTTAATCCGAGAAAATGTATAATTTTAAAGGAAAAATATGTTGTCAACAAATCCCAAAAAAGTTGGGACAAGTAGCAATAAGAGGCTGGAAAAAGTACATTTGAGCATAACGAAGAGCTGGAAGACCAATGAACAGTATTTAGGTTAATTGGCAACATGATTGGGTATAAAAAGAGCTTCTCAGAGTGGCAGTGTCTTTCAGAAGCCAAGATGGGTAGAGGATCACCAATTCCCACAATGTTGCGAAGAAAGATAGTGGAGCAATATCAGAAAGGTGTTACCCAGCGAAAAATTCCAAAGACTTTGCAGTTATCATCATCAACTGTGCATAATATCATCCGAAGATTAAGAGAATCTGGAACAATCTCTGTGCGTAAGGGTCAAGGGCGTAAAACCATACTGGATGCCCGTGATCTCCGGGCCGTAAACGACACTGCACCACAAACAGGAATGCTACTGTAAAGGAAATCACAGAATGGGCTCAGGAATACTTCCAGAGACCATCGTCAGTGAACACAATCCACCGTGCCATCCGCCATTGCCAGCTGAAACTCTACAGTGCAAAGAAGAAGCCATTTCTAAGCAAGATCCACAAGCACAGGCGTTTTCATTGGGCCAGGGATCATTTAAAATGGAGTGTGGCAAAATGGAAGACTGTTCTGTGGTCAGACGAGTCACGATTCGAAGTTCTTGTTGGAAATGTGGGACGCCATGTCATCCGGACCAAAGAGGACAAGGACAACCCAAGTTGTTATCAACGCTCAGTTCAGAAGCCTGCATCTCTGATGGTATGGGGTTGCATGAGTGCGTGTGGCATGGGCAGCTTGCATGTCTGGAAAGGCACCATCAATGCAGAAAAATATATTCAGGTTCTAGAACAACATCTAGTCATCTCTTTCAGGGAAGACCCTGCATTTTTCAACAAGATAATGCCAGACCACATTCTGCATCACTCACAACATCATGGCTGTGTAGGAGAAGGATCCGGGTACTGAAATGGCCAGTCTGCAGTCCAGATCTTTCCCCTATAGAGAACATTTGGCGCATCATAAAGAGGAAGGTGCGACAAAGAAGGCCCAAGACGATTGAACAGTTAGAGGCCTGTATTAGACAAGAATGGGAGAGCATTCCTATTTCTAAACTTGAGAAACTGGTCTCCTCGGTCCCCAGACATCTAAGGGTGTTTTCGAACCAGTGAGAAACAGGTGCAGATGATAGATGATCAGGCCGGTGATTAGAATACCGCGATATAATCTACTTTTGTGAATTGTTTATATATATTGCAGGACTATTTGAATAGTGTTTAGTCCCTTCATGTGTAACTGCGAGCTCAGCTGATTGCTATTGAAGCGCTTTGCCAACATCTCATTAAATACATGGCAGTGCAAGCTCTTGTGTGTGGGTGTGTATGTGTGTTTAGCCACAGAGAATGAGCAAACAGGCTCATATTCAACTGAATTTAAGCCAGGGTATTTCTATCAAAAACAGAGGTTTGTGAGGCACAGTTTACAATGAGCTCTCTTACCAATTAAGCTATGTGGACTGCAATAAATGTGTGTTTTATGTGATTTCCATTCACAAGTTTCCTTTTCACGTGCCTCCGGGGCTCACGTGCCTCATGTATCACTCTATCTATCCAGTTTTGTAAACCTGCTTTTATATCCCTAAATTTGAAAACAGCATGTGAGAGACTGAACACTATCTTCGAGCCACAGTCATTTAGAAACCTAAGTGGAATATGGAAAATTAACATATGGCATAAATTTTGTCACTGGCCATAGAAATTAAATGTCACTCCAATGAAAATGAAATAACCTTTAAAATAACCGTTATAAAATAACCGTTATGTACTTGTTTATATGTGATTTTTTTTGTGTGAAAATACACAGATCCCATATTAGAGCAAATACAACAAACATACTGTATCACACGAAGTAAGTAGCATACAGTATACAGTACAGGGTTTGACATTAACTTTTTTGCTCACTGGCCAATGTGGCTAGTGGATTTCCGGAGTCACTCGCCATTCAGCCTTTTTACTAGTCACAATTTTGTTACCAGAAAATCGCAGTTTTTTCTTCACCATGATACGTTAATGTTTGTTATATCTAGATTTACTTATAAATGTATGGAGCGATATCGCGGACAATATTCAAATGCAATTGCAAATTGCATTTGCAATTGCGTTTCCCATATGTGGACGCACAAACTGTGCCATAATTCAAATGCAATTGCAAACTTTGCATTACCCTTTGCTGATTCGCCTTTGCGAGCGCACACTGACTGCCAAATTTCAAATGAAAAAACAAAGTCCATTCGCATTTGTATTTCCCAGGTCTTAAAAGTCATGAACCTGTCATATTTAAATAGCAAAATCAATTACCACGTTTGCTTTTTCACTTTCTCTGCGCCGCGCGTCAAGCCGGCCAAAATTCAAACGCAATCGCTAATCCATTTGCAATTGCATTTCCAACACGTTACACAGAAACCTGTCAATCAGCGTCAGGGGCGGGTCTATACTGTGGGGTGGGATTGTATGGGGAGTGACGTCACTCGTACTCGCCGACCAAGAGGGGGATATTTGAGCACTGGAGGTGAACCGAGATTATCTCATTTGTTTATCAAGAAATAAACACACAAAAATGACAAATCGCATATTTTCTTGCTCCGGAGTGGACAGAGAAGTTTTTACAAATAAAAATATTTTTAGATCTTCTCCTGTTACAGCCTGCTGGAGCTAAATCTTTCAGAAACGCTGCGTACAGGTGTTATGCGCTAAAATGCCTCCCTGCCACTGATTGCACCCCCACAAAATCTCTGTCAAATATATGAGGACATCACAATCAAATAGTCATATTATTATTATCAAATATATTATATGAGTATTATCACGAAGCGATTTTTATTATAAATAAGAAATATAAAAATATACATGTACAACCCCTGGCAAAAATTCTGGAATCACCCCTCTCAGAAGATGTTCATTCAAATGTTTAATTGTGTAGGAAAAAAAACAAGCACATACATGCCACAAAACTATTTTCACTCAACAATCCAAACTTCTGGCTGTATAGAACACTTTAAAAAAAAAACAAAGAAAGATAACTATAGTCAACAACAACTGTTTTAACAACTCAAACAGAGGAAAAAAATATGGAATCACCATGCACTTTGCATTTCTACAACTGCTAATTAGTCTACAGTTTAAAAAGAGTGCTTACACACATTAGGGATGTGTTGAACCAAGATGATTGACATAACTCATAGCTCCAACACGAGAGGTGTCAGTTGAAACAAAGGAGAGAATTATCAAACTTCTTGAAGAAGGTAAATCTTCATGGAATGTTGCAAAAGATGTTGGTTGTTCCCAGTCAGCTGTGTCTAAAATCTGGACCAAGTACAAATCAAATGGAAAGGTTGTAAAAGGGAAGCATACTGGTAGACCAAAAAAGACATCAAAGACAAGACAGAAAACTTAAAGCAATATGCCTTGAAAACAGAAAATGCACAACAAAACAAATGAGGAACAAATGGGCAGAAAGTGGAGTCAATGTCTGTGAACGGACAGTAAGAAATCGCCTAAAAGAAATGGGATTTACATACAGAAAAGCCAAAAGAAAACCATCATTAACATCTAAACAGAAAAAAACAAGGGTTCAGTGGGCTAAAGAAAGACAATCTTGGACTGTGGATGAGAGTTAGATTCAGTGATGAATCACGAATCTGCATTGGGCAGAGTGATGATGCTGGAACTTTTGTTTGGTGCCGTTCCAATGAAATTTATAAAGACAACTGCATGAAGAAAACATGCAAATTTCCACAATTATTATTGATATGGGGTTGTATGTCAGGTAAAGGTATGGGAGACATGACAGTCATTACATCTTCTATAAATGCACAAGTTTATGTTGAGATTTTGGACACTTTTCTTATTCCATCAATTGAAAGGATGTTTGGTGATGGTAGCATCATTTTTCAGGATGATAATGCATCGTGCCATAGGGCAAAATCTGTGAAAACATTCCTACAGGAAATACATATAATGTCAATGGCATGGCCTGCAAATAGTCCAGACCTTAATCCAATTGAAAATCTGTGGTGGAAATTAAAGAAAATGGTCCACGACAAGGCTCCAACCTGCAAAGCTGATCTGGCAACTGCAATAAGACAAAGCTGGAGACAGACTGATGAAGTATACTGTTTGACTTTAGTTAAATCCAGGCCTCAGAGAATTCAAGCTGTTATAAAAGCCAGAGGTGCTGCAACAAAGTACAAGTAGTGTTTTTATTTGGTGATTCCATATTTTTTTCCTCTGTTTGAGTTGTCAAAACAATTGTCATTGACTATAGTTATCTTTCTTTGTTTTTTTTTAAGTGTTTTATACAGCCAGAAGTTTGGATTGTTGAGTGAAAATAGTTTTGTGGCATGTATGTGCTTGTTTTTTTTTCAACACAATTAAACATTTGAATGAACATCTTCTGAGAGGGGTGATTCCAGAATTTTTGCCAGGGGTTGTATATGAAAATAATATATAATTAATACAATTTCCCCCTATACTACATGTTTTTTTTATATAGATTATTTTATAATCAAATTCGTTTGGTGCAATTTGTAAATCATAAACCTATTAATTTATGTTGTAATATAATATTTGATAGAGGTTATGTTGTGGGGGGGGGCAATCCGTGGCAGGGAGGCATTTTAGCGCATAACACCGGTACGCAGCGTTTCAGAAAGATTTAGCTCCAGCAGGCTGTAACAGGAGAAGATCTAAAAATATTTTTATTTGTAAAAACTTCTCTGTCCACTCCGGAGCAAGAAAATATGCGATTTGTCATTTTTGTGTGTTTATTTCTTGATAAACAAATGAGATAATCTCGGTTCACCTCCAGTGCTCAAATATCCCCCTCTTGGTCGGCGAGTGCGAGTGACGTCACTCCCCATACAATCCCGCCCCACAGTATAGACCCGCCCCTGACGCTGATTGACAGGTTTCTGTGTAACGTGTTGGAAATGCAATTGCAAATGGATTAGCGATTGCGTTTGAATTTTGGCCGGCTTGACGCGCGGCGCAGAGAAAGTGAAAAAGCAAACGTGGTAATTGATTTTGCTATTTAAATATGACAGGTTCATGACGTGTAAGACCTGGGAAATACAAATGCAAATGGACTTTGTTTTTTCATTTGAAATTTGGCAGTCAGTGTGCGCTCGCAAAGGCGAATCAGCAAAGGGTAATGCAAAGTTTGCAATTGCATTTGAATTATGGCACAGTTTGTGCGTCCACATATGGGAAACGCAATTGCAAATGCAATTTCCAATTGCATTTGAATATTGTCCGCGATATCGTTCCATATAAATGACAGCATACACTGTATCACTATAGTAGTAGTCAAGTATTCAGTACTGTTAAGATAGCTCCCAATATAAAAACATGCAAACATGAACAGTATATTCTGCTTATTGAACTTAAATTCAAGCCTCTTACCACATGAAATTGAAAAATAACAGATTCAGTACAACTGAACTCATTCTGATATTAAAAATACAGCAACTCAGAACATTTATCATTTTAGTGTGTTGTGTACTGTTACCAGGTATTATTATTCATTATGTATTATTATATCAGAATTCTGAGTTAGGACAATGGACTCTGGTCTATCTTGTAGTGTTGACTCTTTATAGTGTGAGGTAATTTTGAATTGATGAATTTTCTATCATTCAACATGAAATCTAAATAGATTTTAATAGTGATTACTTTTTATATATAATCAGTAAATAACCTGCGAAAGGGGCAAACATTCTCATCCTGTTGAGAAGCAATATTCCCTTTAAGGAAATGATACAAACACACCAAACAGGAAGTAAATGCGTGTGTGTGTGTTAGTGATGGTGTCAAAGTGGACTAACCTGAGGTGACCAGAAGACGTAGCTTTAGCTGTTAGCCCAATGTAGCGTGGAGGATAAACCCAAACGCGGAAAGAAGCGAGTAGGCAGGATAGCCACGCGATTTAGTTTAAGGACTCTCACAAAAACGGAGCAAGGGAAAAACACAAATTTAACCCACGTCCTATAGATACACACACAATAGCAAAAGACAACGGAACCAACTGGTGGGTACTCACGGTTTGCTGAAACGACAACTGGAACTGCCATGGGCCGAACTCAATGACTGAGCGGTAAGCCATCGTTTGTTTACCTCTTTTATACTTCCTGGTTTTGCGCCCGTCTTACTTCCAGGTCCTAGTGCCGGGCGCAGATTGAGTGTGCATGACAGTACCCCCCTGTCCAGGACTGGCTCCTGACGGTCCTGGGGTGGAGGATACCCTGTGACGGTAGTCCCGAATGAGCTCAGGGTCGAGAATGAACCGGGCCAGGACCCAAGATCGCTCCTCGGGGCCATAGCCTTCCCAGTCCACCAGGTATTGCGTACCTTTGCCCAGAGGGCGCGAGTCGAGGATCCGGCGCACAGTGTAGGCGGGACCGCCGTCGATGATCCGGGGAGGAGGAGCTGGGGGGGTGGGTGGAATCATGGGTGAGGTGATGAAGGGCTTGAACTGGGATAGGTGGAAAACTGGGTGGATCCGGAGCGCCGCAGGCAGCTGGAGCCGGTAGGTGACAGGGTTAATTCTGTGGGTGATGTGGTATGGTCCGATGAATCTGGGGGAAAGTTTCTTTGAAGTGTGGAGATGGAGGTTCTTTGTGGAAAGCAATACCTTGTCACCTACGTGGTATAGTCGTCCCGGAGGATGTCGGCGGCGATGTTGGTGGGTGTAGCGGGCATTGGCACATTGGATGGCCCGGTTGGTCGTAATCCAGAGCCGCCGACATCGGTGGACCAACTGTTGGGCTGACGGTACATCAACCTCCGGCTCTGGGTGGTTGAACACGGAGGGTTGGAAACCGTGGCATACCTCAAATGGGCTTAGGTTGGTGGCAGAGGAGATGTGGAGGTTGTGTGACAACTCCGCCCAGATGAGGTAGCGTGCCCAGGAGCGCTGACGATCCGCTACGAAACACCTCAGGTAGCGCTCCAGTTGTTGGTTGGTCCCCTCCGTCTGACCATTAGTCTGTGGGTGGTGTCCTTTCCTCCGGAGGCCGGCAGGCCCGTGATGAAGTCAACGGCAATGTGCGTCCAGGGCCATCGAGGGACGGGGAGCGGTTGCAGTTCTCCTGGGGACGGTTGGTTGGTGTTCTTGACCCTGGCGCACACTGGGCATGCCTGAACGAACTTTTGGACGTCCCTCGTCATGGATGGCCACCAGAAGTACCGCTGGAGAAACTGGAGGGATCGTCGTGTGCCCGGATGGCCTGAAATCAGTGAGGAATGTCCCCATTGGAGGACCTCGGGTCTCATCACCTCGGGCACGAAGAGTCGTCCAGGTGGCACACCTGCCGGTTCGGTCTCTGTACCTCGTGCCTGGAACACTCTCGTTTCCAGGTCCAGTTGTAGGGGGGCGATGACTCTGGAAGAGGGGAGAACAGACGCGGGGTCCGCCCAGGGAAGGTCCACCTCTAGTAGTCAGGGCGTCCGCTTTGGTGTTTTTGGACCCCGGGCGGTATGAGAGGTGAAAGTTGTAATTTTCGAAGAAGAGTGCCCAGCGCGCCTGCCGTGGGTTTAGCTGTTTTATTGTCTTGATGGTGATGAGATTCTGGTGGTCCGTCCAGATTATGAATGGCTCACTGACGCCCTGGAGCCAGTGACGCCATTCCTCCAGAGCCCACTTTATGGCCAGCAGTTCGCGGTCCCCTACCCCGTATCGCTGCTGAGTGGAGTCAAACTTTCTGGAGAAAAAGCTACATGGGTGTAGCTTTTGGTCTGGACCTTGCTGCGAGAGGATAGCTCCAGCGCCCACATCTAAAGCATCCACCTCTACAACGAATGATTTACTGGCATCTGGGTGGTGAAGAATCGGTGCAGTGGTGAAGCGGTGACAAAGTGACCGGAAAGCGGAGATGGCTGCTGGTGTGAGGTGAAAAGGGAGAGAGGAAGGACGGGTCAGAGCGGTTAGGGGGGCGGCAACTGTACTGTAGTCCCGGATAAAGCGACGATAGAAGTTCACAAACCCGAGAAACCGGTGAAGCTGCTTGAGGGTCTTGGGTAGGGGCCAATGACGCACAACTTCCAGTTTCTGCGGGTCCATGGCCACACCCTGGGGCGAGATGACAAAACCCAGGAACGTGGTGGAGCGCTCGTGAAAAGCGCACTTTTCCAACTTCCAGTACAGTTGGTGGGCGAGTAATCTCTTTAGAACCGCCCTGACGTGCGGGGTGTGTTCTTCGATGGTGCGTGAATAGATTAGAATATCGTCCAGGTAAGCGAATGCCCACCGACCGAGCATGTCCCGTAGGACATCGTTAATGAGGTGTTGAAAAGCGGCGGGGGCATTGCACAGGCCGAACGGGATGACGAGGGTTTCGTAGTGTCCGGTGGGGGTGATGAATGCCGTCTTCCACTCATCGCCCTCTCTGATGCGCAAGTTGTAGGCACTCCGGAGGTCCAACTTCGTGAAGACGGTGGCGCCAGAGAGGGCGTCCAGGGCTGAGTTGGTAAGAGGCAGAGGATGTCGGTTTTTGATTGTGATGTTGTTGAGCCCCCGATAATCGACACAAGGGCGAAGTTCACCGCCTCTTTTCTTCACGATGAAGAACCTCGGTGAGGAGGTGAGGAGGAGGGCCTGATGGTGCCTTGGCGCACGGCGTTGTTCACATATTCCTCCATCACCTGGGTCTCAGTGGATGTGAGCGAATAGAGATGGCCGCGGGGTGGGACCATACCGGGTTGGAGGTCGATGGCAAGATTGTATGGACGATGTGGAGGAAGGTGGGTGGCTCGCCGTTTGCAGAAGACCTCCGCGAGATCCCGATATGGCTCTGGGATGGAGTTGGTGTCGACGTCGGGGGCCTCGGACTCCCTAGAGCACGTCCCAGCCGCTGCCTGTAGGCATAGTTCGTTGCAGGTCGCGCCCCATTGGAGAATCCGATTCTGGGTCCAGGAAATCAGAGGGTCATGCTGGAGTAGCCAGGGATGTCCAAGGATGATGGGAGGTGAAGAGATGGGGGTGACGAAAAACTTTAACTGTTCGTGGTGCTGGTCAATGGAGACGGTGATTGATTCAGTTCGGGTGCTGATTGGGCTGGTGGATAGGGGGCGACCGTCGACAGATGTGATACGAACGGGCTGGGATAACGCCTTGAGTTTTACCCCCAGTCTTTTGGCATAGGAGGAGTCAATGAAGTTACCTGCTGCACCCGGAGTCGATGAACGCAGCACTTCGGACTCGTTTGTGGCCAACCTGGAGGTGTACCTGAACCGTGAGACGGGAGGAGTTGGTGGTGACGGCGGAGAGACGGAGGTGACCCGGTGAGTGTCTCTCCCTTCTCACCGGGCCTGTGCGTTTCCCGGTCTGAGAGGACAGGCTGCCCGGTGATGTGTGGCTGACGCGCAATAGGCGCAGAGTCCTTCGCGGAATCGTCTCTCCCGTTCTGCAGCGGTCAAGGAGGCGCGTCCTAATTGCATGGGTTCCCCGGCTCCTGTGTCAACCACGGCAGGAGGTGGAGAACCGACATGTCCAGGGGTGGAGTAGGTGACGGAGTCTGCGGGTCGTGGAGTGGTGACGGTGAAGGTGGGTGCAGGCGGCAGGGTGCAAGGGGCTGGCCTCGGGCGAGAGAGAAGGCGCTGATCGATCCGGAGAGCGAGTTCGATCAGGCCCTCCAAGGTCGCAGGGAGCTCTCGCCCGGCTAGTTCATCTTTAATTCGAGATGCCAGGCCCTCGTAATAGGACGTCCAGAGCGCTGCATCGCCCCACGTGGTCTGTACGGTGAGGGTACGAAATTCTGCTGTATAACGGCTCACGGGCAATCCTCCCTGCCTCAGGTGGTAGAGTCTGGTGTCGGTCTCCACCTCGCCCGCTGGGTGTTCGAAGGTGAGTCGGAGTTGGTGGGTGAACTCATTGTATGAGTGGGCGGTGTCCGTATCTGCTTTGAGAACTGCCGGGGCCCACTCAGCTGCCTGCCCTTTAAGCAACGAAACGAGAAGAGCAATGCGGAGGCGATCGGTGGAGTACTTGGTGGCATTGAACTCAAACACCAGATCGAGAGCTGTCAGAAACACACTGCACTTCCCATCCATGCCGTTCCACTTCTCTGGTAGAGAAAGAAAAACATCAGAAGGGGGGGGAGGGGTGATGATGCGGCGCTGCGGCCCCCGCGGCGTGCGATCGAGCAGTGACGCCATCAACAGCCGCGCGGAGATCCGCATTCTCCCGCCGGAGCTCAGCAACCTCGCGGCGGAGAGAAGCGAGATCCCCGGTTAGCTGATTGATAAGCGCGGCGTGCTGATCTACAACGTCGCAAAGGCTCGCATAATCCGCTGGGTTCACCGCGGAGGGCTCAGTCATTCTGTCAAAGTGGACTAACCTGAGGTGACCAGAAGACGTAGCTTTAGCGGTTAGCCCAATGTAGCGTGGAGGATAAACCCAAACACGGAAAGAAGAGAGTAGGCAGGATAGCCACGCGATTTAGTTTAAGGACTCTCACAAAAACGGAGCAAGGGAAAAGCACAAATTTAACCCGCGTCCTATAGATACACACACAATAGCAAAAGACAACGGAACCAACTGGTGGGTACTCACGGTTTGCTGAAACGACAACTGGAACTGCCATGGGCCGAACTCAATGACTGAGCGGTAAGTTCATCATTTGTTTACCTCTTTTATACTTCCTGGTTTGACGCCCACCTTACTTCCGGGTCCTAGTGCCGGGCGCAGGTTGAGTGTGCATGACAGCTACAGTACAAAAAAAAACATTTTATGCAATTGTCTCCCTCACATTTTGTGGCAACAGTTTGGGGAAGGGTGAGATGATCAGGTGTAGTGTAACAAACTCGCTACTATTGTTGAAGACAGTAACTTGCCATTAACAGAAATCAGGGTAGGATAAGGACCACCAGAGATATCAAGTATATATATTCAAAGTGTATATACATTTAATGAAGTGCTCTACCAATTACCACTCACTCGCCGGCCACTCATACCACATTCATACAGTCCATGTTCGCGCTCATACAGAGCCCTTTCTCTCTCAACCCAAGTCCATAAGTCAATAATCAAAGCCAGGCGCCGTCCTGTTCCAAGCCCAACGTCTTTACTGTGAGCGACGTCCCTCTGAGGGTGACGCGGGTGTAGCTGATGGTTCAGCCCCGCGTGCAACAGCCGCTAGCGTGGTTTCCCGGGGGGGGACAGCAGTAACACACCTCAATACCCAGGAGAACACACACCAAACATAGAACAAAAAACCCTCCTGCATAAGCACAGCAAGAGGGATGCAATCAGTGCACAGTAAGCACATATAATGGCCACGACGGGCCTTGCACAACAAACATATTAAAATCCATGTACAGTACTCACATGCGTGTTGGACAGACATATCCCGCATTCAGGTTTCTAATTTATTAGCTTTTAGCATTAAACTTTAGCATTAAGCATTTAGCATAGGCTGTGTTATGGCTGCTGTTACCTGGCCCAGCCTCTCTTCCTCTTTTATGGGAGTTGCTTAATTAGCTCCCACAGCGCCCCCAATGGCCGGGAGCCCGTAACTAGGCAACCGCCTGTTACACCCGACTAATATTTGATCATGTAGTTCACCTTAAGCAATTCTACTGTGATAGTGGTAAACGTCTCGGGTTACTTTGTAACCCTGTTCCCTGAAAAGGCGGGAATGAGATGCTGCATGAAAACGCTATGGGAATATCTTGTCATATTGCCGGTTGTGAAGCATGTGTGTATCAGACACGCCAAATTTTGGCTTATATAACCTCGGTCAGGTGATGTCATCTGATTAGACGCATCTGGGGGTTATAAAAGGAGTAAACCGGAAACACTCTTCAGATTGGTTTGTCTGAACAGACGTCCGGTTACGTAGGCAGTGCGGCATTGGGACGCAGCATCTCGTTCCCGCCAGAGGCGATCCCTCTGGTTGAGTGAGCCCCGATTCCTAGAGGCGAAGTGAGCCCACGCGCCTCATAGGAGAGGGCAATAGCATCTCTCGCCCAGTGTAGTGAGTGCCGCACCCGTGGCCCCAAAACATGTAAAGGCTGCTCTGACCTACGCCATTGGCTGAAGCGGTGGACGTAAATCATGAAGAGCACGTACTGGACACAGTAAGTGAAGTTTCTCCTGCTCCAAAGCTGTAAGTCGGAGGACAGAGGGCTTCAAAAACAATAGGGTGAATGTTGGGTCTTTATGGAACTTTCGGAAGATAGTTAGTGAGGATGCAGTTAAATACGTCCTGAGAGTACTAGGGCACAAGCCCGAGGACAACTTTTCCTGCAGAAACTCCAGCACTGAAACAATTCGGCAGTGGACTGGGTCTACCTGCTTAGCACACACTTGCTGCAGGGGAATACCTCTTGCTGATGCAATAGATGAGGCGATACACCTGGTTGAATGAGCCCTGATTCCTAGAGGCGAAGTGAGCACATGCGCCTCATTGGAGAGAGCAATAGCATCTCTCACCCAGTCTAGTGGAGGCCGCCCCTCGGTTTCGGCCCCAAAACATGTAAAAGCTGCTCTGATTTACGCCACTGGCTGATGCGGTGGACATAAATCAGAAGATCACGTACTGGACACAGTAAGTGAAGTCTCTCCTGCTCCGAAGCTGTAAAAGGCTGAGGGCAGAAGGCTTCCAAACTATTGGGCAAGTTGAAAATGGAACTTTCGGAAGATAGTTCGGTGAGGATGCAAAATGACCCTGACTAGCCCAGGGGCAAAGTCTGGGCAGGGTGGGGAGACTGATCAGATTTCCAATCCTCTTAGAGAGGTAACAGCCATTAGAAAAACCATCATACGGGTCAGAAAACCTGAGGGGCTGACTCTAGTGGTTCAAAAGGGGTGTCAATTGGGCCTTCGAGCACGATAGCTAAAACCCACAAAAAAAGGGTATTTTCCCCCAGTAACCCCATCGATCAGGACATGGCAGGCAGAAATAGCAGTTGGGTCTACCTGCTTAGCACAGTCTTTCCTGCTCCGAAGCTGTAAAAGGCGGAGGACAGAGGCTTCAAAACAATAGGGTCCATTTTGAAATGGAACTCCCTGATGTGGCAGGCGAAATAGCAGTTACGCACGTCCTGAGAGTACTAGTGCACAAGCCTGAGGACAACTTTTGTTGCAGAAACTCCAGCACTGAAACAATTCGGCAATGGACTGGGTCTAACTGCTTCGTCATGCACGACTTTTCACATACATTCCTTCTGAGGGCATAAGCTCTTCTAGGGGAGGGAGCCCTCTAGAATAGTCTTAATTACGCCAGCTGGAAGACCAGCTTGACTTAGGAGCAGAGCTATCAGGAACATGAATAGAGATGTAACCTGGGCCACATACGGGCCAAGGAGTCCAGACCCATGGGGGGGTCTGGAAGAGTCAGAGAGCAGCAACGGGGACATTTGCTGAACTTACGAGGCAAAGAGGTCCACCTCTGCTAGCTGAAATCTCTCCCAGATTGACTGACTACTTCGGGGTGGGGTTTCCAATCCCTGTGTGTCAGAGCTTGACTGGACAGTGCAATTGCTCCTATTCATATGCCCTGAAATGTAAATCGACCTGAGGGAGAGGAACCTGATGCGCTAGCTGTATAACGGCGCGAGAACAGTTCACCCTGTCGATAATATATGAGACTACCATAGTGTAGTCCATTCGCACTAGGACATGGTAGCCTCTCAACTGCTGGAGGAAGTGCTTTAGGGCCAGAAATAGAGCCATTATTTCGAGGCAATTGATGTGCCGCGCGAGAAGGCGGCCTCTCCAGCTCCCTTGGGCTGGACAGTCATCTAAGACCGCACGCCGGCCCGTGAGGGAAGCGTCTGTCGTTAGCATCTGTGACGACAAGACGGACTTAGAGTGGGAACCAGAGTCAGAAACCGGGGTCTTAAACCACATAGGAAGGGTACGGAGCACTTGCCGCATAACCTTTATTTGGTATTGGCCCTAGAGTGAAATCCCCTGTCTTGGCCACAACTAGGAATGTTTTCATGTGCCCAAAGGTGTCACCGTGGATACAGCTGCCATGAGAGCTACAGTAAGATTTCTGAAAGTGATGATCACTTTCTGGTCTAGCTTGATTTCCTTGTAGAACGATTCGTTTACTTTTGGGTTCTCAATCCTAGAACCAAAGATGAGCTAGAACAACATGCTGATGTCGAAGTGCTAGCTACTGAGACTGGGCCAGTCAGTCGTCTATCCATGCATTTTATATATGTGTGGGTGAGAGAGATAAACCAAATGGAAGGACCCGATACTGGTAAGCTTCGCCCCCAAAAGCGAACCTCCGGTCTTTCCCTGTGTTGTGGCAATATTTCTATATGAAAGTAAGCGTCCTTCAATCGATTGTCACAAATCAATTGCTTGGTAGGATTTGAGAGCAATCACTTTGAAAGTCAACATTTTGAAACTGTATTGTTTATTTTAGATAGCGGCACATCCCGTGAAATCTAAACATTTGGACGCAGGAATACCGACTGTAGTAGCCTGACTCACTGTCTGGTAGGGGAACATGTTCCATGGCTCCATTCCCCAGCAACTTCTGTCAGGAGATGCGTACTTTCCGGTTTCATGGAAGTGGAGACCACGCCATTTTGAAACGCGGAGGGTGATGTGAGAACTGAATCCTGTAGTTTATCTACAGTGCTTAGTCCTCAAGGAGATATACTTGGCAGTAGCTTCCACGCTGCCAGTTTCTCAGAAAGGGGCAAAGATACGGCGGCTTGGTTAAAATTGGGGGGATGTTAGATGTTCGGCATCCTGAAACATGGCAGGAAAAACTGAAGAACTAACACTTTATTGGAGACTGGTGTTGCCCGAAACACCAGCGGTGGTGGAGCAAGAACACCGACCTCCTAGGGGTTTCAGGGAGAACACTTAATTCTTGAAAGGAATTCTGTGTGCCTCTCCCCATTGGGGGGCCACCCCCATGGTCCTGGGCACATGAACCTCTGGGCTTCTTAGTGAAGAAGATAATATGCCAGTCTGACCTTTTTTAGGTGGATACTGAGGCGCGTCGCACCCCAATCTTTAAGAGGGGTGGCAGGCTCAAAAACACACTCCTTGTGTTTCACGCCTCGCCAGATTCAGACCCAGTCGAGACTGGGTGGCCGACAGTCCCGACTCTTGAGCACGGCAGGGAAGGAATTTCCCGAAGGCTTGTTATATATAACTTCGCCTAATGAACCTAGTGGCGACCGAGTTAACGATATCGCCAAACAGGCCGGAAGGCGAGATAGGGGCATCCAGGAGGAATGCACGATTCTTATCCTTGATGCGCCTGAGATTCAACCACAAGTGCCTCCGCGCGAAACCCATCGCATCCATAAAACGGCCGATAGGACGAGACGTCTGCTTTTGTTGCACGCAGAGACAAGTTTGTGGCCCGGCGTAATTCCAATACGCCCTATCTGAAGAGCCCCGCCAGTGCTCAAGTCTCTCAGCCGGTCAGCGTGGTAGGCCTGCAAAACCGCCATGGTGTGCAAAGGAGCACCAACCTGAACTGCTGCCTGCAAAGCTTTTCCTTCCAGGGAAGATGAAAGTCTACACAGCTTGAAGGAAGTATTAGCTTTTCAGGAAGGATGATGCCCCAGGAGAGAGATAACCTGTAAAGCGTCTCTTCTATCTGGGCGTCATCATATAACTCAGCACTTCCACATCAATTATATTTAAGAAAATACATACATGTAGATGTCAGGAAAACACGGGATAATACAGCTTACTCCATGAAAGGGTTAACTCATATGGAGAGAGCTAAGAGGAGCCAAGAGAGCGTCATGAAGACCCCCCCCCCACACCTTCCGGCCACCTGACAGAAACTGCCGTTTAATGTTTTCCCAGTGCTTTTCAAGGAATGGCGCCAGCAGTAAAGTGTAGAGACCGCCCTCCAATATGGATTATCACGCGGAGGGACATCTCGTTTAAAACTCCGAATATCGGTGAGTTAAACACTTCTTATTTTGCCAGTTTAAACAGACACGCTAACACAACAAGGTGAAGACAAAGAATCTGAGGAGTGTTTCCGGTTTACTCCTTTTATAACCTCCAGATGCGTCTAATCAGATGACGTCACCTGACCGAGGTTATATAAGCCAAAATTTGGCGTGTTTGATACCCACATGCTTCACAACCGGCAACATGACAAGATGTTCCCATAGCATTTTCACGCAGCATCGAGTGTAGCCTTTGAAAGGGAACTACTTAACAAAGTAGACAGTTCTCTACTTTAGTACAAATTTTATTTCCAGACTTAAAGTCAAACTGGGGTAATTGCTAAAAATGGTAAAATTGTGTTTAGAAGTGTAGAACGCACTATTAAAGCCTGGTAGAATATGGGTGAACCATCATCTCCACAAAGAAATGTGCCCGGAAAAAAAAAGAGTTGATCTCACAACTGATTTTTTTCTTTCTTGATGGCATGGGCATATTCCAAGTTGACAATGCCAGTATTCATCAGGATCAAATTGGGAAGGAGTGATTCACAGAGCCTAAGACATAATTTTTACATATGGATTGGCCACCACCTAGACCTTAAACCCATTGAGAATCTTTGGGATGTGCTATAGAAGACTTGATGGGACATTGGACTGCTCCATAATCAATACAAGGTCTTTGAGATAAATGAATGTGACTCTGGATGGAAATAAATGTTGTGACATTGCGTAAGCTTCTTGAAATGATGCGTAATCCAAGGAAATGGCAGGCCAGTGAAATATTAGAGTGTGAAATATAAATAGTGTGAGTTTTTTTTTTGGCCTAGTAGTGAAGTACTGTTCTCATATTTCTCTCTGTCTCTTTACCTCTCCCTGTCTCCCTCCCTCTTTCCAGCTACACATGTCGCTCCTAAGCTGCCAGTGATCCAGACCCGCTCTGTCCTCTGGGCCTATCTGACTCGTTATGGGGGACTCATGTGGTCTGTTTGGGATGTGTGTGGTTACTGGGGATGGTTCCACTTTACCAAGACGATTTTCCTGGCCTCGGCTGATGCACACAGCTGATCTCAGAGGACTTGTGACTGCAGTCGCTTAATAGTTCAGGACTGGAGTTTCCTACAGTCTTCCTGAGCCTCCAATAACGAGCCCTGCTATCCGTTATTGCACAAGTGAGGATGGGTTCCCTGTTGAGTTTGGTTCCTCTCAAGGTTTCTTCCTATTGCTATCTCAGGGAGTTTTTCCTTTCTACCGCCGCCTTCATAATTTGATTCATAGACATTCAAATTTCATACAAACCCATAATTTCTTTTGATTTTGATTGTGTGCTGCTTTGTGACAAATGCAGCAATGGAATCTACCTTGCAATAGGGACTTCATGTGATCAGGAAACAAATTATTTTTACCAGGGTACCTAATTTGATCTATCCATTCATTGGTACAATGCAGGGGCCACTCTGGATGGAGAGCCAAACCATTGCAGGGCACAAACACATGCACTTACAGTACATACCCAATTATACACCACGGGCAATTTGGAAACACCAGTCTGCCTTTATGCCACATGTCTTTGGACTATGAAAGGAAATCTAAGTACCTGGAGGAAACCCAAGAGGTGAGATATGAACCCTCAATTTGGTGCTAAAAGCTACTCTTTGGCTACAATCTTAATTTGTACCCATTTTGTATTTAAATTTGTTTACAATATAGTATTGATTAATGACTTCTGATGACTTGGGTTTAAGGAGTCTAATCAGCTAAACAATGAAGTTAAGTAGTTGGTTCACAGAGATCTCTCATGGCTCCAAGTGTGTGTTTGTGTGTGTTTTAAAGTATTTGGCATCCATATATCCCCTTTTACATGCAAGTTAGCAGATAAAAACATTTCCAAGGCCCTTTATTTCTAAAAACACAAATACACTGTGCTTACATCAGCTCTTTAAATTGTGGTGGAGTGTTAAACCTCGCAGTAAAACTAATCCACCCATTTTTATGCATCTTAATTTGGTTGCGCACGAAATTATGTTGAGGATCCTATTAAACCCGCTCATGTTCGTAAACACACAGGCTTCTGGATACACTCCGGCACTCACCCACATTCTCCACATACAGTACATTCACAAAGACCAAGCTGGTCTTCAAACAGTCAGCTAAATGCTACAAAAGCAGACAAGGATCTTCTCTGTGGTGTGAGTTCCATACAGTATGTTGCCACAAAGTAATGGAAAATGACTTTCTATTTGTGTGTGTTTGTATGTGTTTGTGTGTGTGTGTCTGTCTGCATGCACATGAATGTGCCTCATATGGTTTCCTGTGACTTGTTACCACAACACATGTACACAAACACGGCCAAACACACACACAGACAGCAATTTACTACTGTACCTCATGCCTTTCTTCTCCCTATCATTAGCCACTTACACACTCCTTTCAAACGCCATTTCCTTGGGATGTCAACAGCGTACTTTAAAAGCTGGGTGTGACATGATGATTAAAAACCCGACCCTCATACGCTCCTTCTGTGGGTCACAAGTATATGGCCTTGGTTAAGCTGGAATGTACCACGTTGCTCCATGTTTAGGCTGTTGCTCTGACTACAGCATTGGACTGTTTTATTTTCTTTTTTTAATGTTTCCGGACATGTTATATGTTATATTAACTAACAGGAGTCAAAAATTTTACTTATCACTTATTACTTATTGTATGTTCTAGCACCAAGGCATAAAATCCACTTTGTTTCTGCTTGCAAACAAAGCCTTTTATGCTTGGGATCATTTTTGTTGTATCAGCAGCTTGGAGACGAGTGATTAGGATATAAAAAAAAAAAGTCAGATAGGCTGGTTGTGTCACTTGCCTCCATACGCACAAATTACAGTTTTACGGGCCAATCTGCTGCTGTGGACGTGCGTGTCCTCTCTGAACTCCCCAGTGGGTAATGTCTTGAAACATCAGCTCAGCAGAGGTAGACATGCCTTATGAGAACATAAATAACACCAAAGTGCTAAATAGATAGACACTATGAGAGGACGCTAAGATCGAGATTGCTTCAGTATTACATGTGTTAAATATTCTATGTTCTGGAACACTGTGGCAGATCGCTGACCTTACCAGCTTCAGATTTATAGTAGCTGACTTTCCGCATGGTGGAAAATCAACCAGATACCAGGTAAAATTATAGGATTTCTAATATATAAATAACATTCAAAGCAAACCAATGACTGCTAGCCATTCCATAATTATACATGTTCATAACATTTCATCGATGCTGAATTTTTACATAAATTACTGTACATGTGACTTGAAATGTTAAAGCAAAAGCAGAGAAATACTTTTTGGTGCTGTGGATGATCACTTACACAGAAACTCAAAAAATTTGCACTTTTCACGCTTTCTGCAATGTGCTTAATCGCGATGAGGTGAAGAAGGATACAGTAGGATAGAATCTTTCATTCTTAAACATAGCACTTTTGTTAAAAAGTGTCTCACTTTTTATTTTCAGATAGGATCATATCATTTTTCATAATACTTAATGCTTCTTATCTTCCAATCCTTTTTTTTTTTTTTTAGAAATATACATACACATTTATATTTTTATCAGATAAAAGAAACACACACACACACACACACACACACACACATAAACAAGCAAACACAATTTCAGGTCCTTTTATGTAGTGTTTATATTTTTTCTTTTATTTAAATATTTTATGATCTTAATTGTCATTCAGATAAAACTTCGCTAATTTAGATTTCACAAAAATAAACACATGAAATGCATTATTTAAAAATTGTTAAGATATTGCAAGATGAATTTTCCATGTTTTACGAACACCACAGATTTTTGGCTTTTTAAACTTTTAACAAAAAACAATATAAGCAACAATTTTTGCAGCTTGCACCAATTTTACTATCAATAGTCATAAAGGAATATGAATAAACTGCATTATTTTAGCTTGAAGTGGACAGTACAATGCTGAAAATTGCACTTTTTGTGGCACTCTCTAAAACAGCTGAAATTAGCGATTTAAAATTTGTCGGGAAGCAAAATCGGTCACTTCCATGTGGTCACTTCAGAAGTAGCTTATTTGACACATACATTTTCTGTAATATATGTATAGCAATAGCGTTTTTGCCTGAATACAAGCTACTGTTAACATTAGACTTACAGTGTGTCTAAATTCAACAAACAAGCTCAACAAAGCAAAAATTTAAATAGTAACACTTACAGTTTCAGGATCTGAAATAGAGTCAAAACAGTGGGAATACTGTAGGTCCACATTCGAGCTTTAGTATTCTTGCAAAGAATTATTCTTCTACTGTGAAATGTTTAACACACAGATTTCTGTGACTCTCTCAATGGTCTAATTCAAATCATATATCTGTGCTGACTTTTTAGTGTCTGTTTTTGGTAAATAAAAAAGGTGATTTCTGAGCCAGATAAGCGTCTTGCCACCTTTTTTTCAGGAAGATTTTAAATGCCATGAACAAAAAGCATGGGTTTATTTATGTGTTTTTCTCATGTTTCTTGTACTGTATGTATATGTACATGCGCAAGAAGTCCATGAGAATGTCCAAAAATAATAATTTAAAAAAAGTTATTTTCATTATATGTCTCCTTTAATTTCTACATGAAACAAAAGAAACACCTGCAAATGTGTTTTGGACAACATTTTATATATTATTAAAAGTGTGATATTTTTCAGGTTGTTTCTTCCTGGCAAACGTATATTCTAATAGACAATTAAAATCCTCCTGAGTAACATGAATGATTAGGTCTGTGGCCTTTTACATTTAGGGTCGAGGTTCAATTCATGCCTTGGTTGTGTGACTTTGCATGTTCTTGTGCTTGGTGAGTTTTGTCTTTGAAATTGCGTAGTATGTGTATGCTTGCGTGCCTTGTGATGGATTGGTAGACAGTCCTGATATTTTTAATATGTGTTTAATTTAATTGGTCTATTGTATGAGGTTAAAACATGAAATCAATAAATATTGTTACCTATTAAAATAGTGTGATTACAACAGTAAATTGAAGCAGTATGCATGTTGGTTATGCTAATTTGGTTGGTTGCCATAGCAAAATGACAGCCTCAAGGTCTCTCTCTCTCTCCCAGGCTCATGACAGAAAAAAGACCACTCACCATATCTGCATGCTGTATCAGTACTTTAAGTACTTTAAATGCACCATTTTATCTATCAAGTTCTGAAAATATGTGTTTACATGCCTACATTTTGTAAAAGCAAACAAAGTATGACAAATTGTTTTAAATTAATGAACTTAGGGAAAAAAACATAAGCGTAATGTCTATGCTTGATCTACAGTAGTGTATATAGGGAATTCTGTGAAAGTACATGAATTACCCATATTAAAGCAAATATTGCAGGTAACATATCACACATAACAGATTTATTGATAAAACAAATGTACAAATACACTGCCTGGCCTAAAATTTGTTTAATAGTGAAAGTAAAAATATTTCCACATATGTATGCATCTTATGGCACGGAAAACCCACAAGACTGGGATTAAATAACTGTGTGACCATAAGAAAGCTAGGGAGCATAGCTAGGGCGCATAAAGATTGGAATCTGTAGCAATGGAAAAAAATAATGTGGTCTGATGAGTTCAGATTGA
Source organism: Channallabes apus (assembly GCA_030522415.1). Lineage (NCBI taxonomy): Eukaryota > Metazoa > Chordata > Actinopteri > Siluriformes > Clariidae > Channallabes > Channallabes apus. Next base: position 9,292,413 of record CM060130.1, read on the forward strand.
ACCTGTTCCAGCGTGATAGGTGTGTCAAGGCAATAAGGCAAGTGCACATACAAGCCTCTGGAGGAAGTGCTATGATCTGGGGTTGCTTCACTTGGTCAGGTCATAACTCACCAACATCATGCTGCAATAAAATGAAGTCATCTGAAGACCTGAATTACCAGGTTATTACAGTACATCAGAATAGTTTCAGAAAATATAAGTAATCATTTTCACACAAAAAAAAATCGGCTACCACTTTGTACACCATCAAAACTAAAGTAGATTGAATGAAATAATAGATTGTGCAAACTTTTTTTTGGCCAAACAGTATAGTATAGGTGTTCATTTAAAAAAATGAAATAACATGTCAAATCCATGGTTACATTTTCATTTTAGATTTATGAGGTTCCAGCTTTCAAAAAAAAAAAATAATAAAATAAAATAAAATAAATAAATAAAAAGCTCATTTGAAATGTCAGGTCCTACGAGAAATATGAAGCCATTCAACTGCATCTAAGAAAAGCTGCTTCTTATGTATGCTGGGTCACGCAACAGGGTAACCTAGCTTATCTGCATACATGAGCTGACAGACTCCCACAAATTGTTACAGTTGCTGTGATTGACAGAAGAATGAAAAATGCATTTCCTCCTACTATGAGAGCTCTTTTGTCTCTTGGCAATGGATGGCTGTGACATATCAAATGCCTCGGCAGTAATCATACACAGGCTTGTGGCTTATCACAGGACTATTATTCATGGTAGAACATTTTTGCTTTTTTTGTATTTATTTAATGCAAAAAAATACAATAAAATCCAAGTGTACAAATAGTATACTTCTTTTAAATAAAAAATAAGTAAGTACTCTTTTAGGTTTTTAAGCTTACTGTACTGTATGTACTTATCAGAGATAAAAATGATTACAGAAATATTATATTTAAATATACTTGGCTTAAATCTGGAGCAAGCCGAGTCTACAACTTGCCTCAAAAAAAGATTCAATGTTAATATTATTCCATATATATATGGGGTTGAGATCTTGAGTCTGGCTAGGCCACTCCAGGACCTTGACATGCTTCTTACGAAGCTACTCCTTCCTTGTCTGAGCGGTGTGTTTGGGATCATTGTCATGCTGAAAGACCCGGCCACTTTTCATCTTCAATTCCCTTGCTGTCATGATTTCATGTTTTCACTCAAATTCTCATGATACATGGCCCTATTCATTCTTTCCTTTACACGGATCAGTCGTCCTGATCCCTTTGCAGAAAAACAGCCCCAAAGCATGATGTTTCCACCCCCATGCTTCAGAGTAGGTATGGTGTTCTTTGGATGCAACTCAGCATTCTTTCTCCTCCAATCACGACAAGTTGAGTTTTTACCAAAAAGTTCTATTTTGGTTTCATCTGACTATATGCCATTCTCCCAATCCTCTTCTGGACCATCCAAATGCTCTCTAGTAAACTTCAAATGGGCCTGGACATGTACTGTACTGGCTTAATCCTGTAAGACCCAAATATAGAAAAAAAATGAGCAAAAACATATTTGACCTCTCAGATATTGTTTTAGGATGCCTCTGATGTACTGTAGGAATTAAAGATTTCTAGGGAAATGTTGTAATATTGCAACGTTGGGCCTAATTCTGGGTAGAATTTCTGTATTTCTTCTCACTTTGTCTGAACAGTATACAGAACATTTAGGCATTCATTTGCAGGGTTGTTCACCTACGTAGCCCATAGCAGTATATGTCATAAGTAATGATTACACAACAATAATATTCTTTCATGAATAAGCATTTATTCATAAAAATATCTGGAAAAAATTATTTGGTCATATTCAGTGTGGGACATGTCTGGCACTGCAGGATTTACGTAAGTCACTGGCGGCGCAGTGTGTTACTGATGGTAGCCTTTGTTACTTTGCTCCCAGCTCTCTGCAGGTCATTCACTACAGGTAGGTCCCCCCGTGTTGTTATGGGATTTTTGCTCACAGCTCTTGTGATCACTTTGACCCCACATGGTGAGATCTTGCATGGAGCCCCAGATCGAGAGAGATTATCAGTGGTCTTGTATGTCTTCCATTTTCTAATAATTGCGCCCACAGTTCTTCACACGAAGCTGCTTACCTATTGCAGATTCAGTCTTCCCAGCCTGGTGCAGGTCTACAATTTTGTTTCTTGACAATAGTGGAGTTTGGAGTGTGATTGTTTGAGGTTGTGGACAGGTGTCTTTTATACTGATAAAATACTACCATTAATACAGGTAACGAGTGGAGGACAGAGGGGCCTCTTAAAGAAGAAGTTGCAGGAGAGAGAGACAGAAATCTTGCTTGTTTGTAGGTGATCGAATACTTATTTTAGCGAGAAATTTACCTATTAATTCATTAAAATCCTACAATGTGATTACTTTACTCCTTGAATTTCCTACAAGTCTACCTGAGCCTCCAATAACTGCTGTACCTGGACTCCATATTAACATCAATTAACATCAACTGTTATAACTGAACTGCCTGCCACCTAAAACACAGTATGAATGCAGATCAATTCCTGCTTTATGTTTCACCCAAATGAGGATGGGTTCCCTGTTGAGTCCGGTTCCTCTCAAGGTTTCTTCCTATTACCATCTCAGGGAGTTTTTCCTTGCTCAGCAGGGATTATCAGATTTTTTTTTTTTTTTCATTTTGATTCATACACATTCACATTCCATACAAACTTAAATAATTATTTTGATTGTGCAAAGCTGCTTTGTGACACTGACAATTGTTAAAAGTGGTATACAAAAAAAATTGAATTGAATTTTCTGGATTTGTTTTCTTATTTTGTCTCATAGTTGAGGGATACCTATGATGAAAATTACAGGCCTCTCTCATCTTTTTAAGTGGGAGAACTTGCACAATTGTTGGCTGACTAAAAACTTTTTTGCCCCACTGTACTAAATATTAATATTTTAAGACACTTTTTCCAAATTGAGAACTAGAACTATACTTGAATGAATAAAAAAAAGTAGAAAACAACAAACAAGAAAACGTAAGTACAAGTACTGTATACAGTACTTGCAGTATAAAACTGCTAAACTAATAGTTTATTCAGCATATCTTCATGGTATATTTTTATAAACTAAAAATGGTCTAGAAGTGTATGACTAATACAGATACATTAACACAGAGTAGAGTAGTAGAGTTGCAGTACAAAATAAATCTTATACTGTATACTGTGAACTAGTTGAACGAGTAGTAAAATAAAATAAAATTTGAATTTAGTACTGTAAGGTACTGCACACTTTTGGGCCGATTTAATTCAAAGTCCTTTTCTTCTTCAAGTTTCTCCTTCATGTTGTCTCAGGATGATCTCACTGTCACCTGGGCTTGTCCATTAAGGATGTAAATTTATAACCTGAGATTTGTAAAACTGCTTTTTTATTTTACAAATTTTCTATACTGTGGCATGGGCGGGGCTGGCGACCGCCGGCTTTGGTCCAGCATTATGTTTGTGTTCACCATGGGTGGGATGTTGGTTTTAGGTTAGTGGCTTCGGCCATGTTTAAGCATGATGTGTGTGTGTTTGACCTGTGTGTTTATGCTTGTGCTGAGTTAATAAAATACTCCCAGTCATTACATTGGGTAGCCACCAAGCTCACTCGTCCTCCAAGATCCCTGCTAGCGTTGAAAAACGCTACATTGGTGTCAGAAGTGGGATGGAGATTTTTGGGTTTGAGCAAATGGCAAAGGACCTGCGAAAGATTGAGGAGATACCCGAGTTGGAGCTCCTACAGCGAAAACACCTTCCAGACGGTGCTAGCACCAAAAAGGCGGCGCGGCAGAAGCAGAGCGGCGAGATGAGGGTCCCGGCACTGGATCTCGGGATGGAGCTTCCCAGAGACCAAGCCCCGGCTCCGGGCACCGCTAACCGGCGAGGCGACTTACAGCTGCGCCTTCCTTTCTACAACGGCGCCGTTGAACCCTACGCATTTTTTGAGCAAGTAGAGCTCGCCGCCGACCTCGCGGGCTGGTCCCCAGCAGAAATCGCGGTCCGCGTAGCACTCTCGCTTGAGGGTGACGCTCTCCGAGTGCTCGAGGATCTCCGGGATGAGGAGCGGAAGGATTGGGCGAAGCTGCGGGAATCGCTCCGTTTCCGGTTCCGCGCGAGTGACCGCAGGGAAGCGGCTGGCGAAGAGCTCGCGGTCCGCGAGCGGCGTGCTTCAGAGCCACTGGGCGCGTTTGCTATGGACGTGCGATGCCTCGCGCGGCGGGGCTATCCTGACTTCGGGCACGACCAGCAGGAAGAGCTAGCTCGTCGTGCATTCCTCCGGGGGCTCCGACCGCTGCGGCTCCGCGAGCACATTCGGTTGGCGGCACCCAGTTCTCTGGCCGAGGCACTGCGCGAGGCCGAGCGCGCTGAACCCATCATGGTCGAGCATGTTGGCGAAAGAGCCGAGCTACCTCCCGCCACTAGGGGGCGCTCGGGAGGTGAACCTGGCCGGGGACAGGGCTACCCGTCGCGGCCAGGCTACGAGCAAGACGCTGAACTTCCGCGGCGACGCAGAGGCCCGGGACCGCAGTATTACGGCTCTAACGCACCGCGGCGCGAGGACAACGTACCCCAGCAGCCGTTAAACTAGGTCGGGGAGGCAGCGAGGGGAAGCCACCTCCCAAGGCCGTTTCTGTTTCCCCAACTGGCGGCGTCGACTTCCGTTCGGGATGTGTGGGACAACGCGCTGGGATTTACCTGGATTGTGTGCTGGACGGCATCCCGCTGCGGGCGCTTGTGGACACCGGCTCCACTGTTTCACTACTCCGCAACGGAGTGTTGGGACCAGGCGAGCGCGCTGGCAAAGTGCCTAAGCCGGCGTTTAGCATCCGCACCGTGTCTGGGAGCCGGTTGAAGATACGGGCTCGTCGATCGGTGCGAATCAACATAGGTGAGCACAGCTATGTTCATGACTTTTTGCTGGGGAACATTGAGGATAGCTGTATATTGGGGCTGGACATTTTGGAAAGGTGGGGGGCCGCGCTCAGCCTAACGGACGGGACTCTGTGTGGGGATTTCGGCGTAGCTAGGTTGCTAACAACTAAACCACGGCCGCATGACATAGTAGCACACACACGGGGGGCGGAACTTCCGGAGGCTGCGACACCCAAACATCCGGTACATGCCCGAGCGAGCGTGCTAGACGAGCTTTTGCGACGTAGCAGCGCGGGGTTAACTTCGACACAGACCGAAACGCTGAGATCGTTCCTTAACGAATTTGCGGATGTATTCGCGGTAGACGAGCGCGATTGCACCCATACCAATCTGGTGCAGCACAGGATTGATACGGGGAACGCAGCTCCTGTTCGGTTGCACCCGCGACGCCTCCCATTAGCTAAACGGGCTGCCGCCGAACAGAAGCTGCGTGAGATGGTCGACTCAGGCGTCATTGAGCCAGCGTCCGGACCGTGGTCTTCACCGGTTGTGCTTGTGCGTAAGAGGGACAATTCTTGGCGGTTTTGTGTCGATTACCGGCGGTTAAACGCGGTGACGCGGAAGGACTCATACCCGTTGCCACGGATAGATGATGTGCTGGAGCATGTCGCAGGCTCGGCTTGGTTTAGTTCATTAGATCTGCGTAGCGGGTATTGGCAAGTAGAGCTCGCTCCGGAAGACCGCCCTAAAACCGCGTTTTCGATCGGGCACGGGCTGTGGCAATTCCGGCGTATGCCTTTCGGCCTATGCAACGCTCCGGCGACGTTTGAACGGTTGATGGAGAAAGTGTTGGCGGATATCCCTCGTAACCGTTGCGTCGTCTATCTGGATGATTTGCTAGTGCACGGCAAGGAGTTTGAGGTCGCGCTAGCTAATCTCCGGGTGGTATTTTTGGCTATCCGACGGGCGAACTTGCGGCTCAATCCGGGGAAATGCCAGCTGTTGCGTCGAGAGACCGCGTTTTTGGGCCACATAATTAGTGCGAACGGGATTGCTACCGACCCAAACAAAATCGCTGCAGTACAGAATTGGCCAGAACCAGTAAATGTGTCACAGCTGCGCACTTTCCTCGGGTTAGCCTCGTACTACCGCCGGTTCGTGAAAGACTTCGCCACCGTCACAAGTCCGTTGCATGGGTTGACGAAAAAGAACCAGCCGTTCCGCTGGGAGGTTGTACATGCGCGCGCGTTCGCTCGGTTGCGCGAAGCTTTGGTCACGTGTCCCGTCCTCGGCTATCCGGATGCAGCGCGCGCGTTCACCCTTGATACAGACGCGAGCGATGTAGGGCTGGGGGCCGTACTGTCTCAGGTTTCCGATGGCCAAGAGCGGGTCGTCGCGTATTTCAGCCGCGCGTTGTCTGGGCCTGAACGAAATTATTGCGTCACGCGGCGCGAGCTGTTAGCTGTCGTCGCGGCGCTAAAACACTTCCGGCCGTACTTATACGGGCAAACGTTCCTGCTGCGGACCGATCACGCTTCGCTAGTGTGGCTGCTCAGTTTTAAAGAACCCGAAGGGCAGTTAGCGCGTTGGCTGGAGCGATTGCAGGACTATAGTTTCACCGTTGAACACCGAGCCGGGAAGCTACACGCTAACGCCGACGCGTTATCTCGCCGGCCATGCATCGAAGCGCGTTGTCGGTACTGCGAGCGGGTCGAGGAGCGCGGTTGCGACGCGGGCCAACCCCCGGAACCCCTGATGCACAACATCCCTCCCGTTCAATCCTCCGGAACCCCCGGGTGTGATCAGCCGACCGTTCCGGCATGCAGCCGAGTCACTGCCTCGCCTAGGGCACCTCCCACCGTCATCTCACCTGTGCCACAGCTGGACAATGATCAGCTCGCAGCCGAGCAGGAGGGTGATCCGGTTCTGCAGCAAGTACTGGGTTGGGTTAAAGCGGGCCAGAGACCGGATTATACCGCAATCGCTCATCTGGGGTTAGAGGCAAAGGCTCTGCACTCACAGTTTGCCCACCTAGCATTGCGGCAAGGGTTACTCTACCGTCGCTGGGAGCGGCCGTGCGGCGCTGGCGAATGTTTCCAGCTTCTGGTACCAAAAACTTTGCGGGCGTGTGTGCTGGGGTTGGTTCATGGGCATACGGGTTCAGGACACTTCGGTGTGACAAAAACCCTGCGGCGGTTGCGCGCTCGCTTCTACTGGCCGGGCTGTCACACTGATAGTGATCTCTTTGTTCACAGATGCGACTCCTGCACGGCGAAGAAGGGCCCTACCCAGCGCTCGCGAGCCCCGCTGCAAGACTTTCGGGTGGGGGCACCCATGGAGCGTATGGGCGTGGACATTCTTGGACCGTTCCCCGTTTCCGATCGGGGTAACCGTTATGTGCTGGTCGTCGTAGATTACTTCACTAAATGGCCGGAGGCTTTCGCTGTGCCTGATCAGAGCGCCTCCACCACGGCCCGAGTACTAGTGGATGAGGTGTTCAGCCGGTTCGGCGCTCCAGAGCAGCTGCACAGCGATCAGGGGCGCAACTTCGAGGCAGAGGTGTTTGCGGCGGTGTGCGAACGCCTCGGGGTGAAAAAGACCCGCACCACGCCGCTTCATCCACAAAGTGGCGGCCTCGTGGAGCGCTTTAATCGGACGCTCACCACACAACTCGCCCTACTTACCAGCGATCGGCAACGTGATTGGGACGAACATTTGCCTCTCGTTCTTTGGGCATATCGCACAGCAGTACAGGAGTCATCGCAGCTAACGCCAGCTGTTCTCATGTTTGGCCGCGAGCTGCGCACTCCAGTGGACCTCGTTTTCGGACCACCTCCACAATCGGATTTACCCACGGCACCGGGGTTGGATTATTTTTGTTCTTTAAAAGAAAAACTGTTCCGGGTTCACGAGTTAGCGCGCAAACACTTGGCGGACGCCGGTGTTAAGCAGCGCCGGGTTTATGACACTCACAGCCGGGGGCGAGACTTTGAGCCGGGAGAGCAGGTATGGGTTTATTCCCCGAGAAGGAAGAGAGGGCTCTCACCCAAACTTATGTCACACTGGGTGGGACCCTGTACAGTGATCGCTCAACTTTCGGATGTCGTCTACCGGGTGCGGCTGGCGGGGCGGGCGCGGATGATTGTGCTGCACCGAGACCGTCTCGCTCCCTACCAGCCGCATACCGGTGAGACGGCGACTGCTGCAGAGACCCGGCCGCCTCAGGTTAATGTTCACATGTCGTCTACAGCAGGGCTCTGGCTTTCACAGCGCCAGCGCCGACCGCCTGCACGTCTCAGAGACTGAAGGATTAGGAGTGACCGGGGACGGTCACAGCTTGGATGGGGGCAGTGTGGCGTGGGCGGGGCTGGCGACCGCCGGCTTTGGTCCAGCATTATGTTTGTGTTCACCATGGGTGGGATGTTGGTTTTAGGTTAGTGGCTTCGGCCATGTTTAAGCATGATGTGTGTGTGTTTGACCTGTGTGTTTATGCTTGTGCTGAGTTAATAAAATACTCCCAGTCATTACATTGGGTAGCCACCAAGCTCACTCGTCCTCCAAGATCCCTGCTAGCGTTGAAAAACGCTACAATACGAATGTGGCGGGGCGGCGGTGTCGCTTCCCCGGCGAGGGCAACTAAGTGTTAAGGTTAGTACTAAAGATCCGATTATGCCACCCTGGGACTCACCGCAGGGACAAAAAGATTTAAACCACTCAATTTAGAGATCAAGCACACAAGTTCGTCTACTTAACAGCAGGCAGGAGACGTGGATGAGATATAAAAAAAAAATTTATTTTATTAATACAATTATTTAAAACACACTAAAAACAAAAGAAACCAAAAGAAACCCCAGGTCAAACAGGTAAACACAAAATACAGAAAAAGAAAGAACTGAATGGAAAGACCGGACTGAAATGTATATATTGTTGGATAAAATCAAATAAACAAAATGCTGAGAGCTGAGGTTCACAAGGGCCAGACCAAGTAGAGTGGTCTTTTTACCGGAACACACTTCCACACACACCACTGTGCACAATGATCGTGCGCTCAAACACTCCAAGAGTAACACTGCACACACTCGGGAAGAACCACCACCACAGCGAAGAAGACACTCGGTCACCGAACCTCAGCTCCTGCAAAACAACCAGAAAGAAAAACGAAAAGCTCCAACAATATTACAGCCACCACTTAATGAGACCTCTTCTGACTACAATGGGTGTCAGGAGCAGATAGAAGTACATAAAGAAGTGCCATAAGACATTAAATGTACTGAATAGTCTCTATTACAGGTTGGCCGTCAAGAAATACTGTACATTCATTCAAATTAAAAGAATGAAAACAATCATAACATCAAAATAACCACAAAAAAAAACAGAGTAAGCCAAATACACTTCAGCAAGAGAACTTGGCGTACTGAACGCACGAAAAATAAATAAACCATACATCCTACGCGGGCAACAAAGCAGCACAACACCTGACACATAAACAGTCCCCTTTTGATACTGGTCACGGCAACACTGGCGTGAGGTTACTGGCAGCGTCTTCACTATCAGCGATTAGCAGCCTTAGCTTCCACACTGTTAGCAGCCGTATCTTCACAGCCATATAAATTGACACCACTAACGGCACCACTTGAGTAGCAACAGCCAAGACAATATTAGCAATGAAAGGGAGTTTCCTATGACAAACATGAGAGAGAAAACATTAATATGTACACGCCTGGCTCTCAATAAAAGGCAAGTTAAGCGACTTACCATTCAGGTCTTCGTAGCAAAAGCACATACAGGCACGGGTTTAGTCAGAACTGTATCCCATCTTAGCACCACAAGGTACAAGGAAGCCTAATCAATGTGTAGGGAAAATGTTAATTCCTTCAGAAGCTAATCAACCAAACAAGGTTAAACCAACCTACCTGAAAGGCGAACTCTCACACCAACGGCAGCAACTTGCAGCGCCAGAAAACGCGCTATAAAATTAATAATAATCCCTTTAAGTCACACACACACACACACAAGTTTCCAAAAGCCGGTTTTAAACAACGCGCTTACCTGTCGCCGCTACAAACAGGGACAACAAAGGGGAAACCGGGCGTGATGCAACCCAGGCATCATCCTTTAAATAGGGAGGTGAACAAAAACGGTGAACAAAAACAGGAGAAAATCTTAATCCCAAGGCCGGAACAGGGTACTAATTGTACCACCCACCATACTGGATACCGAACCCAAACTTATGGTTCATGGGAGATGATATCGGTTAGAATGCTGACCTGCGGTGCTCCTGCCTGTTCTTCTTACCACAACCTCACCTACCTCTGAATTAGAAGGCAATACCACTGAGTGCACGTCCTCCTCAACCTCTGAACCCCCTGCAACATGGCCAGCTTCCACCACCTGCAAGTCAGCAGATGGCTGAGGAACACAAGGAACATTATCCAATGGTCCTAGCCGCCCCCTAACATGAGGGGTCTCCGGCACCAAAATCAACAAATCCTCCTCATCATGCTCCTCTTCTGAAGGCTGCACCGATTCACGCACTGGGCTAACTGACAATGCAAGAGGCAAATCTTGGCAAATCTGGAGTTTCAGCAAGGATCGATGCACATGTTTGACCTTACTCAGATCTGTGGTGGGAGCAATAGTATACACCACTCCCCCTTTTCTAGGTGCCTTGATAACCTGGTACACCACTGAGCTCCACAGGTCCTGGATTTTAACTGTGTTGTTAACTGTCCTGTGTTGTTAACTGTCCCTTTTTGCAGGATAGTAACTAAATTACCTCACCTCTGTTGCCTTTCTAAGTTTGTGTTATTTAAGTCTTTTTTTTTTTTTTTTTAACCTCTTCAGTGTTATTTGTAACTAGGGCGAGAGTAACGTAATTTCGATTCTCTATATGTATGCACTGTACATGTAGCAGAATTGACAATAAAGTTGACTTTGACTTTTTGACTTTGATTTTACACCGCACACGATGGTCGTGGAGGTATACTAACTGACCCTCCTTCAGTGGTGCCTCCTTTACCTGTGAATCGTACCTGGCCTTCCGTGAGGCGGCTGCCGCACCCAACCGCTCGCGGGCACTCTCAAATGCAAGGTGCAACCGATCCTGCTGCTCCAGAATCCACCTATGAACGCTGCCAGATGATGCCTCTGGGACTCTGCCAAGTGCAAAATCAACAGGCAGTCTAGGCTCCTGTCCGAACATTAAAAAATACGGGGACTCCCCAGTTTCCTGATGAGGGGTTGTATTATATGCAAAGAGTACCTGAGGAAGACAAAGCGGCCAATCGCTCTTTTTGGACAGAGGCAACGTGCGCAATAGATCATGCAAGGTTCTATTGAACCGTTCGCACTGGCTATTTCCTGCTGGGTGGTATGGGGTGGTGCGTGATTTTGCAACCCCATACAGAGAACAAAGCTGTTGAATAAGAACAGACTCAAAATTCCGGCCCTGGTCGGAGTGAATCCGACCTGGCACTACAAATTTACAAAACCACTCCACCACCAAACCTGAGCAACAGTCTCAGCCTGTTGATCTCTGGTGGTTACCGCTAAAGTGTATTTCGTAAAAATGTCTGTCATAACTAACACATTCTCGATACCAGATCTTGATGGTTCTAAGACGGTGAAGTGTAAAGCCAAAATCTCATTAGGGCGAGCAGCCAACAGATGTCCCATAAAACCACCAGGGGTGGAGGGAACACTTTTAGCGCACTGACAACACTCACACTCTTGGCACCAACGTGCAATGTCCACAGATATACCTGGCCAATAGCAACGTCATGTCTCATAGCGGCCGGCAGTAATACCTGAAGAAGTTCCTCCCCACCATCTGAGCGAAACACACACAGATAAAGTACCCCTTTTACTTCTTGCAAGCGGTTCTATTGCCGAAGCAGTATAATAGCATGTCTGGAAAGCTTCTTACACTCTTCGGAAGTCTTTTCCACTTCCAAAACACTAGCAATTCGCCTATCACTGGATCTACACCCTGCTGAACACCCAGGTCACCAAGTGGAATACATGGGAAGGAGGTAACCTGGTTAACCAAGGTCACCAATCCACCTTGAGCAGCTTGCTGCAATGCCACTGGAACGGCCATACCTGGACACAACTGACACACTTTCCCCGTACCAGGAAAGTTTTGGCGTGACAGGGCATCCGCATTGCGATTACTTCTTCCGGACCTATATTTGATCTCAAAATCAAATGACGCCAATTGAGCGGCCCAACGCTGCTCCATGGCACCGAACTTTGCAGAGGTCAGGTAGCTGAGGAGATTGTTGACCGTAAAAGACAACACACTTTTGGTCCAACAGATACTCCCTAAATTTCTCGGTCATGGCCCACTTGAGCCCCAACATTTCCAATTTCATGGAACTGTAGTTGGATGTTGGTTCCTGGGACAGGACTGCTCCTAGCCCTCCATGACTAGCATCAACCTCTAGAATAAATGGCAGTGAAAAGTCTGCATAGGCAAGCACCGGGGCTGTAGTTAATTTCACTTTCAACCCCTCAAAACTACCCTGACATTCTGCAGACCAGGCTTCAGCAAAATCTCGAACATTTTGCTTCGGACGTTTTGGGTTTGCTAGCTGAGCTACCAACTTATGGAGGGGGGCAGCAAACTTGGCAAACCCCTCTACAAAGTGTCGGTAGTAGCTAGCAAATCCCAAAAATGAACTTAACTCTGCGACGCTGGTGGGACGAGGCCACTGTGCAACTGCCTCCACTTTTCCTGGGTCCGTCGACACCCCTTCTACAGAGATGACATGCCCTAAATAATGCACTTCCTTTTGGAAGAATGCACACTTGGACACTTGGCTTTCAAACCTTCAGTCTGTAATCAACTCAAAATAACCTCCATCCGAGCAAGATGTTGGTCCACGGAAGATGAGAAAACTATAATGTCATCAAGATACAACAAGAGGGACTTGTTGTCACCAAACAACCGTTCCATCAGTCGCTGGAAGGTACTGGGAGCATTGCACAGCCCAAAAGGCATCCTATTCCACTCAAAGAGGCCGAAAGGGGTGCAAAAAACAGTTTTTGGCTTATCCCCCTCTGTTACAGGTACCTGATTATACCCACTGGCCAGGTCCAGGGTGGAAAACCACTGGGGACCAGCCAGTGAGTCCAAGGTCTCCTCGATGCCTGGCAGAGGAAACGCATCCTTTCTAGTCTTCACATTTAAGCGACGATAGTCCACACACATGCGCAGACTACCGTCCTTCTTTTTGACAAGCACTATGGGCGAAGCGTAAGGACTACAGCTTTCCCGGATTACCTGAGTGTCCAGCAGTTGATTAATATGTACTTTTACTACCTCATACTCAGACGGGGGAATACGTCTAAACCGCTGCATAACAGGGATCTCATCCGCCAAAGGTATATCATGAGAAATCAAAGTAGTACAGCCTAAGTCCCCATCATTTGTAGAAAACACGGACATGTACTTCTCCACCAATGCCCTCACCTTACCCTGGTCTTCTTCTGACAACACTGATAAATCCAGCATGGCTATCTGCTCTGGTACCGTAGGGGAAACTGGCACACACTGTGCATTTACTGTCGCAGCAACAGTTTTAACTTCCGTGACCCCTGGAGGCAAACTAATTACATCAGCCTTCTTTACAGTACCAATAACAGTGCGAACATACAACACTGCATAGCACTGGTAGCAGCGGCTAAGGATGTTCATACCCAACACCCCAGGAACTTCTGCACGCACACCACCAGGAGGGTCTCAGACCATGGAAGAGCTAATGCTTATATTGTCCCGCCGCGGTTGCGCAATACCGGAAGTGGTGCTTACCAGCTCTTACCTAGATTCCCGAATCCGTATTTGTGTAACAAGAAGTTTAATAATAATAATCCCAGCGTTACAGTCTATTTCACAGCAGGCAGGAGATGTAGATAAGATATAAAAAATTTAATTTTATTAAGACAAGTACTTAAAACACATTAAAACAAAATAAACCACAAGAAACCCCGGGTCAAACAGGTCAACACAAAATTACAAAGAGAAAACTAAATAGAAAAGAAACCAAACTAAAGTATACAGTGGTGTGAAAAACTATTTGCCCCCTTCCTGATTTCTTATTCTTTTGCATGTTTGTCACACTTAACCCTGGAAAACCCAGACCACCTTATCCTAATAGGAAATCTATCTCCTTTGGCTGAAATGATGATACAGACCCAGTGAACCCTAAAACAGGTGTTTTTTTTTAATTAACCCTTTCCTACTACATGTAATGACATGGGTCATATATGACCCCTTGGGATATCCAGTATGTTTTACCAACTGGTAACTTTCACTCATGACATAAAGGCAGGAGTTCTTTCTTAGTAAGGAAAGACCAGATTCTCATTTCAAAATATATTTATTGATTTTAACTTTTCATCAATGACTATGCACATAAAATTTTATTCTAAGGCAGGAACTAAAAACACTGGCATCAGCTTTTATATCACCAAATAAAAAGCACAGTAGCAGCCATGTTTGATGTGAAAAAAATCAGGTTAGTTCAGTCAGTTACCACGAAATGTCAGTGTTATGGGTTCACATAGGGCACACTGGGTTGTAATGCAAAAATAAATCTTTACTTTGGTGTGTGGGTTGAATATGACGATGAAATAAAAGTCTGGGTCAAATATGACCCCATGGGTTCTCCAGGGTTAAATGTTTCTGCTCATCAAAAACCGTTAACTATTAGTCAAAGATAACATAATTGAACACAAAATGCAGTTTTTAAATGAAGGTTTACGTTATTAAGGGAGAAAAAAACCTACAAATCTACATGGCCCTGTGTGAAAAAGTGATTGCCCCCCTTGTTAAAAAAAACTTAACTGTGGTTTATCACACCTGAGTTCAATTTCTGTAGTCACCCCCAGGCCTGATTACAGCCACACCTGTTTCAATCAAGAAATCACTTAAATAGGAGCTACCTGACACAGAGAAGTAGACCAAAAGCACGTCAAAAGCTAGACATCATGCCAAGATCCAAAGAAATTCAGGAACAAATGAGAACAAAAGTAATTGAGATCTATCAGTCTGGTAAAGGTTATAAAACCATTTTTAAGCTTTGGGACTCCAGCGAACCACAGTGAGAGCCATTATCCACAAATGGCAAAAACATGGAACAGTGGTAAACCTTCCCAGGAGTGGCCGGCCGACCAAAATTACCACAAGAGCGCAGAGACGACTCATCCGTGAGGCCACAAAAGACCCCAGGACAACATCTAAAGAACTGCAGGCCTCACTTGCCTCAATTAAGGTCAGTGTTCACGACTCTACCATAAGAAAGAGACTGGGCAAAAATGGCCTGCATGGCAGATTTCAAGGCGCAAACCACTTTTAAGCAAAAAGACATTAATAAAACATTAAGGCTCGTCTAAATTTTGCTAAAAAACATCTCAATGATTGCCAAGACTTTTGGGAAAATACCTTGTGGACCGACGAGACAAAAGTTGAACTTTTTGGAAGGTGCTTGTCTCGTTACATCTGGCTCAAAAGTAACACAGCATTTCTGAAAAAGAACATCATAACTACAGTAAAATATGGTGGTGGTAGTGGGATGGTCTGGGGTTGTTTTGCAGCTTCAGGACCTGGAAGGCTTGCTGTGATAGATGGAACCATGAATTCTACTGTCTACCAAAAAATCCTGAAGGAGAATGTCTGGCCATCTGTTCGTCAACTCAAGCTGAAGCGATCTTGGGTGCTGCAGCAGGACAATGACCCAAAACACACCAGCAAATCCACCTCTGAATGGCTGAAGAAAAACAAAATGAAGACTTTGGAGTGGCCTAGTCAAAGTCCTGACCTGAATCCTATTGAGATGTTGTGGCATAAACTTAAAAAGGCGGTTCATGCTAGAAAACCCTCAAATAAAGCTGAATTACAACAATTCTGCAAAGATGAGTGGGCCAAAATTCCGCCAGAACGCTGTAAAAGACTCATTGCAAGTTATCGCAAACGCTTGATTGCAGTTATTGCTGCTAAGGGTGGCCCAACCAGTTATTAGGTTCAGGGGGCAATTACTTTTTCACACAGGGCCATGTAGGTTTGGATTTTTTTTCTCCCTAAATAATAAAACCCCTCATTTAAAAACTGCATTTTGTGTTTACTTGTGTTATCTTTGACTAATAGTTAAATGTGTTTGATCAGAAACATTTTGTGTGACAAACATGCAAAAGAATAAGAAATCAGGAGGGGGGCAAATAGTTTTTCACACTACTGTATATGTTTTGTTTGATTTCATCCCCCTCGCACCGCCACCCCGCCACACATAGATATGTGTAGATCTCTTAAACCCACACCTTAATTCACGCACATAATTTGTTCATGTGCAGATATAAACAGTACCATGTATAAAAACTTAATTCCTTGAATGCATCCTATTCCAAAAACACTATGACCATACAGTACCATAAGAAATCATTTTACTGCCTTCTGCATTACTTAGGGATCTTCCCCTAATGTTCTCAGACATTATGGTGCAGCCTCTTTGTGAAAAGAGGCTCGCTACAGGAGGGAAAAGCAACATCAGTGCAGCAGTTAGTCCAGCTTAATGCACATGGTTTGGCAGGGAGCTCTTTGAAGTCCTCTCTAATGTGCCTTTGATAAATCAGGCATTACCAGTAATTACAGTAATACTCCTGTGCTGCCAGTGAAACAGAGTCCAACCCAGTACCCTGGGGGAATATTATACTGCCTAAATCATCTCATTTTAGAAAATTAAAGTACAAGAGATGTGCTGTTAGCATACTATTTAATCTTTGAATGTCAGATGCCAGAAGAATGAGAGAGAGAGAGAGAGAGAGAGAGAGAGAGAGAGAGAGAGAGAACTTAAATGTTAGATACAATTATTTAAAAGGTATCCATAAAACTGATTAAAGCAAAATTTTAAAGCTTTTATTTTTATTAAGAAAACGATGAGTAAAGCAATTTAAGTAAAACACTAAACATTTATTATAATTTATACAGGTCAAGGAAGGTAATTGTTGTAGATCTTAATTTTTTAAAGAAGTTTGGTTAATCACGGCTATACTCTGCAGTTGCATTCATTTGATTTTATACTGTACCATGAGCATTACCTCATGTGAATCAACATCATGCAATCATGATGCACCTATGGGATGTAGATTTTTTTTACACAGTTTGAAGTTGCTATCTTGAGCTGTGAAAAAACAATAAAGTGATGATTTTGTTAATTTCGATGTGCTCTGCTGTAAATATGTTTTCAGCCTCCTTGAGCTGACCAAACATACACCTACAGCTTACTTCAATTAAGCTAATTATAGTAAGTTAGTTGTTTATTATTATTATTATTATTATAATAATAATAATTTGCTCCTTGGGATAAACAATGTATAGTCTGATATCCTTCATGGATTTTATTTCTGTCAAGAGCTTATACTATTAGTTTATTAACAGTAATATTTACTGTATTTGATTAAAGCAGCATAGTGGCTTAGTGCTTAGCATTATTGTTTCTTGTGCCTTCAGGTTAGGGGTTTGAATCTTTCCTCCAGTCTGTTTGCATGGAGTATGACCGTTCTTCCTGATCTTAGTCGTTACCTCGGGGTATTTTGATTTCCCTCCCCCAGAGTGGTTAAATTGGTGATCCATATTTCCCTTTGTGTGCGATTAGGTGTGTGAGTGTATGTGTGCTTGTGCCCTATCATACAGTAGGTTGGCACCCCATTCAGGGCACCCCATCAACTCTACTGTAAGTTCCCTTGGATCTGCTTTAGCCTTACAGAGGATAAGAGGTATAAATACTGTAATGTTTGGATGGATTTATAACATTAATCCATATTTTCAAAGAATTACATCAATTACATGTATTGCATCATGACCTTATGTACTTACGTTGAACAAATAATTGCTATACTCTTAATGTGAAAGTAAAGCCCAGCTTGGCAAGCTTGTAGGAACTTATTAACATTAGGGTATTGTTTTGTCCTCTAAATATATGTTATGACCACCAGCAAAAATTATACTTTCAAATAAACAATTAGTTTTCCAGTAATTTGGGTTGTTTTGTTTTTATATGTGCTGTATTATAACTGACAGTTGGCAAGTGGCAGCTGGCAAAGAGTGGGTACCTACACTTTTATATAGTACGGCCTAGGCAGCTCTAACAAGGTTCATTATTTATTTAAAAAATGATATCATTATTATTATATTAGTCCCCATGTTTATGTAAGGAGAACAAATTCAACTTAGTCCTCTACCTGTTCGTGTTGAAGTAGTAGAAACAAATTAGCTGCAGGTTTAATGTGTGGTTGAGTGTGTTACAGAGGAAACAACGCAGCTCATATTCAAGCTCAGACCTTTAGGGTACAGTCTATTACCATCACTGTTGGCCCAGGCTAACAGATGTTGGAGAGATACTGTGTAGTTAATGAGGCTTTCTGGCTAGCAAGTGAAAATACATAACAGTTTGTTTTTCATATAAAATAGACCTACAGGATATCTTTAGTGTCACAGCGTTAGGTTTAAATGAGATATTTTGTGTACAGTCTGTTGTTTCAGAGAGTGTTTGACATAGCCAAACATGTAGTCCAAGGAAATGTGTCAGGGGCCAGGGGTAGCTCAGTGGTTAAGGCATTGGACTACGGTTCGGAAGATCCCAGGTTCAAACCCCACAACCACCAAGTTGCTACTGTTGGGCCCTTGAGCAAGGCCCTTAACCCTCAACTGCTCAGATGTATAATGAGATAAAAATGTAAGTCGCTCTGGATAAGAGCGTCTGCCAAAATGCCTAAATGTAAATGTGTCAAACATCCATCCAGCTAATGACCATGTTAATGAACAAGTGTTCTTATTAGATCAAGGGACATGAGCACACTACTAAAAACAGAATCGCACCACAGAACAACTATACTGAAAACAGAATCTCCTTACATGATTTCTTGTAGTCGGCCTACTAATTAGATGAACAAGTGCTATCCAGGAACAATGTGATATGAAGGAATGCTTATAGTATGTGGCTCATAGCCTTGATTCACACAGGTTAGCATCTACTGTAGCATCATAAATTTTGCGAGCAATTCTGTAGTGAAGAAGTGAAGCTAGGAAAAACATTGCCTGGCTCTTTTTCCACCTTCTACTGAAGCGGGAGGTTCAGAATCTTGGCTCATACTACTGGAACTGGATGTGGCCTTCTATTTTTTTATTTCTGACACAGAAATTAAATACACATACAATACATTCTGTATAAGTGGAGCGGCTATGCAGTCATCCTCGTGTCATGCTTTCTCATAATGAGTAGCATTTGTCTAGCATTACATTTTCTAAATAAAAAATAGTCCTAATTGTCAGACTTTAAATGGACTTTCTGTTCCATCGAGTGCAACAGTGAAAGGCCTTCATGTGATTATAGATTCCAGCCTTTCGTTTAAAACACATGTAAATAATATTACCAGGATAGCATTCTGTCACCTCAGAAATATTGCCAAGATAAGAAATATATTGTCGTTAAACGATGCAGGAAAAACTAGTTCATGCTTTTATCACCTCTAGGTTGGACTATTGTAATGCCTTACTGTCTGGTTGTTCTGTTAGGTGCATAAACAAGCTTCAGCTAGTCCAGAATGCAGCAGCGCGAGTCCTCACTAGAACCAGAAGATATGAGCACATCACCCCTTTCTTAACTTCACTACATTAGCTCCCTGTGAAATTTCGCATTGATTTTAAAATACTACTCTTGACATACTGTATAAAGCATTAAATGGTCTCTGAGCGAACTGTGGGATTCGCCACGCCTACTTCGATCAAAGGATGCAGGCTGCTTGTCAGTACCGCGTATTATGAAAACTAGAGCAGGGGGCAGAGCTTTTTCTTACAAAGCCCCAAAATTATGGAATAGTCTTCCAATTAATGTTCGGGACTCAGACACAGTCTCAGTGTTTAAGTCTAGGCTAAAAACCTATTTATTTAGCTAAGCATTTTTGTTAAACGATTTCACTTAACTATAGAAGCAGATCTGGGGGACTCATGGACGTAGAGTATTACGGTGAACTGGTATGTTTAGATACTGTCTTCCCCACTTTCATTGATCACTCAGGTTTGTTGATGGTGGCCTGATTGATCTCAGTTCCTCATCATGTCTGTGTTTCCTTCTGGGTCTCCCTTTTTGTTATGCTGTCATAGTTAGTCCTGCCGGAGTTCCTGCTTGCACACTAAATGTACATTCACATTATACTGTGCATTGTTTCACTGTGACCATACCTAACTGCCATCTCTCCTTCTCTTCTGCTCTCTCCTCTTCTTCCTCATGTCGCTCCTGAGCTGCCAATGATCCAGACCCCCTCTGCTCCCTGGAGCTGTCTGACTCGAGCTGAGATCTCGCTGCATGGATGCCCCGGGACTGGGGTAGTGACTGGGGATGGTTGCACTTTTCCACAAGGACGGTCCTGTCCTCGGCTGATGCAGACAGCTGTTCTCTGAGGACTTGTGACTTCAGTCACCCAATAGTTCAGGACTGGTGTTTTCTACAGTCTACCCGAGCCAGCAATAATGCACTGGACTCCATTTTAACTTAAATCAGTTTGAATCTGTACACGTTCACATGTTAAAAGTTCTATACAAATAAAATTGAATTGAATTGAGACTCACATTAATTTCCCAATGCAGAAAGGCTTTCATGCACTCATCACTTGGCTGCTTCGAAATAAAATATACTGTTATATATACAGTAATAGATACTGATAGTAGCAATGAATAGCGTTTTACCTCAAATGCCTTTTGATTATTTTCCTGTGCATTTACATTGCCCAAAAAATATGAATATTTAACTGAGTCGTCAGATATTGCCATTAAACATATTGCTCCTGATCAGTAAGGAAACTCAATTCAATTCAAGTAAAGTCTATTTATATAGTGCTATTTGTATAGTGCTTTTATCAATGGTAATTTTTGTAAAGCAGCTTTACAGAATCAAAAGAAAATTATGGAAATGAGCATGAAATGTGTATTAAAAAATGTGTGAATCCAAATGATCAGATCAAATCTAATGAGCAAACCGTGGGCAACAGTTATAAGGAAAATCTTTCTGAGATAACAGATATCTGGAATTGATTTGTACTGTAGTCATACTGTGTTCTAGGCACCTGAAAGTTCAATATAACAAGCGATGTGTTTAACTTAATATGGAGTCCCCTTTCATTATTGGGCCGAACTACTGAGCAACTGCAGTCACATGTACTCAAAGAACAGCTGTCTGCATCTGGACGGTCATCAAGGTAAAGTGGAACCTCCCCAGTCACCACATGCATCTCAAGCAGATCACATGGGGCCTCCAAGCAGTGAAATCTCCAACCAGAAGAAGGGCACAGGACATGACAGAAGAGTACAGAGGGCAGACGGGGTCTGGATCACTGACAGCTCAGTAGCGGCATGACAGACAGAGACAGAGAGACACCTCATACACAACATGTGATTATTAAAAAACCACACACTTTTTATTGCACATATTGCATATTAATATTTTACTTTCATTATAATTGTGGCATGAAAACAAGTTACAAAAAAATTTTTAATAGTTGTTATTAATATATTAACTGATATTGACATAATGATACAATATATTTATATCCTATTTATTTTCTTCTACTTTCACTTCTCCTACTTCTAGTTTGCTTAGATTTTAAGCAGATGGCAGTTAGTTTGGTGGCATCTGCTTGGAGCTCAGGAAATACCTCAGAATCGAGTGATGCCAAGCCACATAACCTTCAACAAGCTGCCTAGAACTGCTTATATACTTTAAAAACTCAAACAGCATTAAATCATGCCTTAAAATGTATACATAATGTCTGTCACCGATAATCAGCATCACGACCCAGCTGCAAATTAGGGGTGTAATGCAATTCCACAATCTGTATCTGTATCTATTTAATGCTTTAAATATTAGGTATGGACGTTCTTTAATTATATACTGACCAGCCAAAAAAGTCAAGCACTTCAAGATTTCATTTGAATGACTTTGGGTTGAATTACAGTGCACAATGTGGTGACCAGTTCATGTGTGAAAATGATTATCCCTCTCCCAGAGTCACTTTTTCACATTTTACATCTTGGTCCTGGAATATGCCTGTGCCATAAGGGCAGAAAAAAATCAATTGAAGAGATAACCTGATCATTCAGTACATTCAGGTCATCAGCTGCCTTTATTTTATTGTGACATAATGTTGATAATAATAGACCTGACCAGCTGAAGCAACATCAGATCATAAGAATGTCTCCAGATGCTTACGCAGTGGACACTGTGCATAATGAGTACATCGCTTCATGCATTTAACTGACACACCCATAGCTCGTGTATGCTCCTAAATCCAAAGTTGATGATCCCTAGCAAATTTAACTGTTGTATGTATGTATGTCGGCGGCGCGGTGGTGTAGTGGTTAGCACTGTCGCCTTGCACCTTCAGGGTCTGGGTTCGATTCCCCGGCCAAGCTCGATTCTTGTCTCTGTGTGCGTGGAGTTTGCATGTTCTCCCCGTGCTTGGTGGGTTTCCTCCGGGTACTCCGGTTTCCTCCCACAGTCCAAAGATATGCAGGTTAGGCTAATTGGTGTTCCCAAATTGCCCGTAGTGTGTGATTGGGTGTGTGAGTGTGTGTATGTGTGTGTGCCCTGCGATGGATTGGCACATTGTCCAGGGTGTACCCCGCCTAGTGCCCGAAGTCTCCTGGGATAGGCTCCAGGTCCCCCGCGACCCTGAACACAGTATAAAGCGGTATAGAAAATGAATGAATGAATGTATGTATGTATGTACAGTATGTAACACACAAATGCGTTTTTTTTTTTTTTTTTGCATCTTAAGTACAGTACCTGTGTGTTTCAACCAGTTTTGTTTTTAGCACTTTATGAGAGCATGTCTATTTTCAGTTTTTTTTCCAGTTGTTCTGGCCATCCACCTTCTGGGAAGGTAGTGGGAATACCCCTAAAAACCCTCAGATTTTTTTCTTCTTATCGTCATCACTCTGGATGCACAATGTAATTCTTGAAACACGCTCATGCTTGACGCCCACAATCATGCTGTGAGCTTTTCAAAGCCAAGTATGTTTATTCTGGCACACTGCGCATAAAGATGAAAGATAAAAGTAGAAACCCAACAGACACCTGAGAGTATGTGTGTCCCACACACATGCACACACTGCACTTCATGGTAATTTTTTTCTTTTTAAATGTTAAATGCATAACATCAAAATAACCGTTAAAAATATGTCATCATGCCACTACTTGCCACAAAGTAAAAAGAGACACATTCCACAGTGATAGCACTGGGACAAACACACATGGGGAGATATATACAGTATACTCATATGTCAATATACAAAACACAGGGAGTCTCAATTCAGGGACTATTGTCACTTTTAGATTCACTATAGGGAGTAGGAAAATCAAGGCAAGGAAAATCATCTCTAAGACAACATCTGGTGGAAACCTTGAAAGAAACCAGACCCAGAAACTAATCTTCTTCTGTGTGAGACAGGATGGTGACCTTATAAATCAATACCCTTTGACAACTGTATTGTATTTTGTAAAGGAGCATTAAGTGTGAAAGTATGTTCATTATGATCATATTAAAAAAATGAAAATCGTTATCAGAAGAAAAGGGTAAAGATCTGTATAGTTACAGCGGCAGTCCTTAAGTACAACAGTCTAGAGTATCCTTGTGAAAGTGTTTACTGAGCAAAGATTGAGACTTTTCGTGAAGTGAAAATATCCAGGTGAAATCTTCTACAATAGCAGCGGAGTTCCAGAAGTTGAGAGGAGACGCCAGAGCATAATTCAATTATTCAAATATCAGGCTCATTATTTACAGTACTGTGCATTTCTCACATTTCTCCTCATTCCTTCATATTAAAGTATATGTAATTATGGAGATTAAATTAAAGTAATGGGAACTTTTTACTGTGACAGACTGCAAAGTGACTAAAGACACAATATAAAATGTGGTTGTTTATTTACAACCTCAGCAGCAACCTCATTTCCCCTCTCATCTTTTCTAGCCACTCACTGCCCTGGGCTGCGTTTCCCAAAAGAATCGTAAGCCTAAGTAGTTCGTAAAAATGATCGTACGAATGATCTTAATATTATGGTCTGTTTCCCAAAACCATCGTAACTTAAGTAGCACTTGAAAATCTTCGTAGATCTACGTGTGCTCTGGAGTAATCGTAAAGCCTTAAGTTCATCGTAAGGAGACAGAATTATGAAGGCGCCTGCTGGACAACCAGAAAATTGCCCCTAAAATTTACTTCTCTTCAAAGTTATTTTTCATTTTATTTGCACGTATATTTTTTATTTATTTCTATTTTCTACTCATTACACAATTCAATATACAGTAGAAATAAAAATGAATAAAGAAATAAAAAAAATTACATAATAAATTTTAGAATGAAAAACAAATGTGCACTGTTGTATATGGACTTTTCGAGGGTACAGTGCAAATGTATTTAATATAAAAGATTTAATGTGCTTTAAAGATGACACAAATAAAGGATGACTTCCTGGTGTGCATGAAACCCAGCCATGTATTGAACATATCTTGGTTGAGCATCATGAAGTCTCATCTCAACTACTTTCTCTTCCTCCACCTCTTCATCTTCCTCCCTGATGTCCAAAGACATTCTTGCCCTCACAGCAATGTAGCTCAAAGAGAGCTCCACTTCCTCTAAAATAATATTAATTTCTTCTTTTTGAAAAAATGTTTTTCTTTTTTTTTTTTTTTTATTTCAGCCATTTTGCTCATTTCTCCACCCCTGGGTATGTGCTTATTTCAATTTTCTCCTAATGCACTTCAGGTGAATATACTTATCGTCAAAGCTAAACGTTTCAAAAATAAACGTAACGCTCTTACAGTACGTAAGCGCTAAGATCAATCGTTATCAGGAAACCGGGCCCTGATCATCTGTCATCATATTTACCTGTTTCTCACTGCTTCATGCCTTAAATTAGATGTTTTTTTTTAGCTTGAATGATTCATAGGTCACTGTGTAACTGAACAGAAAAAAAAAACATTCCTCTGAAACTGCTCAGGTACAGGGAGTGGACTGAAAATGAGAGACAAAACCTTGCCAAAAATGAAAGACAAAAATGTCCCCAGAACTATTCCTTAAGACTACATAAAAAAAAAAAATTTAAGTCTGGCTCAAAACATGGAGAAATGAGGGGAGAATTTTGCACAGTACTGTATACAGTATGCATATGGTGATATTCTGGTTATTCTTTGGAACCATTTATTCTTGAACTTTCCTTCAAGAGTACACATCAGGGCCAAGCTGACATTGCTGTGGTTTGGATTATGCCCATTTAATTCAAGTGAACAGTCAAGCATGCTAATAACTATATTGTGATTTCCATCACTGAAGCAAAATAAATATCGTGGTTGTGCTTCATGGACTCCTAGTGGTCCCCTGATCCCACTTTGAGAACTAGTTGTTTAATGAATCGGAAATGCTGGAATATGCCTCATATACGCCAGATTTAAAGTTCTATTTGGTTTCACGAGGTTCTTCACACAGTTGTTAAACCTAGCAGTCCAGTGTTAGCAACTTTCCTTCTCAGCACAAAACCCTGGGTACTGTAAGTCTGGAACCTTGTTTATTCTTACTTTTTCTTACTGTAAATAACTCTCAAAACACAGTCATTCCACCATAGTGTTGCATTATCTGATCATTTTGCTTCATACATACTGTATTTTCTCACATTTCATACATATTTCCACAACATGATTCTGTAAAGCTGCTTTGCGACAATGACCATTGTTGAGAGGGTTAAACAGATCAAACTGAATTGAATTGATGTACTGTATAACTCCAAGTTCAATCCTGCAGACTGACACTGGTTCCTACATATATTGATTGATCAGTGAAGGGTTAGAGTTGAGAAACATAGCTTTAGCCTTGTGACTGTTTGACTGATGGACATTCAGCTTGTATTTTTTCAAAGCACTTGAGCCAACCACTCATAAATGTTCGTGTTGGACAGGGTGCACAGGGTCAGAGGAAATTGGAGTGTGCACACAGGCACAACGCTGACAAGGGAAGTCATACAACAATCCTTGACTGAACTGTTATAATATGGTACATAGCATTGATGTGTGGGGATTTTGTGTAGGAACACCTACTTACAGTATGAATAAGAATTTTTCAATTTCCCAGGGATTAACAAGTTTTCAGCTTTATCAGGACTTCATATTACGATCTGCATCGGTCAACAACACAAATCCCACGTCTTATGATTCTCAGATGGCTAACTATCTTCCCTGATTCATCACATGACATAATCAAGTACAGTATATGGGATAACAGTCAGGTTTCTGTGTTCGCTCCTTAAAAGAAAAAGAGAAAGAACTTCTTTTCTCACTCACGATTTACTAGATCCTACATCCTTTAATGATATAATGTAATTTGGAATTTGTAGACTAAAGGTTCCAGGATGCCGTGGGATGCAGTTGCATTCATAGAGAGAGAAACCTATGCCATGTTAGCTAGTGATTCTAATAGCTTTTAAGCAGCATCTGTGGTTGCGCGAATTGAGGAGCAGGTGATGATATTACCTGATCTGTTTGAACAAAGTTGTACATTAATATGTCAGTTGTTGTTGTTGGTCTTTCGGCTGCTCCCGACAAGGGGTCGCCACAGCGGACTATCCAGTCCGCACTACAGCTTGGCACAGTTTTTATGCCGGATGCCCTTCCTGACGCAACCCTCCCATTTTATCCGGGCTTGGGACCGGCACTGCATCCAGTAGCTGGGGTTTGGGCACTGGCTGGGAATCGAACCGCATGGCAGGCGAAACACCTACCACTGAGCCACCAGTGCCCTATTAATATGTCAGTGAACTTTTGAATGAAAATTTTGCAATGGTGAATTTTTTCCATTAATCTCATGTGATAGAGATACATTATGAATGTATGTGCATTCACAAAGATGTTTGAGACAGCAGGACATAAATCCTCCATGTGTGTGTGTGTGTGTGTGTGGGGGTGTGTGTGTGGGTGTGTGTGTGTGGGTGTGTGTGTGTGTGTACTGCCATCACTCTTAACCAAAGGCCTTGAACAGTACTCTGATATACATTCCCGTGAATTGGACGTTTCTCCAGAGCCTTGACAGCTGCTTTAAAAGGAAAGTGGCAGGAGAGGAGCTGCTTAATCACACAGCATGGGCAAACAGCTGACTCACGGAAACACTAGAGGTTTGTGTGTTAAGACTGTCGTTCAAAAACAAGTCAGATGAACCCTCAGACCCCCATCATCAGGACATCAACTCTGTCAATTTGCCCTTTTTGGGTCTGAGAACATTTTGTTGTACTGTAAGTGTGACACTGTGTGATCTGATTTATCAGGATTTATCACATTATCTCTATTTTCCAGTTTTAAGGATATCCCTTGATCTTTCCCAAAGAGGTACGATCATTACATCCCTTGTTTTTTTAGGCAATGTGTAAAAGACCATTAGTGTATGTCCTTCTGAAGACCTGATTGAAGTCCAACTTATTATAACTTATTATATATAATCAGGGCATTCACACTCACATTGCCTAGCAGTAATGAAAGGTAGAAACACAACCCGGATTGTTCAGGGGCAATTCGGTATGAGTGATGATTACTAAGAAGATAAAGTGTTGTTTAAGATCGCAATGTTAACAGGTGTGTTTTCTTGCTGAAAGTGCTTGCATGACTGGTTTTGAATGTGGGTGATCAGGTAGCTGCTTTGAACTCACACTGCATGAGCCTTTTAGTGGTACACAGTACCAGATAGTATCAGCCTACTTTAACCTATTCGTGTGTGTGTGTGTACAGTATATATGTATTATAATTTATTATATATTATATATATATTGTAATTTTTTAATTATTGAAAATGCATCAATGTAGTTATGTGATCAAAGATGAAAATTCTGGACAAACTGAGGAATCAGTTTAAGTGGACAAGCAACAGAATGACAAGTAGGAAGAAGATTTCTCACAACTAATTTGCATTCTTGATTCACAGCTTTTTTTTTTTTTAAAGAAAGATAAAAAGAAAAATATAACAATTTGTTCCCAAGAAAAAAAAAAAGAAAAAAAAACCTGTAACTTGAATGATAGATATGTGGAGGGGAGGAAATGCTGGGCAAAGAAACTCATGCACTTTAAATATATTCATCCATCCATCTAGCAGCCTCTGTCACATGGAGGCCAATGGTGACTATTTTATTTATTCCCTCGACAACAGTCGCACACTACAGGAAACCCAACAAGCACCTGGAGAACATGTAAACTCCTTGCACACAGACCCAACGCAGGAATCGAACCCAGACCCTGGTGGTGCAAGGCAACAGTGATTACCAATAAACCACCATGCCACCACTAGTATTTTGCATGTCTTTGTGTTTGACTGTGTCCTCAGGTGTGTGAAGTGAGAGATGGCAGTCATATGTTTGCTGCTCTGCTGGTGTCAAATGGTATGTTTTGTTTGTATGTGCAAATGAAAGATAAGGCACTATCAGATTCTAAGCGTTGTTTATGCTATTTCTGGAAAACTGTGTCCTTTACACGCAAATACTGTATGTTAGGAATTCACACGGTAGTATCGCACCAGAATTAAAGCTATTTGTAGCAACATGATGGACAAAGATAATACTTGTTACAAAGGTTATGTGCAATAAACTGGTCCATCCTCTATATTTTAACTCTCATTCTTTCTCAGTCCGTTTTTAGACTTGACTGATCAGAAGGATTGCAAACTAAAAAGTAGCCTTAAAAAAATAAACTACTTCTACACTATCTGCACTCCATCTCTCTCCCTACCTCTGTACCCTAACATTTGTATCACAGAACATATGTCTTAATAAAAGGCCAAGCTGTTTCCAATGCGGAGCTCTTGTTCTTTTCATGACTGGCGTACCTGTCTCTCTGGCATTTAGAAATCTCCTTGGCTTGCCCTGGTATTAAAGGGCAACTTCAACAATCTTTTCAGAATTTAAATGCCCCATGTTTCCTGATAGTGCTGATAGTCTGGCTGAGCAATTTTTCAAGTACCAAGATGATAGGAGAGAAAGAAATTCCCCAAACTGATGGCTCTGGGGATGACTGTGATAATAATACCACATGTTTGGCTTTTAATCTAATGTCTATGGATTCATCAGTTTCTTCATTCAGTTCCCTTGACATTCCTTATCAACCTTCAATCCTTTCCAAATAGTTCTGTCAAAATTTGACCACTAAAGGTATATTTGAATATTAAACCCTCAATCATCCAATTATTCATCCTTGCTAAGACAAATGATCATGTTTTGGGTTGCATTAATCTGGAGTCCATCTTGAAAGCAACAGGACACAAGACTGAACTCCACCCTGGAGGACCAGTGCCTTGCAGGGCATGATGCATACAAGTCCACCTACTGTACAGTATGTACCAAAACCTTTCTGTTCGAAACACAGCAAGAGCATGAAAAACTCACAGAAAGTAGACTGAAGTCAGGATCCAGCTAATAAACCTGGAGCTGGAGATTATGCCTTCACTTTTGAAAATTCGCAAACCGATTATGATCACATTTGAATGCAACAAACAAGCAGTACATCTGTGAGCGATGACCCCACTCACTGCAGGCATTCCTATAAACATTGTCAAGAGTGAACTAACCTCGGGGACCAGAAGACGTAACTTTAGCGGTTAGCCCAATGTAGCGTGGATGGTAAACCCAAACGCGGAGAGAAGCGAGTAGGCAGGATAACCACGCGACTTTAATCTAAGGACTCTCACAAAATCGGAGCAAGGGAAAAACACAAATTTAACCCGCGTCCTATAAATACACACACAATAGCAGAAAGCAGATGAACCAAATGGTGAGTACTCACGGTTTGCTGAAACGACAACCGAAACCGACATGGGCCGAACTCAATGACTGAGCGGTAAGCCATCGTTTGTTTACTTCTTTTATACTTCCTGGTTTGGCGCCCGTCTTACTTCCGGGTCCTAGTGCCGGGCGCAGATTGAGTGTGCATGACAGTACCCCCTGTCCAGGACTGGCTCCTGACGGTCCTGGGGTGGAGGATACCCTGTGACGGTAGTCCCGAATTAGCTCGGGGTCGAGGATGAACCGGGCCGGGATCCAAGATCGCTCCTCGGGGCCGTAGCCCTCCCAGTCCACCAGGTATTGAGTACCTTTGCCCCGAGGGCGCGAGTCGAGGATTCGGCGCACGGTATAGGCGGGACCGCCATCGATGATCCGGGGAGGAGGAGCTGGGGGGGGTGGGTGGAATCATGGGTGAGGTGATGAAGGGCTTGAACTGGGATAGATGGAATACTGGGTGGATCCGGAGCGCCGCAGGCAGCTGGAGCCGGTAGGTGACAGGGTTAATCCTGTGGGTGATGTGGTATGGTCCGATGAATCTGGGTGAAAGTTTTTTTGACTCAGTGTGGAGGTGGAGGTTTCTTGTGGAAAGCCATACCTTGTCACCTACGTGGTACAGTCGTCCCGGAGGATGTCGACGGCGGTGTTGGTGGGTGTAGCGGGCATTGGCACGTTGGATGGCCCGGTTGGTCGTAATCCATAGCCGCCGACATCTGCGGACCAACTGTTGGGCAGACGGTACATCAACCTCCGGCTCTGGGTGGTTGGACATGGAGGGTTGGAAACCGTGGCATACCTCAAATGGGCTTAGGTTGGTGGCAGAGGAGGTGTGGAGGTTGTGTGACAGTTCAGCCCAGATGAGGTAGCGTGCCCAGGAGCGCTGACGGTCTGCTACGAAACATCTCAGATAGCGCTCCAGTTGTTGGTTGGTCCGCTCCGTCTAGCCATTAGTCTGTGGGTGGTATCCGGATGACAGACTGCAGGTGGAGTCGATCAGATGGCAGAAGGCTTTCCAGAACCGGGCTGTGAACTGGGGCCCTCTGTCCGAGACGATGTTCTTGGGGAACCCATGCAGACGGACTACGTGCTCTAATATCAGTTCTGCTGTCTCCTTTGCTGACGGGAGTCCGGCGAGAGCCACCAGATGCACGGTCATAGAGAACCGATCCACGATCGTGAGGATGGTGTCCTTTCCTTCGGAGGCCGGCAGGCCCGTGATGAAGTCGACGGCAATGTGCGTCCAGGGCCGTCGAGGGACTGGGAGCGGCTGCAGTTCTCCTGGGGCTGGTTGGTTGGTGTTCTTGGCCCTGGCGCACACTGGGCATGCCTGAACGAACTCTTGGACGTCCCTCGTCATGGACGGCCACCAGAAGTCCCGCTGGAGAAATTGGAGGGATCGTCGTGTGCCTGGATGTCCTGAAATTGGCGATGCGTGTCCCCACTGGAGGACCTCTGGTCTCATCACCTCGGGCACGAAGAGTCGTCCAGGTGGCACACCTGCCAGTTCGGTCTCTGTACCCTGTGCCTGGCGAACTCTCGTTTCCAGGTCCAATTGGAGGGGGGCGATGATCCTGGAAGAGGGAAGGACAGACGCGGGGTCCGCCCGGGGAATGTCCACCTCCAGCTGTCGGGAGAGGGCGTCCGCTTTGGTGTTCTTAGACCCCGGGCGGTATGAGAGGTGAAAATTGTAGTTTTCAAAAAATAGAGCCCACCGCGCCTGTCGTGGGTTTAGCTGTTTGATGGTCTTGATTGTGATGAGATTTTGGTGGTCTGTCCAGATTATGAATGGCTCGCTGGCGCCCTGGAGACAGTGACGCCATTCCTCCAGAGCCCAATTTATGGCCAGCAGTTCGCGGTCCCCTACCCCGTATCGCTGCTGAGTGGAATCAAATTTTCTGGAGAAAAAGCTACATGGGTGTAGCTTTTGATAAGATCCTCGTTGCGAGAGGATAGCTCCAGCGCCAACATCTGAAGCATCCACCTCTACAACGAATGATTTACTGGCATCTGGGTGGTGGAGAATCGGTGCAGTGGTGAAGCGGTGACAACGTGACCGGAAAGCGGAGATGGCTGCAGGGTTGAGGTGAAAAGGGAGAGATGAAGGACGGGATCAGAGTGGTTAGGGGGGCGGCAACTGTACTGTAGACCTGGATAAAGCGACGATAGAAATTCGCAAACCCGAGAAACTGTTGAAGCTGCTTGAGGGTCTTGGGTAGGGGCCAATGACGCGCAACTTCTAGTTTCTGCGGGTCCATGGCCACACCCTGGGGCGAGATGACAAAACCCAGGAACGTGGTGGAGCGCATGTGAAAAGCGCACTTTTCCAACTTACAGTACAGTTGGTGGGCGAGTAATCTCTTTAGAACCGCCCTGACGTGCTGGGTATGTTCTTCCATGGTGCGTGAATAGATCAGAATATCGTCCAGGTAAGTGAATGCCCACCGACCGAGCATGTCACGAAGGACATCATTGATGAGATGTTGGAATGCGGCGGGGGCATTGCATAGTCCAAACGGGATGACGAGATTTTCGTAGTGTCCGGTGGGAGTGATGAATGCCGTCTTCCACTCATCCCCCTCTCTGATGCGCACCAAGTTGTAGGCGCTCCGGAGGTCCAACTTTGTAAAGACGGTGGCACCAGAGAGGGCGTCCAGGGCTGAGTTGGTAAGAGGCAATGGATGTCGGTTTTTGATGGTTATGTTGTTAAGCCACCGATAGTCGACACAAGGGCGAAGTTCACCGCCTCTCTTCTTCACAAAGAAGAACCCTGCGGCGGCAGGTGAGGAGGAGGGCCTGATGGTGCCTTGGCGCAGGGCGTTGGTCACATACTCCTCCATGACCTGCGTCTCGGTGGATGTAAGCGAATAGAGGTGGCCGCGGGGTGGGACCGTACCGGGTTCGAGGTCAATGGCGAGATCGTAGGGACGATGCGGAGGCATAGTTCATTGCAGGTCGCGCCCCACTGAAGGATCCGGTTCTGGGTCCAGAAGATGAGGGGGGTTATGCTGTAGCAGCCAGGGATGTCCAAGGATGATGGGAGGTGACGAGATGGAAATGACGTAAAAGTGTAGCTGTTCGTGGTGTTGGTTGATGGAGACGGTGATGGGTTCAGTTTGGGTGCTGATTGGGCTGGTGGATAGGGGGCGACCGTCGACAGATGTGATTCAAACGGGCTGGGATAACGCCTCAAGTTTTACCCCCAGTTTTTTGGCGTAAGAGGAGTCAATGAAGTTACCTGCTGCCCCGGAGTCGATGAATGCAGCACTTCGGACTCATTTGTGGCCAACCTGGAAGTGTACCTGAACCGTGAGACGGGAGGAGTTGGTGGTGATGGCGGAGAGACGAAGGTGACCCGGCAAGTGTCTCTCCCCTCTCACCGGGCCTGTGCGTTTCCCGGCCTGAGAGGGCAAGCTGCCCGGTGATGTGTGGCTGACCTGCAATAGGCGCAGAGTCCTTCGCGAAAGCGTCTCTCCCGTTCTGCAGCGGTCAAGGAGGCGCGTCCTAATTGCATGGGTTCCCCGGCTCCTGTGTCAACCACGGCAGGAGGTGGAGAACCGACATGTCCAGGGGTGGTGTAGGTGGCGGAGTCTGCGGGTCGTGGAGTGGTGACGGTGAAGGTGGGTGCAGGTGGCAGGGTGCGAGGGACTGGCTTCGGGCGAGAGAGAAGGCGTTGGTCGATCCGGAGAGCGAGTTGAATCAAGCCCTCCAAGGTAGCAGGAAGCTCTCGCCCGGCTAGTTCGTCCTTGATCCGAGAAGCCAGGCCCTCGTAGTAGGACGTCCGGAGCGCTGCATCGCCCCACGTGGTCTGTACGGCGAGGGTGCGAAACTCAGCTGTGTAGCGGCTCACGGACGATCCTCCCTGCCTCAGGTGGTAGAGTCTTGTGTCGGTCTCCACCTCGCCCGCTGGGTGCTCGAAAGTGAGTCTGAGTTGGTGGGTGAACTCATTGTATGAGTGGGCGGTGTCCGTGTCTGCTTTGAGAACTGCCGTGGCCCACTCAGCTGCCTGCCCTTTGAGCAACGAGACGAGAAGAGCAATGCGTAGCCGATCGGTGGAGTACTTGGTGGAATTGAACTCGAACACCAGATCGAGCGCTGTCAGAAACACTGCACTTCCCATCCGTGCCATTCCACTTTTCTGGTAACGATAAGAAGACGTCAGTGGGGGGGGCGAGGGTGCGGCACGGCGGCTGCCGCGACGGGAGGCCTGCTAGCCGCGCCAGCAACAGCCGCCCGGAGATCCGCGTTCTCCCGCCTGAGCTCCGCGACCTCGCGGCGCAAGGCCGCAACGTCCTGGAGGCCCAGGTGCAGAGTAGCGATCTCCCCGGTTAGCTTGTCGATTAGCGCGGCATGCTGATCTACCACGTCGCAGAGGTGCGCATGATCCGCTGGGTTTACCGCGGAGGGCTCAGTCATTCTGTCAAGAGTGAACTAACCTCGGGGACCAGAAGACGTAGCTTTAGCGGTTAGCCCAATGTAGCGTGGATGGTAAACCCAAACGCGGAGAGAAGCGAGTAGGCAGGATAACCACGCGACTTTAATAAGGACTCTCACAAAATCGGAGCAAGGGAAAAACACAAATTTAACCCGCATCCTATAAATACACACACAATAGCAGAAAGCAGATGAATCAAATGGTGAGTACTCACGGTTTGCTGAAACGACAACCGAAACCGACATGGGCCGAACTCAATGACTGAGCGGTAAGCCATCGTTTGTTTACCTCTTTTATACTTCCTGGTTTGGCGCCCGTCTTACTTCCGGGTCCTAGTGCCGGGCGCAGATTGAGTGTGCAAGACAAACATTCAACGAGTACAGTAGATTGCACGATCCTTGAAAATTCAGAGACCCATCTATCTGTGGGAACTGTAAACACAATCATTTATGAACACCACTTGCACATTACAGGACCTTGGATGGAGGTTATTACACCATTCCCTTTACAGTCCTGACCTCACTCCAAGTCATTTCAACCATTAAGACAGTTCCTGGGAGGCCAGCATTTCAAAAACTGGGATAAGTGTAGAAGTGTAGCAGGGGTTATATAGATGAATAAAAGGAGTTTATAATCTCATAACTGTGTTGTGAATCATATTCTGTTTGCCAGGTTTTGACAAATGCTGCCTCAGAATATGCATAACCACAACATAGCACCTGGTTACACATCTGATGCAAAGTAGCTCCATTAGTGTGTCTGGTTTGTGCTTTTGTAGGACTATAGTGTATTCATGATCTGTTTTGTGGAAGCATAAAACAAGGCAGTAGTGTTACAGTACTTTAAATGATGTGTTTACGTGCTAGCCCTGTTTACTAGTCTTCAAACAAACACGGTGAAATTGGTGTTCTCTCCAGCTGACACCACAACCAGCTGCCTCTATCACCCACTAGAATCGCACTTGAAACCTGGAGTTTCCATGGGAGTCAAATTGACTTTTTAAGCCATGTTGGTTTTCGTCTGTTTTCGAAAATGCATCTATTTTTGGTCAATGTATTTCCATGAACAATATTTCTTCAGTCAATCGATACAAATGAAATCATCCAAATTAGAGATTCCACCTTTACTGTTTACATGGACGCTAGTCTAATAAGCATGCTTACATTCACAAATCATTTAATCAGAAATATTTTTGACATGGACAAAATGGTTCTGAAATTTAATCTGCCAGAATATAAGAGCATAAGAAGATTTTTTTGTTTTACTGATCCCTTCTTTAGCCAGAGACCCAATGGATAAAAGTTTAACGCAGACATTGTACTGAAAGAGCTATTTGTTCTCACAAAGTTTCCCAATCAGTTTTCTGGTAACTTATCAAGTCATCTAATTATTCCCCCGTACAGTAGGGCAAACTAATGGCTAGTATTCACCTATTGAATGGATTATAAAATGTTTACATCACCCATCTTATTAAAAGTTTCATTCTGATCAGGCAG
This sequence comes from Channallabes apus, assembly GCA_030522415.1. NCBI lineage: Eukaryota > Metazoa > Chordata > Actinopteri > Siluriformes > Clariidae > Channallabes > Channallabes apus. The sequence continues at coordinate 9,328,062 of CM060130.1, forward strand.
GATCAAGTCAGAATCAAAGGTGTTAACATGATGAATTTCTGATTATTAGTGGAATAATAGGGGTAGGGCCAGGGGTAGCTCAGTGGTTAAGGCATTGGACCACGGTTCGGAAGATCCCAGGTTCAAACCCCACAACCACCAAGTTGCCACTGTTGGGCCCTTGAGCAAGGCCCTTAACCCTCAACTGCTCAGATGTGTAATGAGATTAAAAAATGTAAGTCGCTCTGGATAAGAGCATCTAAATGTAAATGAATAATGGGGTCCATGTAAATGCACAATGTTCATTGTACAAACTGTTTAGTTTGCATGCACTCTTGTGCTATAAGATACCGCAGTCGTTTCCACCTTGGCATGTTCAACGTGGGGGAAAAAAGACATTTGCAAGAAAGAGAAATCAATCAGAGCACGTGAATCTAATAACAATCCACTTAAACAAGGGGGGGGGGGTTAAATCAAACCCGGGCTTAATAACAAAATAACAAAACACAAGGTCTAAAGATTTACAAACAAGTGGAAATTGCTTGGAGCACAGATGCAAATGGTGTTTCTAGATGATTGCATGTACATTTGCAACAGACATGTGCGTCTCTTGCAATACTTTTTCCTGTTGCAAGTTATCCATTAATTTTCAAGGACCATGCACTCCACTCGTTGAATGTTCACAGGAATGACTGCAGTGGGCTCCGAGCCACCGCCATAGGGATTGTCATTCATGGGCGTACAGACTTCTTTAAAATGTTTCACCATTTAAATGTTTTACTGCGGCCAAGAGTCTCATCATGGTCCTACAGTATGCCTGAAGTCTTCTATAAATGTCAATTGGTTTTACGTCTTCAATTACATGAAATGTCATCATACTGCACACCCCAATGTGACATGAATATCAAATTAAGTCCTATGGCGTCTACTTGTTGTAGGTTGGGATGTTCAAACCTTATCTTGAATGCAGGATTGATCTACAAAGAACTGCGTATAAAAAGAATATTATACTATACTCAAGATAACGCCATCAGTAGGCTAGTTATCTTGAGTATAGAAGGTATTCTTTAATTTCTTCTATACCGCTTTATCCTGTATTTAGGGTCGGGGGGACCTGGAGCCTATCCCAGGAGAATCAGGGCACGAGGCAGGGTACACACTGGACAGCGTGCCAATCCATCGCAGAGCACACACACACACACACACACACACACACACACACGCTAATTCACACACTATGGTCAATTTGGGAACGCCAATTAGCCTAATCTGCATGTCTTTGGACTGTGGGAGGAAACCGGAGTACCCAGAGGAAACCCACCAAGCACGGGGAGAACATGCAAACTCCATGCACACAGAGACGGGAATCGAGCCTGGCCGGGAATCGAACCCGGACCCTGGAGGTACAAGGCGACAGTGCTAACCACTACACCACCGTGCCGCCAATTCTTTAATTTATTATGTGGAATATTTTTCTGAAGATAATACATACTGTCCTACTAAGAAAAGTTAGTCTTCACCAAGAATCTAGACACACCATCACGATATTGGGAAAAACAGCACTATTCAAATTCAAATGGAGCTTTTATTTAGATGTCAAATGGAGAAAAAAAAAATACATTTTCCGATGTTTTTACAATGGAATATAATCCCCCGCAATTATGCAGAAATACACCTACACAGTCTAACAATGCAGATAAACAAGTTAATGACAGAGGCTGATTGATGAAAGGATGAAAGTGGATCATCTACCTCATCATGACAGGGAGAATATGTGATGGCCCCTGTAGAAAGCTCTTATTTTCCATTTCCTGGAATATAGAGAAATAACAACATTATACAGAGTAAAACATTTACAGTATATATTGAATTTATTAGGGGTCTTATTTGAAAAATAAGAAAATGAACAGCTTCACAGGAAAACGCAAGAAAGTTTGTTTTTGGACTTTTACTCACCTTGGCAAATTATAATTCCCTGACACATGAGGTTGTCAATAACATTGTCAATTTAAGTCGAAAACTGCTACAGTATATAACCTTACTTTATAAGTTTTAAACTTCCATTTTTAGCAAAGAACAACACGTAGCTGTCAGATTTTCAAATCAACGTTGACACATTGTGATGAGCCAATCATATCTTTTCTTTCTGTCACCTAATTAGTTAAGTGAGCATACTTCCTGTGGTTTGAACGTGTTTAAATGTTGAAGACTAGGAAAGGGATATGATAGGGAGCGGGTGTCATGTACTGAAGTGAACCTTACTGGAGCCTGATGATGCTTCAAACTGAAGTTTTTGTTGTTTCTTATTTTGTTTCTCATGATCTTCAATAATCTTTGTAAGTAGAAAGGTCTCATGTGCACCAAAACTCAACAAATTATTCCTTGATCTAATTAGCAGTCAACACATGAATTTGCTATACAGTTAAACCTTGGATTGCGAGCACAATTTGTTCTGGAACCGTGCTTGTAATTCCACCCAAAAATATTCATATAAAAATAAGTAATACAAAATATTAAGTAAAAATAAACCAAATAAAAAATTAAATGAACAAAAATAATTGGTTTATTTTGTTTACCTTTAAAAATAATTGGGGCTGGTGTAAGATGAGAGAGAAGAGGAGAAGGAGGTGACTTTCACACACACACGCACACAAAATCACTGCTCTCTGATACTCTAGGTTTGTTCCAATTGGCCCTGCAAGGTACACTTCCCAGGGTGTTCAGTCATGTTAAGTGTGATTCCAAATCGCAGGAAGCGAAACTGCTCAGTTGAAAGGGAACTGCAAGTGGTGTGAGGAACAACTGAACAATGGGTCTTCACTTCGCCGGAAAAAGGAATAAAAAATTTCGCACGGGTGGACACATGTGGTCACAACGTTATAGTAAACGGTAGTTGCGTGCACAGATGTTGACCGTACTAAGTGACGCACACACAGTGAGACTGAGCATGGGAGACGATTACCCATAATCCCGCAGCTTGCGAGAGAGAAGAACCATTGGCTCAATCTTGATAACGTGACGCTCGGCACACAAAGTGCATGCGCACTACTCGTACTGTATATCAAGACGTTGCTTGTTTATCAATTTAAAAGTTACTCGCAATCCAAGGTTTCTCTGTATGTTTTTTTTATAAATCAAGCAAATATATTATTAATATGAAATTGCATACTAAAAAGAAGACATGCAAATTGAGTCATCCATTGAGTAATCCATTTTGACAAAACTGTGGGAGGAGGAGTTATAGCTTTTGGTTAAAAAAAACAAAATCACACAAAATTCACACTTATATAATCCAAGCTTTTTAACACCCTTGCAATTCAAGAAAAAACAATACAAAATATATTCTCTATCAGTTTGCAATTCTTCTTGCTTTATTGTTAAAAGCTGTCGTTTTGCTGTCAAACTGTTCATTTTCCAATTAGTACTTGGACATGGACTGCTTTACTTTAGGTAAGACAGTGACAGTTTGATGGTGTCACACCTTTTTTGCATATCAGCAAGAGAGAGAGAGAGAGAGAGAGAGAGAGAGGATGTTGGAGCTGATATACCAGGATGAGGTACATATTTCCTGCTCTTGGGCCTTTCATGCAAATCAAAAGCAAATTCTTTGTCCTTAACACACCAGGAAACGCATGTTAGTACACGAAGGAGTATGTTTGTGCAGAAGAAAAAAATAAACTCTCTTTACATTGTGAATCATATTATGACATTCTGTTCTGGATAAAAGCTTATAAAATGGATGTCTATATGAACACAGATAAGAGTGAATTGGTGTGAGGATATACAGTAATGACGGTCAGTGACAGCTGAAGCACTGGGGTCAAAGACCTGAGAAATGATGCATGGGCTTGAGTAAGTGTTGAATGTGTTGAGTAGGTTAATAAAGAAGGGTGTCGTTACTCATTTTCTGCAGTACAATGTGACAGTCCTCTCAATAGGTGCCTCATTAAAAGTGAAAGCAGGAAGCAGAAATACACTGAACATTTACATATTCTAACCGAGGGCTTTGTGTGGGTGTAAATTCGTATATGTTTCTGTGTGAGGTGAGGCGAAAAAGCTGGGTATGGAAAGGAGATGGACATGATAGCTACTGGAGATAGGACACTGTTTTCAACATCAGTTTATCCTTTATAGTATTTTACACTTATCAAGATACAAAAAAATTCTGAGACTGATTTCGGTTCCTCCAATGTAGCAAACGTAAAGATGTCATTGAAGGAGCGAGTTCTGACCAATGTACTGTACAGGCAAAACTGTTCTTTTATTTACATAGATACCTGAGACCACAGACATCATCTTGTTATTTGTGCATATAATAAAAGCAATCTCTCATTCTTTTGAACACATTGCAAAACTTTTTGCACAGTCTTGTCTGCTGTTTCCTACACATCAGATTTATAATTTCGATTAAAATCTATTACCCTGCTTCTCTGTTGCATAACCTTACCTCCTTAAATCATAGAGGCATTAGTTCCCTGTACAGTATGTCATTAAATGCAAAATGGTTGAACCAGTTGTCATAATTTGTCAAGCATGTTTTTTTTAGATACTATAGGTAATTTTTGTACTGTAAATGTGTCTTGAATTAATGATGTGCTCTTGGATTAATCTTGACTTCACCAGTGAAGGGCAATGTTTAAACCAATTGATCAACTAATGATGAACAAGTTCTCTTATATACCTGTCTGACAGAGATGCAGTATGTGAGGACATCACAGGAGACATCTGCAGTGGGTGGATAAGAAACTCCAAGATGTTCTTTTAGTTCTGCATTATGATGTGGATGAGAATTTGTGGCCTGACAGACGGGAACATCTGGAGGTGTTGAAAGACTGCATGCTAACTCCCCATCCTGTGCTGCATGTACAGTTCTGCCTAAGGAATGTTTCCCATGTTTACATTTCTAATATTTGCTGTAGAGTGATGTAAGACACTCTCAATCTCTATCTCTCTCACTCATTCTCTATGTTGCTTGAATCTGCATGTCTTTGGACTGAGGGTGGACACCGGAGTACCTGGAGGAATCGGATCAAACATTGGGAGAACATGCAAACTTGATGCACATAGACCTGACTCATGAATTGAACCCTCAACCGTGGAAGTGCAAGGCCACTAGCCTTGCTTAACTGACTTTTACTAAAAACGGGTTATCTTTACCTACAGGTGGTGTCAAAAGAAATATTTATGCCTTTAAAGCCACCTACTGTAGCATGTACAGTATCTGGGTGTTTTTCTGTAAGGGGGCGGATCACTGTCTCAATAATTCACTATCAATGACTAAGATTGCCCCCAAAAACCCCTTTTTCTGTGCATATGCAGTTTCTCACACACACACACACTTGAAGATTCAGGTAACAGCTGGTCATGCTGCACACGGTGCCATTAAGGGGAGAATTGAAGGTTAATGAAATGTGAACATCTAGAGAAAACGTGGTTAACGTTGCCGGGATATTGCATCATAAACTCATCTACTATTCATTTCCCAAAAGCACTCTTACAGCCAAATCAGCAAAAAAGCTGTTAGGATAAGCCAATATCACCTTATAATACTGCAGTGTAGGTCAGAGTATCAGCACAGTGCTCACAAAAGACTGGAATTAAATCTAGAAATATGCTTTTTCTAATTCTCATATAAATCCAAAGGTCCAAAAATGTCTGCTTCAGGGTAACAAGGATTTGAGGTTAAATCAACCAGGACGCTCTTGTGAAAAGAATACTTTTAAACATAGGTGAGGAAAAAAAACTGGCGTTTCTTATAGGGTCCCTGTTCCTGTGGTAGGAAAAGTGTATTAATTGGTAAGACTTGATTAAAGTAAATTAATTAAAATATGTTTCGGTTTGCTTTTCAAAAAAATTATTTTCAATCATTATGACACTTCTGCATTTGTGCAGCCTCTTGTTACACCCAGTTACATAAAAAATAGTAATAAAAATCATAATAGATAGATAGATAGATAGATAGATAGATAGATAGATAGATAGATAGATAGATAGAGAAAGTAACACAAAGACATAATGTATATGTGATTGGACATTGTATAATTTACATATAGTCAGTATATGCAGGGTAATTTGAGAACTGATTAGAAGTTATTAGTGCAATGCTAAGAGCAAAAGCTACAATATATACAGTATAAAAAGCATATAAGCATTTAAGCATGTAAATCACATAAAGCATATAGTTTTCGGCAAATACAATCTCAGATGATCAAAAACAAAAATTTTACATATTATTTTTATTATGTTTTTACACACACACACACACACACACACACCACACACACACAAACCCCCGCGTTAAGAGAGAGGGTACAAACGTTTGAACATGCCTTTACTTTTTCTGGATTTATTAATCATGGTGTATGGTTATTACAGCTGTATTAAAGCGGTAATAATAATATTCACAGTGTTTATATTTACTGGAATAATAATTCTTCATAGTTCATAACAAACTCATGTTTTTTGACATCGCAATAAAATAAAGTATATAAAAAGTCACTTCTCTCTCATTGGCCTTATTTGCTGTCAGACCAGTTTTGGTGTATTTCAAGTGTAATAGGTAAGTAAATTGATTAAACAAGCAGGGTTGCTCTAATGAAATTGGGTTAAAGCCCCTTTTTTCTATTAGCCACAGCATTTGGTTTAATGAGATCGGCTAAGCCTTGGCCTCGGCTTGTGTGTGTTTATGTCTAACAAGATTGTTGCCAAAAGCATACATTACATTACAACTGTATACAAGAAAATAATGACATGATGTTAGTGGCAGTAGGACGAGAGGAAAAAAACGAGGTCTTCAATTGAGAATAAGTGAACCGGTGTTGCTTAAGCTTTCATCATTGATGTTAATTGCAGCAGATTAGCTTTTTTTTTTTTTTTTTTTACGTATAAAATGACTATATGCATATACGTGAGGTCCTGGTAGTTTTATTAAATATAATCTGAATGTCATTAAGAGACATTAAGAGTAAAATTTGTTTGTCAAAAATAAACATTTGCCTAAACATTTACATATTAGATAAAAGTAAAACTCCCTGAAACACATTATAATGTTTTAGACCTATATCATATTATTATATTATATTATTGAATTTATACTTACTGTATATCATATTATACAGGAAACATGTTGTTTTGATTTGTTTAGTGATTCTGATGCTACTTTGCTGTATAAATTTGCCCTCTCGCGAAGTCACTGCAGTATTAACCTGAAGATTGAAGTTTTGCAATCTGACAAAGTGTACAGGTGGAGAGCTGAGAGAGCTGGACAAATTAAAAGTATAAATCTCTGCTGCATTAGGCTGCTTAGTTGGGCATGAAGAGAAACTTGCGAAGTCAAAATAAGCCCACATGTTAAACAAACCAAAAACCCAAAGTAAATAAATCGTTGATGGTGTTGACGGTTATATAAAAAAATATGTGTTTTAATGAATTTTAATAAGTACACTGAGGGTGGATTTTTTTTTTCTCCTTTAATGACCCAACGTTATAGTTTATTTACTTTCAGGACAGATTCATGCAAAATGTATCTAATGTATACTGTACATTATTAGTCACAAGAAAAAAAGCATCACATACATGTTGTCATACAGTATGTAAAGCTGTAAAGCATTGTGTATTAGTGAAACTCTAAATCAGCTTCCCAGAACACAATCACCTTGATGAGATAATGTCTGTCATTAGCGTCTTAGAATTGAAGTGGTACACAATCAGTAGGTGTGGTTGATGATGTTTCAGCTAGTTTTAATGCAGATTTCAAATTCAATTCGAAATTAAATTTTTGAATTCAATTCAAAAAATTTAAATGCAGCAGATTAAAGCAGTATCATCTTTCGCTCAGAATATGCATGAAGTTCCACTAAACGACACTGGTGAGACTAAACACATAGGATATATGCATAGATTAGAATTGACCATGAGAATCTGTCTCATCACCAGAGCTAAAAGTAGCTCACGGTATCAAAACCTATTAATATATTAATATCACTTGCAGAGGTGGAAAGAGTAATAAAATTTTGTACTCAAGTACAAGTACTGTTACTTCAGTGAAATTTTACTTAAGTACAAGTAAAGTTACCATTATAAAAATCTACTCAAGTAAAAGTAAAAAGTAGCTCATTAAAAATTTACTCCGAATAAAAGTTACCGAGTTACATTTTTATTTGTATTTTTTTTAACAGCGGGGGGGGGGGGGGGGGGGATGAGGCATTCTAGCGTAGTTCAAAAAAGTTGAGCAGATATAAATCTCAAACTAGTTGTTTTTAACTGAAGGAACACCTTTGCATAATAAAGCTGTTGTCTTTCTTGTGCTTGAAAATCAAAGTGGTCACTTAAATATGGTGTTACGTCCCAGTCTAGGGTCATACAGCAAAAGACTGGTTCAGGGTTCTATTTTAAACTGTATGGAAATGGTGGTACATGTCTGGTATATGGCAGAAAGAACTAGATCCAATCATTAACTGATGAAATAATGAGGTTTGTATATACACACACACACACACACACACACACCAGGAGGAGGATCAGATTCAGGATGGACCCAGGCCAAAATAATAAACAAAATGGTATTTATATTTAGTAGCTAGATTACCTGCAAAAAAAAAAAAAACCACACAAACAAAAATACAGGTACCTTCCCGGAATCCCTAAACCAAAAACAGTGAAATTATCTACAAATATATACAAAGATCAACCAAACCAAAGGGACAAAGCAATAATCAAAGTCAATTGGAGACAAAAAGTCAAATCAGAATACACAACCAAATGTCAAAACGCCAAAATCACAATCTCTTTCCTCTTTCCCGCGTCTCTCCGGTTTATATATGGTCGCGCTAGTCGATGACATCACTCTCAAGGGGGAAGCGACCGTGTGGAAGGTCAAGAAGATGCTGATGTCAGAAAACCTGGAGTGGAGTCTGGAGCGGCGCGCGACCAGGACATGATACACACACGCGGCGCAACGGAGCATTTATACAAAGCATAATATTTTTATTATTTTATCATTTTCATTCATTTATTTTTTACTCAGTAGCGAATATGATTTAAAATGTAGCGAATTACAATACTTCAAACAAAACGTACTTAAGTAAAAGTAAAATTACAGATTTTTAAAACTACTTTAAAAAGTAGAAATACACAAAAAAGCTACTCAATTACAGTAACGCGAGTAAATGTCATTCGTTACTTTCCACCTCTGAACTGCCATGTTGCGCCATGTGACTTCTAATAGGCAGACAGCCAAGATTAGAATGTGGCCTAAATAAAAAAAACATTTCTGCATTATTTAATAAAAGCCCATGTTTTCCTAAAAAGTTATTAGAGGGGAAAAGGTGGGGGGTGGGGGGGGGGATCTCGGGGTTTGGTCAAAATTCGATTGTGGCCTTTCTTGGCTGTTTGCCAAGTGTTATCTGATGGATTTTCCCAGATGTTTTCCCGCTGATTGCTTGTGCTTTTTCATTTTTTTTTTTTTGTAATCATATAATGATTTGAAAACTGATTTCTGCTTACATCGACTTGTGGAGATATACTTTTAAATTCTGCCCATACTAACTCCACCTGCCTATTCCTGTCTCTTTTCCCACACACACCTACATTCTCACAGGTTAATTTAAACAAGCTATTGTGTGCGTGATTTCTTTTCTCACCGATCGTGTTCTCACATGTTCATCAAAAGTATCTCATTATCCCCAGCTGTTGAACTGGAATGTAGAGGCAGACAAAAGGCAAGCATGCCAAAGCTCGGTGTCTTTTTAATGAGGAGTCATTTGTGCAGTAAAAGGCCGCGTGCCAAACATAGCAGCATGATGATATAGAGTTACACAAAGGCTTGGTCTGATGAAATGAAGTCTCATGGTATTAATCTCATAAAGCGTGATGGCATGCTATCAAAAAGGAAAAAGCAAACAAATGAGGATGACTTATCATGGCTGTACAAACACACTGGACTGGATTTTTTTTGTCTGTTTCTTTCAATCCTTTGTTACGGTACTTTCATATAACTTTCGCATTACCATGATGAGGAACCTTGTTTCTTTGTGAGTCCATGTACAGTGTGTGTGTGTGTGTGTGTGTGTGTGTGTGTGTGTGTGTGTGTGAGAGAGATACACACCGAAAGTGTGAGTCACTCACCAGCCCAATTTCAGCTATCGCAAATGACCTGTTAACATTGTAGGCACAAACAGCAGGATGACGTAACCAAGATACGAAAGATTTTCTCATGAAATTGGTTCCACACAATGAAAAGTAACCAATTATCGCTTCACTATCAGTATGCCAAAGAGTTCACTTCGGTTATCTACAGTTATCTACAACAACAGAAGAGGTCTAATGTGTTTAATGCGCCTGTTCTGGGCTTTTTTTTTATCTTAGCGTGGGAATTCTTCTGGGGTAGCTAAGAAAACCCTTAGTATGCAGAGTAAAGGTATAAAGCCTGTTCTTTGTGTTGCAACTTTATCCCACTACTGTATCTTTTTTTAAAGCATTCATATATTTTTTTCCCCTCTGGAAGTCACCGCACTTTGCATTGCAAATGTAATTTAGTAATGTCTCAGTGCATTCCTGAGCATAAAGTCGGTGAAATTTAAGAGCACAACGAGTAAGGAGATCTTCTCAGATTAGCAGCTTGTCTTTCCTCTTTTATTGCAGACTCATTAGAAAAACTATTTGATTTGTGGGATTACCATCAAAGGACTAGACATAAAATAAAAAATAAACAAATAAAAAGTCAGTGGTTTTACTTTGTACACTTGTTCCCAATTTCAGCACTTACATATTAATTCATACTTTCATGCCTCCTGCAGCATCTAATATTCATTTCATAATCAGGTTCAGAGTTAACATGGATTTAGATGTGGCTAATATCAATCTCTTTTTTGACAAAAAAAAAAGGCCATACATCCATTAATGACATTCATTCTTCAGAAGTGGCTTGGAACCCATTGCAGCCGTTCCTGTGAACCTTCAGCAAATGGAATGCCTGCGTCTTGAAAATCAACGGATAACTTATCTCCTGCCTATGGAAGAGATGTATATGTCTGTGGGAACTGTACACTCAATCATTCACCAACACCACCACTAGAGTACAAAAACTCATCTATTTACAGTTCTGACCTCGCTTCGGGCCATTTCTACAAGTTTGGGCCACTAAAGGAATTCTTGGGAGGCCAGCATTTCAGGCATGCAACAGGTAGGCTGATCATGGCTCTGGAGTACTGAGAAATCTCTTTTTGAGATAATACTGTGATGAAATTGAGTTTCATCACAGTATTATCTTTTGTAAATGTCAATTGGTTTTAGGGGCCAGGGGTAGCTCAGTGGTTAAGGCATTGGACTACAGTTCAGAAAATCTCAGGTTCAAACCCCACAACCACAAGTTGCCACTGTTGGGCCCTTGAGCAAGGCCCTCAACTGCTCAGATGTGTAATGAGATAAAAAATAAGAGCGTCTGCCAAATGCGTAAATGTAAATGTTTTATTCATGGAAAATTTCATCACTAATTCAAATTCAAATTTTATTGGTCACATACACAATCATACACAGTATAATATGCAGTGAAATGCTTTAATTACCAGGTTGACCTGAACACCCATTTACAAACGATTAATTGTAGTAACATAGACATAGCATCAATATGTAAAACTTACACAAGACCAAAATAATTTTTTGAGAAAACCAAGATAATAACCAATAAATTAACACTAGAAAAATGGAGTACAAGTACTCTATTGGGTACTCTTGACTTCACAGGTCTTTGATTTTTAGAGTCATTTGAAATCAGTCAAAAAAATAATCTAAAACGGCTGACTACTAAACCCGCACTTTTGTATGCTACTGTTTTGGAGACACATTTACAGCGTGACTTTGATGATTATCTCCTTGGTCTTTTTATAGTAAGTTGGAGCCCCCAAGCTTGACTGTCAGTAAATTCCTCACTTTTATGTTTTGATTCTGCAGAAGAAAATAAGATATGGGCATTTGGTTCTAGTTAACTACTAAGATATGTTTAAGGAATTCAGCAACAACTGTGCTACACCCATGAATGTGAATCATGTGGATTACAGTATTGTAGAGGATGTAACTTTAGTGAATTTGACATATGAACACTAACAGGCATTGGAGCAGAAAGATGTTGATTCCTATCATAGCAACAAAGATATTAAGGGTTATTTTTTTTCACTTGGCCTTTGTCGAAGCATGTTTCATAGATTGCGGTAGTACGGTGGAAATCAGTGGAATTTATTCCTTTTTTTAAAATAAAGCCTGCAATTTCTTATGATATCCAAAACCAGTTTATATTTTACAGCTCTAAAGTTTATGTTCCCATTTATTGTGTTACGATTGTGTTGTTTTCCTAACAGTAGAAATGCAGAATGGCTAAACTCACTTCGTGAAAACTTTTAGATAAGCGGCACCTTACTACACACACAGCAGATAAGGGCTCTATGTATTACAGTGCCAAGGACTATTCAGGTTTGAGTCCATAAATCAACTAGAAACACACACACACTCACACCCTCACACACACACACACACACACACACACACACTGCTATAGCATCCTTGACATTAAATGGCTTCTCCTCCTTTTCTCGGGAATGTAGTTTCTTCATTACAGAAATTGTAGTAGTATGATTTATGTAGCCAACACACCATAATTTCAAGCAAACAACCACACACTCATAAAAAAGTATGATGTCCCTTTTAACTTCTCATTCCTTACCCCGTTCCCCTCTCTCTCTCTCTCTCTTTCTCTCTCTCTCTCTCTCTCTCTCACTCCACATGCAGTACAGTACGTCTCCGAGGGCCTAAGAGTACTGAAAGTCGGTGAAAGTGCTTAGATTGCAAACAAAAATAATTAAGGGTTTGAAAGGTCATACAAGCAGCCTTGGGACATGAAAAGTCCTGTTTTGGTTACATGGACTGAGAATCAGCATACAGCTCCCCCCCCCCCCCCCCCTTATTGCTTTTCTGAACTGAACTGAACCTTGAGATGGATACCCTGCTCAAGGCTACAGCAGTGCAAGACAACATCAGAACCTTGTTCAGCGCTTAGAGGGAAATCCACTGTGGTCTTCAGTTTTTGTAGCACTGAATCTCCTTGTCTTAGCATTTTTGTCCACAAAACTGACATTTAGTTTTTGGATGTTTTTATTTTGTAAAATATTTATGGATTTGAATGAAAAGCTGTCTGACACTAACAATTAGGGCAACGTCAGTGTCACTGAGATCAAGATAATAACCAATAAATTAACATTTTAATGTTTAAGGTGACTTGCCGTATGATTGGCTGATAGGATAAATGCATGAATGAGCAGGTGTTTAGCTGTTTCTAATAAAATGTGCGGAGGCAACGGTGGTGTAGTGGTTAGCACTGTCGCCTTGCACCTCCAGGGTCCGGGTTCGATGGTCCAAATTGACCATAGTGTGTGAATGAATGAATGAGTGTGTGTGTGTGTGCTCTGCGATGGATTGGCATGCTGTCCAGGGTGTACCCTGCCTCGTGCCCTGAGTCTCCTGGGATAGGCTCCAGGTCCCTGTGAGCCTAAATACAGGATAAAGCGGTATAGAAGATGAATGAATAATAAAATGTGCAGTGAGTTTATATGAATATTTTATGTATTTTATGAATATACAGTACAGTACTGCACAAAAATCATGAATCACTCCTAATTTCTTCATATTTTGCCTCCAAAGAGCCATACTTTCTTGTATTTTAATTTCATGTTTGTGTTCATTTAGCATATCGACCAATGAATCATTCAATCATACAAAATATATTGAACTTAAGGTTAACTTTAACCAGTGAGAAATGTTTACTAGTGTTACTAGTATAATGGCTTTCCTGTTATACTGTCCACTAATGTCATTAGTATACTGGTGATGCTGAATGGTGAGTGGTTGAAGGTGATGAGAGGGGAAATGAGGTTGCTGCCGAGGCTGCTACAAAAATAACCATTTTAAAATTGTATCTTTAGGCACTTTAGGTCTTTAATTTAATTGACATATTTTAATTATATTTAATTTAAGACTCAAGTGCTATATGTATATACTGTATAAAAGAAAGTTGTGTACAAATATAAACTTTCAATACAAATCTAACCTTTGTCCTAAGCTCAGTCATAAGGAGTTTTTTTAATACACTTTAGCTACTATGCGTCTTCTTATGCAAACTTCCATGTTGCAAATGATCTCATGATTTGCAAATTAGCAAAATGTGTCATGGTCTTCTAATCTCAGCTCATAAGCATACAGCATAGTACAAAGCCTACAACACATTTATGAACTCTTTATATGATTCTATATGATTGAATGCTCTGATTCTCTGTCATGTATTGTATAACACAGACACAGATTGACAGTTCATTAAGTAAAATTCTTTCACAACATATAGTATCTTGTGTTAGTATTAACAGTTTTGAACTTTCCTGTTTGAGGACCTGTTGAAATGAAGTGAAATGGATTGAATTTGAATTATGTCATGCATTTATACAAAGTACACCACATAGTTAATCATTTCAAAGGTTAATGATGTCATGTATACTTTTTCCCCACCCACCTTTAAAGTAGGAGCAAGCATTGAGAATATCATTCCTGTAGAGAAGCATGATGTCGGTAGCATTATACTGTGAGAATGCTAGTACAATTAGCAGGGTTGAATCATACCTTTATGTTTTCTGTGTGTGTATGCTGTGTGTTGTGAGCATAAGCTTAAACCTCAAATGGTTTTAGTTATGTGGGGAATTTGGTTTGACTGAATTACCACACCGCTCCTGTTCGGATTAACTAAAGTGCCTCCACCCTGGCCCTGCTCAAAAGGTTAGCCTCTGTGTTGCTTTCAGTTCTGATTTATGTTTACATACACACAGGCCTCCGTCTTTGTATAGTATAGTCGAGTGTGGCCTTCACTACAATTATAGAATCTATTATTTGAGTCATTTGTTCGTTTATACTTTATTCATTATTGATCTTCAGTAAATGCTTTATTCTCATCTGGCTTGGTGTGGTTGGGATAGCTTTGTTTCTTTTTAATGCGAGTAGTCTGTAAGACTTTGCAATATACAGTATATTCATTGAAAGGCAACCATCTTAAAATTTATGAAGATCCAGCTACATGAAATTACTGTACATAAAAAAACAAATAATGGTGAGATTCTGGAATGACAACAACTGATTAATGCTTAATACACAAGGGGCATACAGTAAGACTAGGACTTGATAGATTGTGCAGAACACATTTATGAGAGCAAAAACGACCTTTATTTCTCTGTATAATACCCTGCAACACTGATGTGTTTAGTAGTTAGTCACTGGCAGCAAATTAGATCAAGGGAAAAAAGTGTTGAGATTTAATGCTGAAGATCATAATAACATTCGAAACAATACAAAAACTTCACTTTATAATGCAGCATTATATAACTTCTCTAAAGGTTTTCATTTCACTTCGTAGTGAATTGTTCGACTTCATGTGTGGTCCCCTAAGGTTCAGAGGTGCCAATGGACAACAGGAGTAGGAGACAGAACCAGACTCAGCAAATGCAAGGGCTTCCTACACACAGTTTGTGCATCTAATGTCTCTTTAACAGAAGGTTTGTCGGTCATTGCACTTTTGCAACATTATCTCTCTGCTTATCTTCTTTCAAAAATATTACAGTAAGTTCATAATGGCTCCCAGTGCTAGTGATAGCAGGATCAAAAGGGGGGGGGGGAATGGTAACACTACGGTATTCCACAGCTTTGGTAGGTGGTTTTCGCACCATTAATGCAATCTAATCAGCAGTGCAACATATGTAACTTAGGTTGAAGCTATGGTACATATGGCAAAGCTTTTCCTTTTGCATGAAAAATGGCTTAATTCCCTAATGCTGCACATTAACTGAAAATATTAGCTAATTTCCTTGCTAAAAACCTTCTAAGGCTCTTAAGGTGGGATATACTGTACTGTAAGGTGGGATTTTTAGCCTCATATAAGTCACGTTATTTATTTTTATATTTTTAACTAAAAGCCGATTAACAGCAGGGTGTATCCATCCACACTATGACAGTTGTTACTAAACCCTCTTGTTTTGTTCCCCCCATTTTCAGAGCACTTGCCACAATCCGGCCTAATACAGTGATGGAATTGGAATACATAACATAAAATTTTGCAGTACATTCTGAATTTTCCAAAATTTTTCTGTTTAGTAGCTTGTGTTGTAAGCCATATTAACAGTTTATCCAAGCTTGATAAACAGTAAAAAAAAAAAAAAAAAAGTAACAGTAAAATAATCTTTTAATAGTAACACTTACAGGATCTGGAGTTGTCATGGAAAGTCTAAAGAAAGAAAGAATTGATTCACTCCAGAGCTTCAATCTTAAAGCAGATCAAGTTTTGAATTGTCCCTTTGTGGGATACTGGTCTGATGCAACTGACAAGTACACATATTTATTTCATTTGAGAATGGGAGTAAAAAGAAAGTTCTGTCTTCTTTTGTGCAGTGATTACTAACATCGAATGGTCTTGGCGAGTTCTTAGATGGAACTCAGAATGGCACAGAGCAAAGTGGGTTTGTAAGGTAGTAAAAAGAGGTAAGATGGTAAAAAGAGGATTACTATTATACAACTGCACTTTAAAGATGGACAATATCACTGCTGCTCATCACTGCAGTCCACACTCTGCGACCACCCTGTACTGCTGCTGTGTGCACACTGCACATTCAATTCAATTCAATTTTATTTGTATAGCGCTTTTAACAATTGACATTGTCTCAAAACAGCTTTACACAATCAAAAGAATTATTTAAGTTTGTATGGAATGTGAATGTGTATGAATCAAAATGGTCAGATAGTCACTGGTGAGCAAGCCGAGGGCGACAGTGGTAAAAGAAGGAAAAACTCCCTGAGATGGTAATAGGAAGAAACCTTGAGAGGAACCAGACTCAACAGGGAACCCATCCTCATTTGGGTGAAACAGATAGCAGGAAATGATCTGCATTTATACAGTGTTAGGTGGCGGGCAGTTCAGCTATAATAGTTGATGTTAATTGATGTTAAAATGGAGTCCAGTAGTTATTGGAGACTCAGATAGACTTGTAGAAAGTTCCAGTCCTATCGAATTGTCAAGTCCTCAGAGAAACAGCTGACAACACCAGTCGAGGTCAGAACCGTCTTCTAAGTAGAGAGAATCATCCCCAGACACCAGACACATCCCAAAGAGACACACGGGGCATCCATGTGATGAGATCTCCAACCAGAAGCGGGGCACCAGGATGGATCAGACAGGTCCGGAGGGCAGAGGGAGTCTGGATCACTGGCAGCTCAGGAATGACATGTGTAGCTCGACAGAGAGAGAGAGAGAGAAAGAGTGAAAGGGGGAGACAGGGGGAGAGAGGAAAGAGAAAGAGGGGGAGGAAGAGAAGAGGAGGAGAGATTGCAGTTAGGTATGGTCACAGTCACATAATGTATAATGTGAATGTATATTTACTGTAGAGTGCAAGCAGGGACTCCGGCAGGACTAACTATGACAGCATAACTAAAAGGGAGAGCCAGAAGGAAACACAAACATGAGGGCTCCCTGAGATGTAAAGCAAACAATCACCTCAAAGTCAACAAACCTGAGTGATCAAATGAGAGTGAGGAAGACAGCATCTAAACATACCAGTTCACCATAATACTCTACGTCCATGAGTCCCTCAGATCTGCACCTTTACCTTATGGCAAATCTATTTATAAAAATGCTTGGCTAAATAAATAGGTTTTTAGCCTAGACTTAAACACTCTCCCGAACACTATTTGGAAGACTATTCCATAACTTTGGGGCTTTGTAAGAAAAAGCTCTGCCCCCAGCTGTAGTTTTCATAATACGCGGTACTGACAAGCAGCCTGCATCCTTTGATCGAAGTAGGCGTGGCGGATCGTAAGACACTAGCAGTTCGCTCAGATACTGCGGCGCGAGACCATTTAATGATTTATATGTCAAGAGTAGTATTTTAAAATCAATGCGAAATTTCACGGGGAGCCAATGAAGTGAAGATAGGATAGGGGTGATGTGCTCTGGTTCTAGTGAGGACTCTTCTGGTTCTAGTGAGGACTCGCTGCTGCATTCTGGACTAGCTGAAGCTTGTTTATGCACCTAACAGAACAACCAGACAGTAAGGCATTACAATAGTCCAACCTAGAAGTAATAAAAGCATGAACTAGTTTTTCTGCATCGTTTAGCGACAATGCCATTTCTATGTAGATATGAGCATAGCTGCTCTGCTACTATCTTTTGTATGTATTGGCCTGTAATTGGACAGCTGACAGGGGTCGAGGTCAGGTTTCTTAATTATTGGTTTGATAACTGTTAATTTAAAAGATTTTGGAACATAACCAATGCTGAGTGAGGAATGAATTATTCTGAACAGCGGTTCTGTTATTACTGGTACTAGAATTTTTCTGTTTAAGAAAATGTGTCGGTATAGGATCTAATATACAGGTTGATGAATTTGCAGAAGAGACGAGTGAAATTAGTTCATTCTCTTCAAGGGGAGTAAAGTATTCTAGGTTCCGATCTGACATGGCTAGGTTAACATCTGTATCAATTACATTGTTCGGTTTCAAAGCCTCAATTTTATTATACAATTTTATTATTTAAAAAGTTCATGAAGTCCTCACTATTGCATGATGTTGTTGTGGAGATTTCTGTAGTGGTCTTATTTCTGGTTAATTTGGCTACGGTATTAAATAAAAATCTAGGATTATTTTTATTTTCTTCTATAAGAGTGGAGAGATACGTTGATCTAGCTACACTAAGAGCTTTCCTATAGTTCAGGATGCTCTCTTTCCATGCTATTTGAAATACTAACAATTTAGTTTGACGCCATTTACGCTCTAATTTCCGAGCGGTCTGTTTTAATGTGCGCGTGTGATCGTTATACCAGGGAGCGAGTTTCTTATCTCTAATAATTTTTCTTTTAGCTGGAGCTACATTATCTAAGGTACAACGAAATGTCGACTCTAAATATTCAGTCGCCTGATCGAGTTCTGTCGGGTCAGACGGTGACATTCCACATACTTAATACAATTTACATACTGTAAAGTATACAATTCCTACTTCTTTACATTCATACTTCTTTACATTTTAAATATATTATATATTCCTCATGGCGGCACGGTGGTGTAGTGGGTAGCACTGTCGCCTTGCACCTCCAGGGTCCGGGTTCGATTCCCGTCTCTGTGTGCATGGAGTTTGCATGTTCTCCCCGTGCTTGGTGGGTTTCCTCCCACAGTCCAAAGACATGCAGGTTAGGTTAATTGACGTTCCCAAATTGCCCATGTTGTGTGAATGTGCTTTGCCGGTTCCCAAGTGCCGGATGAGAAAAGAGAAGGGTTGGGCGTAGGGCTAGCAACCCGCCCCGTAAAAATCAACCACTACGGAAACAATGAGAAAAAACACTCGTTGCCCTATGTACAGCTTATTTATACTTTTTTTTATTGTAACAAAATTGTAGATTTTATATGTTATATATTATTCTTCCCTATAAGCATTTTCATCCTTACTTCTTTTTTCCTTTTCAAGGTCACAAACAGTCAAATAAACATTTGACTGCATTTAATACTGTGTATGGTTGTGTATGTGACCAATAAAAATTTGAATTTGAATTTTGAATTTGAATAGTCCTGGGCACCAAGCTAGAGTAAAGTCTAAGCAAATCTTTTTTATCTAATAAATCAAAAATTTCCTGTTGACATACACTCAAGGAGACGAATGTCCAAAAATTATAAACAATGTGATTTTTGCATGATAGATTACCTGTAAATGACCTGGAATGCCCATGAAGAGTGTTCATGGACTTAAAAAACCTAAATCTCTCTTTTGTACTGCAGAAACCAGGTAATTTAAAGGTAATCTATTAATCTAGTCTTCAGCTCATTTAAATGAATTTATTTATTGTGTGCATGATTCGAAATACTTAAATACTTTGACTTTGCATGTGAACTAAGTCCACCAGTTGATGATCCCTGTTTTAGGCCATTTTATTAATGTAAGAAATGTCGTGTCATATTTAACCACTGCTTTATTGCTACCTGATTAATTAAATAATCTAATAAGGTTTTTATTTGTTATTTGTCACCAACTTTACTTTCAAGTGTTGAATATTTAAATGAATATTTAAAAGCAATTTTATTGATTCTTTGTACTTTATGCTACCTCAGCCATCTACATTTTTAACACACATATGCTGCCTACTCAAATATGTCCAAGTAAAGTTAAATAAACACAGTTTCATTAAAGGTATCATTCTGTTTATTCCTTTGCAGATGAGGCCACAGCCCATGCACATGCCCATCTCACTTGAAGTGTGCAGCCATTTTGCTTGAAAAGACAACAAAAATCCTTTAATAGACAGCCTACAAATAGTTCTGAGAAACCATAAACATTCCAGGCTTTCTGAAGTTCACTTTGGGCATCTATCAGAAGCAATTCTCACACAATATAAATCAGGTTTCACTCTACTTTTTTTTCCTCTCATCTGCTCTCTGTGGCTCTTTTGTCCGCTATTGTTTTGTTTCTCTTTCTTATCTGTTTCACTTACTTCCTCCCTCCCTGTCAGATTCTCTCAGACAGATACAGTACTTAGTAATGAAAGAAAAAGATTTGCTCTCCAGATAAGCAGGATATGAATATATATATATATATATCTCTATGCTGCTTCAGGCCACTAAGATATATTTCTGTTTATTTGTGTCTGGCTAATCTTCGGTGTTTATCACATTTCCACCCTTGCTCATATCTCTCCACCCAGTAACGTCTTGCAAGGAATAACAGGCTGAGAATGTACGGTGGTTTCGTGACTATTGCAACTTTATAAATATGGACAATATTTCTTTTGGATTTCATTTTGAAAAAGGCATTTAAAAAAAAAAAAAAGAATCTGTAGCACAAATGCATGCTGACTTACTGTTTCCTTGGCAGCATGGTGGCATACTGTAGTGGTTAGCACTTGTACCTCTAGGGTGCGGGTCCGATTCCCGGCTAGGGTCCTGGGTGTATGGAGTTTGCAAGTTCTCCCTGTGCTTGGTGGGTATCCTCTGAGTGCTCTGGTTTCCACACATAGTCCAAAGACTACTGTATGTAGGCTAATTGCCATTCCTAAATCGTCCTTAGTGTGTGGATGCTGCCCGGAGGTCCTACTGTACCATGGTCGTAACTGGGCATAAATACAATGGTCACAGTTGGCCTCAACAGTCCCTAGTTGGACTACAGAGGATTCTGAAAAGATGGATTGCTTCCTTACTGTGTGTAGTCTAATGCACTACATATTCTCTTCATCCATTCTATGCTTTACTTAAGTCCTGAGAATCTGTTGACACGGTTAAATGCCGCCTAAGTGTGAGCCAGTGATCTATGGAAGTAATAACAGAAAACCAATTAGAGCAAGAGCAAAGCTCTCTCTCTCTCTCTCTCTCTCTCTCTCTCTCTATCTATCTCTCTCTCTCTCTCTCTGTCTCTCTTTCTCTCACACACACACTCACTGGTATGTATAATGTATGTTCTAGGCACACACCTATCATTTTTATTGCATGACTTTTTCTTCTGGGGCTTTGCAGTAGCTGTAAACACACACACACACACACACACACAATCCACATTCAGCCCACAGTGCATTTCTTTAAATCCTCTGCTTCCATTCTTCTCTTTCTCCCCTACTCCTTTTATTTAACTTGTTTTTTTTTCCTTCAAATACACACAGAAGTCAGACACTTTTCATTTCTGAAGCATATCCCTCTCATTCATACCTGCAGCATAAATTACCCATGAGCCCCATCATCATGGTAACAGCTTCAGTATTAAATACAAGGAGACAGAATTGCTATTCATTCACTGCAGTGACATCACACCACTTACTCACAAATGCAGAGTTGCCACGGGATCTATGTAGGCTTTCTTTCAACGAACAGAAGCATAGAGATGTAATGATGAACATGTGGGAAGTGTCTCAAGAGCCAGGGGTGGAATAATATGAAAAGATTAATGATAGAATTTTGTTATTAATGTACAATCCTATATAAATTTCATCATTTTATCAGGTAACTGTTGACTTATAATTTCACTTATAAACTGTATGGCACAGGTATTACTTAACATAATTTAATAAAGTAACAATAAAAAAATAGGGGATAAAAATAAGCTTAGCTACTAGCTACTTAGATACAAGCTAAAAATTAGCTTGCTACTATTAGCAATTCAGCTGTTTGCCTAATAAATTCTGTTAGCTACTGAGTGCAGTGCTAGTCGATCTGAGCATTAGCAAAGAAAAATACTTAATATTAGCAATGTAGCTCTTACATCAAGTTGCTTTTGCAAATTGGATAGAGTTTTCTAGCCACAGACTGTATAAGATAACTTATAAGACAAAATCTCTGTGATGTCACCCATAGGTTTTATGTAGAGTGGTTTGTGAAGCTCAACTGTGGTGGACCTCAGTTACCACAAGCTAGCCATTCAGCTTTAGCTTACGTAGATAAAATGCTAAGATGGCTAACAATTATTTATGTGCTAACATTACTCTGTATTTAATTGCGCACTGTCACCCTACACATCATCCGGTGTCAGCTCCTACATTTTACATACAGTTGTGATGGGAACGGAAAGGGAACTCTAGCTACTATACAGTATACAGACCCAAAGCATATTTTGTACCAGGCTGCAATGTTTATTTATGTTGTAAAGCTGGACATTTTAACATGGGGTTTTTTGGGTATTGGGCTCATTTTTGGAGCCAGTTCCTAATGGTCATTCGAGTAACTGCACATTTTGGCACTTCCACATTGGACTCATTTTTCAAACCTGGAGGTTGCTCCAGGCTCAGGCCTCATTTTATACAAGTCTTTGCTTACTTCAGCAGAAACCGTGTCCTAAAGTCAAGGGGTGCTCATCCTCTCATTATGGCTGGTCCAAGTATATAATCGTGTAATTGAATTTCATCATCAAAAAAAGAAGGGAACACCAGGTTTTTATGTTTATGTAACTATGTAAGAAAAATCTCCAGGAAGGCATTAATATTCTACAAGCAAAACTTAGTTATAGAAACAAAGTACGTGTAGGCCTATATCTGCTTAGAATTGTTTCACCTTTTGCATGCAAACTCACAGTATAGTTTATAAATGGAGCTGATAATATTTGCATAATCCGCTTTCCCATTCTATAAATGCCTATAGTGCAAGATAGGATGATGACAATCTAACACCAGCTCCTTTAATTCTCCAAAACATTTTAAAATGGCTTGGAGCGAGGTCCGGACTGAAGTGTGGATGTGGCAATAACTAATAGCCTTCTATATAATGTTTCCACCATTTTAATATTTTGCTATGCCTAAAAGTCTCATCACCATAGCATGCTTGAAGTCATATGTGAATGTTAATCGGTTTTACGGCATTATTCACGAGAAATTGTACCATATGTCCCGTTTTGACTTGAACGTCCTTCATACTGTATACGTCGGCATATGAACACATTACATGATTTCATAAGCCCAGTCCTAGAACATGAACAGCAGTCTAATCTTTCTTTCTTTCTGTGTTAATATCACCCTTGTTTTTCAGCTTCTGGTAGACCAGAATCGGTGTTGGCATTGTGTCAAAAATGTGTCCTGCCATTTTCAGGTTGATAATTAGCTCTTTGATGTGATGAGGGAAGATGGGGTAAGAGTTTTAACACCAAAAAGGCACACACATGCATTCACTCTCTTAGACCCAAGGGCACACTGTTCATCTGCCAAGGAATTTACAAGAATTTGAAGTGTTGCATACAGTAAATGCAAGTTTATAATGACATGTCAAAGAGACTATGCATTAGGGCAGGGCTAGGTTTCCACATACTGTAGGCAATAAAATTAGCATTAGTCATTGGAAAAACAGGCAGCAAAATCAATTCCATAAAAGCACTTCTGTCATGGAAGTGAATAATATGTTATGGTGGCCTTGTGCTTGCTGGACTTAGCATGGAGATAAAGGAAGTAATCTATTACTATAGATTAGTGCAAATTAAATTCTCTTCCATCACATTCCAACTACTCATGTCTTAAATGACTGATCTTGTTTCTTTGAACTGTCTTTTTCAATCAATCATTTCCATTTCAAATTGTTCTGCATGATGCACAGTACTGTACATGCAGCAGACCTGCATACATGGTTCATCCATGCTTTTTGTAAATGAGATAAGAGTTTTAAAAAAGAAATAATAATAAAACTTACAATAGTTTAACTTACAATGCTTACAAAACTTGAAGTAATTTTATAAAAGAGCAGTGTTGGCTCATGCAGTTGAGGCTCTAGGTTAGTGAATGGACGGGGATTCAAGCCCCACCACCAGGTCACCATTATTGGGTCCTTGGGCAAGTCCCTGAACATGCCATACAACTTTGAAATGAATGAAATGCGATGTAGTTTTCTCTAATGTCACATGCTACTACAGCTGTAAAGAAACTCTTACACTAGCCATGTTCTCTGGTTTCTAGGATGAGTTCATGCTTTTATTGGATTTTGAGCATGACAAAATCAATTTGCCTAAAAGGTCAGACACACTGAGTGAGTTTTAAGTGATGATCCAGAAAATGAGTCAACAACCATGGCAAAGTATTGTAGAATCAGACCATTAACTACATGTTTTTTTTTTTCAATGTATGACTTGATAATGCTGTTTTTTTTAAATATACTGTAGTAGCTAGCTATTTTATTTATGAAAGAAGAACAATCGTGTCAAGTGACATGGAGTGTCAGGCAAACAATAGTTTCTAGGTGTCATGCTTATAGAGATTCCTGTTAAATGATGAGTGTTCCCATGATGCGATCTTGTTTAAGGAGCTTGTGGTATTTGTGTCTGTTTGAGTTTATGACACAATAAACTGCTTATCACGACCTTCGGGATTTTAAAAGGTTATCAAAGTTTATTTACAGCGTGCGGTAGCCTCGAGGCACTGCTGTTATTGACACTCAGGTAAAATAGTATCATCTCCTCAGGCTGTAATTAGAGATAGTGTACACTGCTTGCATAGTAAGCATTGTTTAAATAAATAAAAAAAAACTTGTGACTGAGTTCAAAAACTGAATCTGGTTTGGATTTTAAATAATTCTGGATTTTTTTTTACATCAAAGTAAAAGTGCTGCAAAATGCAAAAGTAAAAAAAAATGCAACATGTTGTGTTACGGAGAAACCTTAAGGCTTTCTGTTTCAAAGACTCTCTTGTGTTAAATAGAGAATTAATAATGGAATGTTTCATTAAACATAGAAACAATTTTTCAGTAGATTGTATGTGTGGAATACCCACCATACACATCCTCATGTAAGCTTTTACAAAAGAAATATCTCATCATTTTTGTGATATAATCTTTCCAGGAGAGTTAAAGATGTTATAGCCACAACGGGTGGGCCAACGTCATATTAAACCTTATGGATTAAGATACAATTAATATATATAATAATATCAACTAGAACTTGTTTGTAAAAAAAAATGTCTTATGGCTTGACAGAGATTTTGTCATCATTGGTATCAAAGATAATATTAAAATACATACAGTTATATTAGTTTAATTTGTTGCATCTTTTCCCATCTTTGTGACTCCAACTGCTTTCATATGGTTAAAAAAATATTCATCCTCTGCACATTCCCTCTCGTATGCAGTATTTATTATAACTCTGCCTGATCGCATGGCCGGTCCTTGCCTGTTCCACTTGGCATATTTATTATAATTGGCAGATCTTGTAAACTGCCTTCTGTAAACTGAGAGGGTCAATGCAGCATTCCTTTCAGAATAATTTTTTTCTGTTGATTGAGCCTTTGCCTTGTTATTCAATATATCTTTCTTTCAATTTTAACATCTTGAAACAGTTGTTGCTGCTGTTACTCTAGATCTGCATTAAAAATTTATACAAGAGGCATTTACGTCAGACTGGAAGTTTCGATTGTACAGAATGACAGAACACAGTTATACAGTAAGAGTATAATTGGATACCATGAAGGTAGAATGTTTTCTAAGTGTGCCAGAGCACATGATCGGACTACCAGGATTATTTCTGAAATGCTGGCTTCCCAGGAATTCCTTTAATGGCCCAAACATGTGGAAATAGCTTGGAGTGACTGCAAGGATGATGTGGTAATACAGTAACTCCTAGCCAAGTTACTGTAATGTGCAAGTGGTGTTGGTGAATGATTGTATGTACAGTTCTTATAGACAGATGCTTCACTTCCGCAAGCTGGCAACATTTTCAAACAATCCGTCAATTTTCAAAGAGCAGGCGTTCCACTCTCTGTATGGTCACAGAAAAGACTGCAGTGGGCTCCAGGCCACCTTAGCCGGGATCATCATTCGTAGATGTACAGCCTTCCTTAAAACATCTGCACCATTCAAATGTTTTAGTGTAGCTAAAAGTCTCATCACCGTACTGTGTGTAAAGTCTGCTGTAAATATCAATTCGCTTCACGCCTTCATTTACAATACATTTCATCAAAAAGTCCTGGTTTGAATTGAACAAGCCTCACAAAAAGGCTTGGGAGATGTAAACGTTCATTATTTTCTACCCAACATATTCATTCAAAATATTTATAAAAAAATCTTCTATTTTAACAAGTTGTGTACATACTGTATCTATGCAACAAATGTACTCATCTACAATGGAAGGATAGATTGTTGTGTACGGCAACTGGCATTTGTTGTACAGCAGGTTCTCATCCTGATGGAACATGTTTTTGATTTTGTTATGCAATTTGTATTGCATGTGACCACACGAGGTCAGATATCCTAAAAGAATTTTGGAAAGATGTGTGCCAGAATGTCATTTGGAACTGATTCCATTTGATCATGAAGTGGAAAAAAAGGAAAGAAACACAATGAAAACTACTACTTGCAAACTATGAAAGAAGCTTTGGCCAGGAACAGGATGTAAAAGTAAGTCGTTAGGGATCCTCAGACTTCCTGATAAAACTTAAGCTTAAGGAATGTGGAAACACAATTTGGTTGAGAAGTTCATTTTGACACATGCAAAAAAAAAAAAAAAAAAAGAACTGGTACTTTGACATTTTGCCCATAAAGTTTTTCATTGTCTAGGGCACTTAGTAGTTAAATAGAAAGTCATAGTGACTGCAATTATGATCTAATTATGCAGTCTTAATGCTAATATAAGCTTATGACTTACTAATGCTGGACATGTTATATTATGTTGCGTTTTTTATGTTGCGTTAAAACTGTTTTTTTTTTTTTTACAGAATGTTCTTGTTAAATGAGTTCATCATTAAGAACGAATATATCCATGTAATGAGGCATTTGTACAGATTTAGTGTTAACTGCATTGCATCAGAAGGTCAGCCTAAGGGAGGAACTGACACAATTCTTTCTACTTGATGTCCTAGATTGGATGCTTAGATTGGACGCTTACCTAAGCATATTTGATTAATACTAAACTAAACACTGATTAATTAATTAAAAAGAAACTATTAATTAATCAGTCATTAATAAACTTTTTGCTTTTGTGCAGCAATTATATATGTTATTTGTCTCTCTAGAAGTTTCCTGCTTTTTCATTTTCATTTGAACATTTTATCAATGCAGATTCTTCTCACTTCTCACAAATAAAACAGAGAATATGGCTGGATAGCGATTTTCAGATCATGCAACACATTTTTAGTTTACTTCAACTCATTCATTCATTCATTCATTTTCTATACCGCTTTGTCCTGAATTAGGGTCACGGGGGACCTGGAGCCTATCCCAGGAGACTCTGGGCACGAGGCAGGGTACACCCTGGACAGCGTGCCAATCCATCGCAGAGCACACACACACACTCATTCACACACTATGGTCAATTTAGGAACGCCAATTAGCCTAATCTGCATGTCTTTGGACTGTGGGAGGAAACTGGAGTACCCAGAGGAAACCCACTAAGCACGAGGGTGGGAAAATAATAATAATAATAATAATAATAATAATCCTTAGGAAAACAAGAGGGTCCTGCGCACCCAGTAGTGCTTGGGCCTTAATAATAATAATAATTATGTACAGTATTTATTACTTTCCTATCCTATTGTTGAAGTGCATTGAGAGCACACACACACACACACACACACACACACACGCTGCTTACATTTACATTTAGGCATTTGGCAGACGCTCTTATCCAGA
The DNA here is from genome assembly GCA_030522415.1 of Channallabes apus. Lineage (NCBI taxonomy): Eukaryota > Metazoa > Chordata > Actinopteri > Siluriformes > Clariidae > Channallabes > Channallabes apus. The sequence goes on from CM060130.1 coordinate 9,356,172, forward strand.
GCGACTTACATTTTTATCTCATTACACATCTGAGCAGTTTAGGGTTAAGGGCCTTGCTCAAGGGCCCAACAGTGGCAACTTGGTGGTTGTGGGGTTTGAACCTGGGATCTTCTGAACCGTAGTCCAACGCCTTAACCACTGAGCTACCCCTGGCCCAATGCTTTAATGCTCGTGTACCATTTGGAAACATTAAGAATATTTTGCACAGTCTGTCCTGGCATTTGAGGAAGAGGAGAGCAGTGGGTAAACAACCAACAGAACAGTTAATACCAAAAGCTTAGGCTTAAGAGGCAGCCAAGTCTTACTAATGCTCATATTAGTATTTCACACCAACAGCTCTCTGACAAGAAGCTTAAGCCTCTCTCTCTCTCTCTCTCTCTCTCTTGAATGTCAGTGTATTCTATTGTAAAAAATTTATTTAAAAAAACCTCATGGATGGAAATCCCTTCCATTTTGTTCTTGGCTTTCACACCTTTCCTTCCCCCTCCCAAATGTTTATGAAATTGTATTATAGTTCATTTGTTTTAAGGTTTGCAATTTTAATCATAAAGTACCTGATACTGATGTTTGAGACAATGAACAAGGGAGCAGCAGGTGAGTCTGTGTAAATACCTAATTACATTTATAGAACATTACATTCGTGCTTAGCTCCAGTTTGTCTCACTAATACCAAAAAAGTGTTCATCAGCAAACAGGCGAACACTAAAGTTCCACAGTAACACGGTCATTTTGGGATTTACACTCACTATCCACTTTTATTAGTAACTACACATTATAATCAGCCAATCTCATCAGCCAGTTTCAGGCTCAGATAAAAACAGTTGATGGAAAAACAAATCACCTGTTATTCTGTTCAAGTCTTTAACCATCCAGTTTGGGGACTTGATAGCCTCAGGTGCTTAGTGCAATAGTATAACCCGGTGTTTTGTGCACATCAAGATGGTTTTCTGCTTACCAGAGTTAAGCTGTCAGCTCAAATCAATCTGGTCATTCCTCTTATCAACACAGAAACACAGACCTTCCACTCACATTATATATATATATATATATATATATATATATATATATATATATATATATATATATATATTTTTTTTTTTTCTTCTTCTTTTTTTCTTTTTTTTCCGCACCATTGTGTAATCTCTATAGACAGTTGTGTGTGAAAATCCCTGTAGATCAGCAGTGCATGAAAACTTATGTTGAAACTCAGACCAGCATTTCCTTGACTTTGACCTACGCCACGATCAAAATCACACAGGTCACACATTTTCTTCATTCATATATTTAAAGTAAACATTTTATGAAGGCTCTTATCTAACTCTATCTGCATTTTTTTTTTTTTTTTTGCCAGATAGATGAATGTCATTACTTCGTGTCAATTCAGTTGCAAACGTGCAACATAATCATGACAGCCACTTTTGATGGAGGTCAAATCAGTTCATAGCAATTATTGTACATGCATTATGGGTAGGTTACAGGGTGTATCATTAAACAGTAAAGTACTTCACAGTATACTATGATGAAACTTCAATGCTGTGACGTTTCGGCTCTAGGCTTCTGATCTGAAGCTTGTGAGTACAGTACAAGCGCCAAACTGTAATTGTTGGGTCGTTGCCTCTCATCTGCTCAGCTTAGGTTGAAATTGTTTTTTAAATAGAAACAGCTGACTCAAACGCAAACAGTGCAGATGGATCATACAGAGCAGTAATCACGAATTATCCATTGGTCATGACTTCAGACAATATACATTGCAGCAACACAATGATTACACAGTTTGTACTTAGTTGGGTGGGAGTTGCTATGAACTGTGGAGGTTGAGTAATCAGTTAGTGGAAAGAATACATTAAGATAGTATGCCAGTGGCCTGCGGTTCAGGAGGTGATGGACTTCAGAAGATAACACTTCAGCCATGGCAGCTTGACAATCAGAGGTCATTGCCTGGATGTTTGGGGTCAGCAGATATTTCCACTGCCTTGAACTTTGCTGTGATGGTGTAGAGGTCCTTGACTTTGGTGATCTTATAGGCAATGATCTTTTCAGCTGAGGGGTTCACTTCGTGCAGCTTGTTTTGCGAACTGAAGAGACAGAGAAAAACCAGATTATGATTGAAGTACTGAGCATGCTCTTCATAACTGTGTAGAACCTTTTGTTCACGGTTAACACAAGCTACAAAGATAACTAGTTTATAACTTTGGGACTGATTCCCAAATCCCTCTCTAACCCCTGTAAAAGGGCATTACTTGGTGTGTTGAACAAGAAATTGTACACACTACACAGCACGCTAGCTAGTCCATTTAATGGGATTTAACCCTGGAACAGCTTATTCTATTAATGGAGACATAGAGGGAAACTTACAGGACTGATTGAAGAGATTTACCAAAAGGAGAACAGAGATTTACAGGACAGTACTGGCAATAATTTTCACCCTAACTACTTTCACCCCTGGTTGGAATAGAAAGAATAGCCAATTTGGTAGCGCTGCTGGTCCATTTCCGTCAGTTGGTTATGGTGGTCCCAAAAAACCCAAAAGGCTGAAGTCATCCAAAGTCATTTCCTGTCTTTGCAGCATTGTTCAAGGTTGTTACAGGAACACCATGCTGTAAAATGGTCTACTTCACTTTGATAGATAGTCTCATAATTGCAGTCGTGTCATGCACAGACTTGATGATTTTTATGGAGTTCTCTGTTGTGGTGCAGTCATTAGTGGAAAGGGAGTGTAGAAGTGATGAGAGAACAGTCCTGCGCTGACTGTCAGGCATTCTGAGAGGTGGAGGTCCAGCATCACATACGGCTTCCTTACTGTCAGAAAATTGGTGATCCATTGACAGGTGCTGGAGGGTATGTTCAGTTGGATGGGTTTGCTAGGAAGTTGCTCATGAACAACAATTTTAAAGATAGAGCTAAATTACACAAACACAATCATGCATGCAGAATGTAATATAAGAGTGCACATCATATAGTATTTAATTCAATTAAATTTTATTTGTATGCAACTGGCGTATAAAATTTTAGTGCATGTCCTTTTGTCAATGTGTCCTTTTTAGGGAATAAGCACAATGCAACATACAGGAGTTATTTGATTTGTGTGCATTTTAAGGAGGAGCACATCTAAAGCAGTTTTGAAACATATAGTGATACGTTTTAGTGTCATGTAGCAGGTTACGAAAGCAAACTCAACAGACTCCGAATACTAGAGATGAGGAAAAAACTTATTCAGAATGCGTACAGAATGCGTTTTTTTATGTGGCGAATTATCTATTGCCAAACTGACTCCAAAATTAATGAAATAACATAAATTAAATTTATATAAGTTGGCAGTCGAGGTGGTTAAAGTGTTGCCATTCTTGTAAATCCTCTAAACCATTTACACATTAGCACGCAGCACAGCATTCTGGGTAGTAGAAGCAAATTATTGGGTTTATCTAAGTTTATTGAGAATCTTTATTTTAAAAAACATGTTGAATTGCAATATTTATAAAATCATGATTCTTGATACTAATCAAATTCTATCAGACAAATGTCCCTGTGGCTTCCCTTCTCTACTGAATACTTTTAATAAGAATAAGTTATTTTTAAGATGGCGCCGGTGAGGTCGGCTGCCGTCACGACCACATTTCCGACCACCTTTTGTTTGTTTTTGTTCTTTAAGTTAGTTTTCAGTGTTTTAAAATCGGCAAAATCATCACCATTGAGTACATTAGGTATGATAGAGACACTCTTGTTTCTATTGGTATACAATGTACTCACAATTCGACGTTTTTAACTCCGGATCCGAGCTGGCCGAGTGAGATCCTGAGGGAGAACAATGGACGCGACGCGAAGCGGAGGCCTCGAGGGAGACGAGCTGGCGTGAGGAACCAGCTCCGAGCCCGTGCACACCGCACACCTCTGCCTAGCATCCTGCTCGCCAACATCCAGTCACTGGAGAACAAACTTGATGACCTCAGGGCCAGGATAAAGTTCCAGAGAGACATTCGGGACTGCAACCTTCTCTGCTTCACCGAGACATGGCTGAACCCAGCGGTGCCAGACCACGCCATACAACCAGCCGAGTTCTTCTCGGTTCACCGCATGGACAGGACGCGGGACTCGTGAAAGTCAAGGGGAGGCGGCGTGTGCTTAATGGTGAACAACAGCTGGTGCAACAGCGCGAGCGTTGTTCCTCTTACACACTCCTGCACACCAAATCTGGAACTACTGTCCATCATGTGTCATCCGTTTTATCTTCCACGGGAGTTCACATCGGTCATAATCAGTGCCGTTTACATTCCACCACAAGCAGACACTGAAACTGCCTTATGCGAGCTGCATGAGGCACTCACACAGCACCAGACACAACACCGGGATGCTGCGCTCATTGTGGCGGGGGACTTTAATAGTGCCAACCTCAAACGAGCAGCGCCGAACTTTTATCAGCACATCACCTGCCCCACCAGGGGCGAAAGGACACTGGACCACTGTTATACAACGGTCAAAGACGGTTGCAAGGCACAATCTCGTCCAGCGTTTGGTAAATCCGACCACGCCGCCATCTTCCTCATGCCAAAGTATAAACAAAGGCTGAAACAGGAAGTTCCAGTTCAGAGGGAGGTCGCGCGCTGGACGGACCAATCGGTGGCCGCGTTACAGGACGCACTCGATGACGCAGACTGGGACATGTTCAGAAACAGCTCCGATGATGACGTCAGCGTGTTTACGGAAGCGGTTGTGGGATTTATTGGGAAGCTAGTAGACGATACGGTGGAGAAAAAGACTATCAGAACGTTTCCCAACCAGAAGCCGTGGGTGGATAAAACCATCCGCGACGCTCTGAGATCTCGCACAGCTGCCTACAACACGGGACTTGCGTCGGGGGACATGGAACCGTACAAGGCTGCGTCATATAACGTGCGGAAAGCGGTGAAAGAGGCGAAGCAGCGCTACGGGAGAAAACTGGAGTCACAGCTTCAACAGAGTGACTCTAGGAGCCTGTGGCAGGGACTGAGAACAATAACGGATTATAAAGCACCAACATCCGGTATGACGAACGCGGACGCGACTCTGGCAGACGAGCTCAACACCTTCTATGCTCGCTTCGAGGCTGCAGCTAAAGACGCTAGCGATGCTAATGCTAACGGCGCTAATGCTAACGGCGCTAATGCTAGCGGCGCTAACGGCTGCAGACAGGAAGACACTGCCAGCACCGGGAATGCGCTCATCATCTCCGAGCACGACGTGAGGAGAGCCTTCAGGAGAGTGAACACCAGGAAAGCAGCAGGACCAGACGGCATCTCAGGTCGTATCCTCAGATCCTGCGCAGACCAGCTAGCACCTGTGTTCACTGAGATATTCAACATCTCCTTATCTCAGTCAGTGATCCCCACATGCTTCAAAGAGTCCATCATTGTTCCTGTCCCGAAGAAACCACATCCTGCTTTCCTCAATGAATATCGCCCTGTAGCCCTCACCTCAGTAGTGATGAAGTGCTTTGAACACCTTCTCAGAGACTTCATCATTTCTTCACTACCCGACACACTGGACCCACTACAGTTTGCATACCGTCAGAACCGCTCAACAGACGATGCAATCTCTCATCTCCTCCACACATCACTCACTCACCTGGACACTAGGAAAGGGAATTATGTTAAAATGCTCTTCATCGACTACAGCTCTGCTTTTAATACCATAATTCCCTCCACACTCACCACCAAGCTGGACCAAGCAGCTCATCTATATGTCAGTGGATCTCCAATTTTCTGACTGGCAGACCACAGGCAGTAAGAATGGGTGGACATGTCTCAGCTACACTCACTCTCAGCACTGGAGCCCCCCAGGGTTGTGTTCTGAGCCCCCTGCTGTACTCTTTGTACACCCACGACTGCGTGGCCAATACCAACTCCACCTCCATCATCAAGTTTGCTGACGACACCGTCGTGGTCGGACTGATCACCAACAATGATGAGTCGGACTACCTAGAGGAGATTGGAAATCTGGAGAACTGCTGAACGTCTGAATCTCCTCCTCGTCTCTACCACCTCAGACGCTTGAGAGACTTTAGACTGCCCTCCAAGGTGCTCAGGAACTTCTACTCCTGCACCATAGAGAGCATCCTGACGGGAAACATCACGACCTGGTTCGGGAACAGCACCATGCAGGACAGACGAGCTCTACAGAGGGTGGTGCGATCAGCCGAACTGAGCTCCCTGACCTGCACTCGATCTACAGCAAGCGTTGCTGGACTAAGGCCAGGAAGATCATGAAGGACCTCAGTCACCCCAGTAATGGACTGTTCTCTTTGTTGCAGTCTGGGAAGCGATTCCGCTCCCTAAAGGCCAACACAGAGTGGCTGAGGACGAGCTTCTTCCCGCAGGCGATAAGGTCTCTCAATCACACCTCCACACAGGACTAATAACATCTTTTTAAGCTCACAACACTGACTGGACAATCATGGACACATTCATACACACTTGCACTAAATATTTATACATCTGGACAATTACACATGTCACTTTCATTAGTCACTTTCATTAGTCACTTTCATGCATATTTGCACAACCACTGACACTTTAAATTCTATATACATATATACTCTATCTACCCTATATTTCTATATTTTGCAATATTTTATTATGCCCTTATTGTACAGTTAATTTTACTAGTTAAATTTATTTCTTTAGTATTTCCTTTTTATTGACTATTTATTTTACGTACAAGCTTTTATTTTCTTTTTAAGGTCACTGGCGGTCGTGTAAGCATTTCACTGCATATTATACTGTGTATGACTGTGTATGTGACAAATAAAATTTGAATTTGAAATTTGAATTTGAATTTTCATAAGAAAATTTTTTTTAATTAAATTAAATTACAGTATATATGACAAATTTTTTACAGTAACATTACTTTTACTTTTAAAAAAACGCTTCCAATTCATGCCTACTTGTCTAAAGCTTTCAGAATGTACAGTAATTAAAAGGAAGTTTAGTGGGTATAAAGAAAAAACAAATCAAAGAAATATCCTTCCCTGTCTCACAGGAACATGACAAGGGCCATGAAAAATGAACATTCTTTTTACCCAACCAAGCATAATGCTTATCTTCCAACGTTCTGCCTTTTTTCATTACTCTCTCTCTCTCTCTCTCTCTCTGTCTCTTTGCCACTTTGTTTATATTACCTTGCAGCCCGGCTCGGCTAGTGCTATAGGATGGACAAATGGGGTTTTTTTTTTAAACCCTGAAAATAAGCAATCCTATCCACTATCAAAACACACCACGCTGTTTAACAGGAAAGCCACTCCTGATTGGGTCACAGGCACTAGACACTAAGTCATAACTTATCGTTGTGCACTTAACTCGAATTTAGTATTTGATTAGTTTGCGGCTTTCAAGCCAGAGCGAAAGTGTAGAAAGTCAAGGGGCTGACTTAAACACAAGTGGCTTTTGGTTTCATGATTTATTTCAGCTGTCTAGCACAATCTACTGGTGTTAAGGGCCAATGTGCTGTCGAACAGGACTTGTGTGGGGTCGCTGAGATAAAAGAGACCACCCATTGTATAAAAGCACCCACGGTATAGCAAAGACTGTTATCCCACGACCCACTGACCTCTGTGTTCATTCATCATAAGCATACACACTTATTAAATTACGTATAATATTAAATTACATTTCAGTTACGAAAAAAGCTTTTGTGTGATCGCTCAAGGTAAACCATCCATACACACACACACACACACACACAATCTGATAAGAATATAGATATGAATTGCAAGCACACTGTTAATTTTTTCATTGATGGGTTGCTTGATTATTTAGTTCCAATAGACTGACCTAGCTTTAAAGCAAGCTATAATACTACCATGTTTAAATCTAAATGAGCATGGAATTCAAGAAAGAAATATATTGTATATGTATAGACCCGCCATCCGTATCATCCATGCAGACAATGTACTGTACTGTGCATAGGATAGCTTATCTGAGCTAGGGTCTCCAAAAATTTTATTCAGTAGATTAAATTGTTAAAAAACTAAAAACAAAAATGAATTGTTAACTTGTATGGTCATTGCACATGTTTTTGTTATAAAACAAAAAATTTTCCTCATGCAGAATTCCAGTGAAATGACACAGAGCCCTATTTTGCCTAGCAATAGCACTCCATCACAGCTAGTCAAAGTCAAGTCAAAGTCAACTTTATTGTCAATTCTGCTACATGTACAGTGCATACATATAGAGAATCGAAATTACGTTACTCTCGCCCTAGTTACAAAGCTAACAGTAATACACAGATGAGCCATAACATTACAACGCATTATGCAGAATATTGTGTAGGTCCAGTTGTTTCCTGGGAACCTCCGTAGACCTCTGCGGCTAAATTCATTCATTCATTCATTCATTTTCTATACCGCTTAATCCTGTGTCTATCCCAGGAGACTTCGGGCACTAGGCGGGGTACACCCTGGACAGGGTGCCAATCCATCGCAGGGCACACACACATACACACACTCACACACCCAATCACACACTACGGGCAATTTAGGAACGCCAATTAGCCTAACCTGCCGGGGCATCGAACCCAGACCCTGGAGGTGCAAGGCGACAGTGCTAACCACTACACCACCGCGCCGCCTTTGCGGCTAAATTATTTAGTAAAGATAAAAATTTCTGGTAACACACAGTAGTTACCAGAAATCTTTATTTCTATTAACTCTTTTCTTTTAAATCCAAATGTGAATATGATAATATATTTGATGAAAACCTCCTGTCCCAGCAATAACTGTACTGCTACATGCATGTTCTTTAAACACAAAATCAGGGGTCTGCGGAATTAGTCATACTGTAGATGCTCCAGGCTTCCTGCAGGGATTCTCAGCAACTTTGTTGGGCACCTCTATCAAATGCTTCAGTGAAAACACAGTTTCAGCCTAGCATGATTGCATTAAGGTCAGGTAACAGGGCAGGTCATTCCATTACAGCCAGGGCTACTTGCTTCTTGCGTAATAAATAAATAAACAAACTAACAAATAAGCTTTTGCACAGTTGCGAGATATCGGCGCTGGTTGTATGGTCATTATTCACATATGGCCATGTGTATGTCTCTACAGTGTATATATGGATGATGAATTCCAGAAAAAAAAAATGACCAAGTTACTTACTAAGTTAAGGTGTTGCATCACAATGCTACAGTACAAGCCGCCGCAACATATTTGGAGCACCTTGGCATAGAATATACCTTATATCCATTCTTCCAAAAAATACTCTAGAATAGAATATGAATATAATATTTTTTATAATCATAAATCCATTCACTGAGACCGTTGTAGCAGAATTGTTTTGGCCGTTGGAACATCGTGACCATGTTGCATCGTGACCAACATTCCATGTTGGAATGCTGTTGGAATTTGGTTGTTTTTAAAGTTAGAATGTCATAAAATGAAGTTGGACCGGTGTTGAGATACATTTCACTGCGTGTTGTACTTGTATAACTATGCATGTGACAAATAAAGAATCTTGAATCTTGAATCTTGAATCTTGAATCTTGACTAGATGTCAACGTGATAACGTTGAATGAATGACCCAACATAATGTTGCAATTATGACTACAAAACATTATAGATTTTATTTTTAATCTCTCAACTGACATACATCACTGAAATGCTCATACTTTAGACATCATGTATTTATTTATTTATTTATTTATTTAATGTGACTAAGCCGCACCTGGGCTATGGTGGTGAGATCACTGAACATGAGTCAATGGTCCACAAGCAAACATACCTGCAGCTGATGCTTGTAAATGAACATATATTTCTGTTAGACAGTGAGCACCGAGCAATATATATATATCCTGATGTCAATTGTTTTTATTATATATATATATATAATAAATAAATAAAAACAATTGACATCAGGGCGGCACGGTGGTGTAGTGGTTAGCACTGTCGCGCCTTGCACCTCCAGGGTCCGGGTTCGATTCCTGGCCAGGCTCGATTCCCGTCTCTGTGTGCATGGAGTTTGCATGTTCTCCCCGTGCTTGGTGGGTTTCCTCCGGTTTCCTCCCACAGTCCAAAGACATGCAGATTAGGCTAATTGGCGTCTCCAAATTGACCATAATGTGTGAATGAATGAATGAATGAGTGTGTGTGTGTGTGTGTGTGTGTGTGTGCTCTGCGATGGATTGGCACGCTGTCCAGGGTGTACCCCGCCTCGTGCCCTGAGTCTCCTGGGATAGGCTCCAGGTCCCTGCGACCCTAAATACAGGACAAAAGCGGTATAGAAGATGAATAAATGAGATTTTGAGATGCAAGATGCACTCTATGGTAATGTTCCCATGAATTAAACAGAGAGATAATGCTACAATACTCTAAAGTTGTGCAATTGTTTTGTGTACCAGAGACAGGAATCTGTTGTGTTCAGTGCCCTGTTTTATCTATTTCATCCTGTTCTCTGATCAGATTATGGATAAATATGCAGTCAGAACAGACATTATGCAGCATAAATATTGGTATTCAGTTTTTTGGGGTTTTATTCCTTAAATATTATCCTAATTTTATTTTATCAAAATAATTCTAACTTTCAAAAACAAGGCTGACCCATGCATTGATTTGGACAAATGCCTTTGGAGACATTGCAAACTATATAACACTTTATACAGTGTTACGGTTTCTGCTAGATTATTCTCTGTAAATGGTGGCAGAGTTGTCCTGGAAGAGATCCTCACTCCCATCAGGATAGAAGTGTTTCATCTTAGGGTAAAGGTGAAAAGCATTGTATTGATTTGCGGTTTCATATAAAAGAACAAGCGAGGCCCAAGCGTATGGCTGCAAAATGCCTTCACAGCATAGCCGGGTCACCAGACCCCCACCGTGTAAATTCACTCCTGTACTGTTTTCTTTGAGAATGCCACACATGCACTCAGCCACATCCTGAGGATATAGTGAAGGATGACTCATCTGACCAGACGACCTTCTTCACATCTCTGTAGACCACTGCCTTTGTTTGTTTTTTTTCTTTTTCTTTTGCAGCACTGGACTCTTAAAAGATGCATTTGTCTTTGGGAAAAGGGGGTTATGTTCTACAGTCATGTTGATGTGTTGAACAATTTGATCACGTCCTGTTTCACCTGAAGAACTAGAGAAGCTAGATTGATTTAATCAATGTAGATAAATTATAGTTACACACATGAGGCTTTTGTAGAGCACATAGGATATATATATACAGTATATATATCCTATCCACCCTTATCCAGAGTGACTTACTGTACATTTGAGGGTTAAAACCTGTGCTCAAGGGCACAACTTAGTCATGGGATTTGAACCTGGGACCTTCCAAACCATAGCCCAATGCCTTAACCACTGAGATTCCCAATTCCCAGACCCCCTTTTGTGGCACAGTGACTCAGTGATTAGCACTGTTTCTTTGCTCCTCCAAGGTCCGTGCTCCATTTCCGCCCTTGAGCCTGTGTAGATGGAGTTTGCATGTTCTCCTTGTGCTTTGTGTGTTTCCTCTAGTACTTTGGTTACCACCCACAGTTCAAAGACATGCACTTTAGGCTGATAGGCATTCCCAAATTTCCTGTAGCGTTATAAATGTTATAAATACAATGTATGTATATATGTATACTGTATGTAATAAATACAATGGTCACCATTGGTCTCTACGGCTAATTGTTGGACTAGAGAGGTTTCTAGATTGATGGATGAATATAATATATGTATGTATGTATATACTTGCAAATTTCTTTGTTCTTGTTTAGTAATTCATTCATTCATTCATCTTCTATACCGCTTAATCCTGTGATCAGGGTCGCGGGGGACCTGGAGCCTATCCCAGGAGGCTTTCGGGCACTAGGCGGGGTACACCCTGGACAGGGTGCCAATCCATCGCAGGGCACACACACACACACACACATTCACCCATCCATTCACACACTACGGACAATTTAGGAACGCCATTTAGCCTAACCTGCATATCTTTGGACTGTGGGAGGAAACCGGAGTACCCAGAGGAAACCCACCAAGCACGGGGAGAACATGCAAACTCCATGCACACAGAGACGGGAATCGAGCCTGGCCGGGGAATCGAACCCAGACCCTGGAGGTGCAAGGCGACAGTGCTAACCACTACACCACCGCGCCGCCTGTTTAGTAATTTATTTTCTATATTCTATAACAATACTGAAGATTTTAAATATGAAATTAGGTAATTATGTAACAACAACAGCAAGAACAGTCAGTTGTTATTTTAAGACACAGAGGTCAGCCTTTTGGAATAGTTCTTACAAGAACAGTATTGTCAAGTGCATTTGCAAAACTCATCAAGAAACCATGATGAAACTGTCTCTCATGAAGACCAAACGTACCTCTGCTGCTTAGTTACCAGTCTCAAAAATTACCAGTTAGCAGCACCTCATATTAGAGCCGTTATGAAGCCTTTACAAAGTATAACTAGCAGACACATCTCAATATCAACTGTTCAAAGGAGATTTTTGCATATTGCATATACTTCAGCAATGCTTGTATATCATGCGTATAATGTAGAAAGAAATAAAAATCAGGAACAACCATGGCGTTAGAAAGTGATCACAAACTTTCAAGCGGTAGTGTATACTGTATACAGTATATGGGGTAGCTCAGTGGTTAAGGCATTGGACTACGGTTCGGAAGATCCCAGGTTCAAACCCGACAACCACCAAGTTGCTACTGTTGGGCCCTTGAGCAAGGCCCTTAACCCTCAACTGCTCAGATGTATAATGAGATAAAAATGTAAGTCGCTCTGGATAAGAGCGTCTGCCAAATGCCTAAATGTAAATGTATATGAAAAATGTCCAATCCTTTTGGGATGTAATGGCTTCCTTTTCATCACATTTCACTAATTTGCTTTTATTCAAATCTGACTTGGGTATGAGTATGCCACTCAATTCTCTCAACTTGGTATGACTTGGTATATAAATCAGGTAGGTGGTGGTCAGTCCTGGTAATCTTGTAAATTTCTCATCATCTCAACACTTATTCTTAGAATTGTTTGAGCTATCTAGCTGTTCCTAGAAAAAAAACGTTCCAAGGTTGATCCCAAATAGTATAAAATGGAAAGCTAGTGAGCATAAGTTTGCATAACCTTATCAGATGCTGAAAGTGATTGCTACAGTATTTCAATGTGGATTTTAGCAGGCAGCTGCTTTCCTTCTTTCCGGTACTCTGTGATGGATCTTTCTGACCTTCCCGGCCTACTTTCACCCGTGATTTTATCTGCTGTGTTAATGAACGTTCAGTAATAATGTTTACAGTTGTAAATGAAGAAGCACATTTGCCCCTGATTTAATTAGGAACCATTGGAGGGCAGTGGTGAGTGGCAGAAGATGTCACTTGGGGGTCTAGTGTGTGTGTGTGTGTGTGCGCTGAATCAAAGCTAGCATGTTGACAGCATTTACATATACACAAGTCACACAATCACACAGAGCTTTTGCCTCTCATCAGGGGTTTAATAGACAAATAACAGAGCAGCTCAGTGAGCAGAGGGGAAAAGATGAGGTTAATTCTGACCTTTGACCTGCCCTATTAACAGCACAATGGTGAACGGTGGCAGCCATGCACATCCTGCTCAAAGGAGAGCTCCAGCACAGAGGCCCTGAGGCATGCACCCTATTGGATCCCAAATCAATGCGCTTTATCCCAGATCACCCCAAAGCCTCAGCAATTCCCCCGATCCAGCTTTAAATAATCCCCATTGCACACATCCCACCACTAATCCCAGGCATTAATCACATCGTTATTGATTTGGTCTCATTCTACATATCTTTCTTTAATGCCAACTAACTTTTTTTAAACTGTAAAGTTATGCTTAATAATCAAAATAATGTTTTAGTGACTAGGCTCCACATACTCAGACACAGGACAAACATATGAGTAACAATGATAACTATTATAGCTAAACCTATTAAGAAAGGGAAAAAAACATTAGGGGTTCACTTTTACAGAAAAAGAATCAATAATTAAGTTGTTGTTTTTCAGTAACATAACATTTTAATGCTGAAACATCAGTTATTATTAGAAAGACAACTATGGTAAATAACTGGATATTATTTTTCTTCCATGTGAAACTGAGTGGAATAACGTATTGGAATGATGGCATTAATGCAAATCTTCTTTAAGGAGATCATGGTTATATAAATGTAATGTAAAAATAATGATCATTTTGCTCTCCTAAGGAGGTTTGAGAGTTAGAGAGTTATCAAACACCTGACGTAGGCTGCAGCTCAGTCGAGTCCCTCTGGGTATATTCTCTGCTAGTAGTAATGCAGATATTGTTTCTCCAGTAGTCTGATGTATTGATATGTAAGGCTTTTTTTTTTTTTTTTTTTTTTTTTAATGAGCAGAAATATTATGACCAATTATGCAGCCATGGGTAGTTTATAATTTGGCTACTGTACATCTACATTAGGTGAAAAAAGATATTTAGAAAAGAAGAGAAAACTTACAGTAAATTTATTTATAAAAGCTGTTTATTTCAATACCATGAATCCATGATGCGCCTCATGCTCATGAACCTCATGCCACCCATTCTCATCATTTGCCTGAAGCTCCTGTACTCTCCGGGCCTGAAGTACCACATCTTTCCTCTGTAGTTGGGGTGTTCATACAAGAGCCAGTGACCGTCCATGACGTGACAGGACATGCAGCCGTTGTACCAACGGTAGCGTTCAATGAAGGAGTCACAGTCATCGGTCATGTCCATCATCTGACCCATGAAGTTCTCCCTGTCGTAAACTCTCATTCTGTAAGAGCCCTTGTGCTGTTATGGAAAAGAATAGCATCACTTTTAGGCAAACCTGTATATCTGAGCACATACACTGATCAGGCACAACATTAACACCACTGATTATTGATCCTGGTGACAGAATTGTAAGCACCCATGGCTCAAAATAGCTAATGCAGCACAACTAGCTGAAAGCAATTCAATACTGTTCAGGAAAGAAAGGCACCAGAATAACCAATGCATGGAGCCAAATGAGTGTTCAAAATCCGTTTGAGCACCAATGGGATGTGCTGGACAAACAAGACCCTAACCTGCATCCCACAGCAACTAAAGAACCCACTGCCAGACACCACAGCATACCCCCAGAGGTCTTGTAGAGCCAGCGCTGGTGCCACAGCTGCCCAGGTGGCATAATGGAAACCTTGATGGTATTGTGTATAGTGTTGTAATGTTATGGCTGATCAGTGTATAACATTGTTGTCTTTCTTCTAACAAAACAAGTGTAATCGATCAGCTAATTATCAATTTTTCAAAATGTGTCAGAGCAAGAAAAGCATGAAACTGCGCAGTGCTGTGGTCTCTGGTTTTGAAATTCAAACCACTGCACAGTTAATGATCATACCATAGGGATCATGCGGCAAGACCTGATCCAGTTGTTCATTCCCCAGCCCCACATGCTCCTGTAGTCAGCATATTCACCCTTTCTCAGGAAATACTGGTTACCCATGAAGTTGGGATGATCGTAGACCATCCAGCATCCACTTTGGACCCTGCAGGAGTAGCAGTGGCTCATGTAATAGGACATATCGGAACAGTCACCGCTACACTCATAGGAGCGGCCCGTGAAGTTCCTGTCCTCATAGAAGATGACCTGTTGGAAATTTTTTTTAAAAGAATATGTTTTAACAAATGAATTTAGCTGAAGAATTTTAATTTGTTGCATTTCTTGCTGGTCTGTACCTTGCCCGTCATTTTGACTTGTCAGTTTGTGCTTGACTGGCTGAACTGATGTCCTGCCAGGTTTAACTCTTGCATTTATACCTGTTGAGCCCCAAACAATATGGGACACCTATTGTCTAAACTCCTGACCAAGCAACATAGCTCAGGGGCCCATGGAGTGATTTAGGGCTTTTGCTGAGATTTCATGTGACTTGGTCTTCAGGGACATTAGAATGAACACCATAGACAACACAATGTATTTCTGTCTATTTTTAAAATGCATTGTTTTTGTCTATACATGCAGGAGGCATGCTAGGGTCATCAATGGTTTTGTTACTGTTGTTACCTGATTCTTGAATACCTGGCTGAAAAAATGCCCTTTTGTAATGCATGCTGACACAAATAACAGTTCTATAAAGTCTTTTACGAGAAAAGTCAACCTCGTCATCACACCTCGTCATCGTTAGCACTTTTTGCTTATAGAAGCTTATAGAAGCAAAATGATTGTACTGTATTCACAAATGTGGATTTAATAAAATACATCAAATAATTTGCATTCAAATTCAATATTAGTCCATTTAACTGACTTTATCCTAGGCATGTTCATGCTGAAGATATAGCAATACATATAGGGGGCCCACTATTTGTTTTTCTTTCTTACTAGAAAGGTTCGTATGGCATCTGGTTTATACTACTGTAGAGATGTATATTATGACTGGGGTCTTGTGTGATGAAACAAAAACATAGTACAAGCCAGGATGTTTTGCCTTTTAAGCATTTGTAAGAGAATGGATGGATATGGACAAGTGAGCAAGTTTTTGCAGCATTCATCTTTAGTAATTGCCTGGTCAGGGTAATTTTTACACATTTACACATTATATATACCCACGTATATATATATAACCCTATATATAACCCTAACTCTAACCCACACAGGCACAGTGCGATTGATTGGCATCCCGTCCAGGGTAAATCCTGCCTCATGCCCTAAGTCTCCTGGGATGGGCCTGACCCTGTGTACAGGATAAAGTGGTACTGTATAGACGATGACATATCCAAAAACTAAATTGTACAGTTCCATGTCTGAAGCCTCCTCCATTGACACACACTGCTGAGCTTCTATATAAAAACTATTTAAAAACTGTTCATTAGCCAATGCTGTGAGCCTGGCACGGATCTATACAGCTTGAGGTTTAAGAGTTAAAATATGACATCAAAGCATAATGTAAAGGTTGATTTCCTCGTCCTCTTTTTCTCTTTTTCTCTTTTATAGGCACCTTGCAAAACAACCAGATGCATGCTGCCACCAACTGTATCGGAGGTTATGTATGCAAGTGTCCTCAGGTCCAGAACGATATTATTAATGTAAAAGGATGACTAGTGCGGGATTGTGAATGGGGAGCAAGCCTACCCGGGCATCATACTGTATGAATCAGTCATGACTAGTGTGAAAACATATTTAAAAGCAACACTCCGTCTTTGGGTCTGAATACAGATCTGGATATTAAGAGCACTAAATATTACCACATTAAAGGTTTTTTTGAACGTTAGATGACCAGAGATGGTAGTGATTTGTTCATTAGACCATATGACGGTGGGAGACGCAGGTCTCTAACAGCCGATTAAATGTCCTGATCAGACAGCTGAATGTTTCCAGTCTACAGCCGATTGCTATCTGGAGGCTGGTTGTTTGGGTGCCTTCATCATGCCCATCTTGCAGCCTTTTTCCAAAACACATGAAAATAATTTCCCACAGAGGAAAAGGGAGGCAGGGGTCTGCGTAGGAGGGACTGTGTCTGCTTTTTGTTCCCTGTACACTGTAAGGCTGAAAAAGGAAGAAAAAAAAAACTAATTTAATAGTAATTTTGGATTATATCCCACTGACTGAGAATGTCCATCTGTAGACACCCATTAATCATTTTTGGACATCTGTGTCTGGCAATTCTCAGGTTGGAGGAAGAGAGACAATGTGAGAGCCTCATTCCATCTAGAGATTTGGACATGTGGAAGTCACTTTTTGTGAACAGTACATCCACAGAAAAACAAAAGGATGGGCATATACTGATTTTAAAACTGCTTTTGACATTTCAATGCCATTTATTTAAAAGATGCCTTTTTAAACAGGTTAATGTTTAACTTTCTAAAAAAAAAAAAAAAGTAAATGTTCCCACCAGTGCCACCGGGTTAATTAATGATGATGTCAAGGATAGTTTGTGTTCTAATCCAGTAGTGGCGAATATCTGAGGAATTGCACTTTGTTACAATCCTTAAGTATTATTTCAGTGCATTATTTTAGTTTATACATTCTGGAATGTTTGAAATGTAATACTTTATTGGTATTACTTTAACAAAGCTAATCACTTTTCCAAGCAAAAGATGTGATTAAAAAAGTGAGATGTGATTTTTCAATTCTTATTGTACAACAGTTCATTTCTACTGAGTAATCTGATTGGACGAGAGGCATTCCTCATCATTTGTTAATAGTAACTGGTGTTCGTAAAACTGTTGTATAAAAGTAGTATCAAGAGGTGTCAAGTAACGAAGTACAAATACTTTGTTACCTTACTTAAGTAGAAATTTTGGGTATCTATACTTTACT
This sequence comes from Channallabes apus, assembly GCA_030522415.1. NCBI lineage: Eukaryota > Metazoa > Chordata > Actinopteri > Siluriformes > Clariidae > Channallabes > Channallabes apus. The sequence goes on from CM060130.1 coordinate 9,374,433, forward strand.
GGAGTAATTATTTTTCAGCCGACTTTTTACTTCTACTCCTTACATTTTCACGCAATTATCTGTACATTCTACTCCTTACATTTTAAAAATAGCCTCGTTACTCCTATTTTATTTCAGCTTGTCATTCAAAAAACAAACAAACAAAAAAAAAACATCCGGATAAATCGCGCCATCCGGATGGAGCGAATTTGATTGTGGTTGGATGAGAAGTATAAACATACCATTCCGACACCATATTGGTTGGTACGCGATCCATCGCACCTGCACATGACGTCACGTCACACACTCCAGCAAGGACGTTTGAATAAAATAGCATTTTCGGTTGATAATGTGATAAGTAGACGAAGATGTCCGTGATAGAGACTTACTGTATTGTAGACAACCATACGGGTAATTGTTACTAAGCCTGCCCTGGGTACACAAATTTTCTTGTATTTTGCCCTCACTCATGCCTGCAGCTAAGCTTGGATGTACATTTACATTCCAATAAAGGTTACTGATGACATGCCTCTGAAGTTTGACTTTTTGCACCATTAAAATACTTATAGGCAACTAGTTATCATATCTTCTTCTCCATGAAACATGTTAATGATCAGTAGTACTACAGTATATGGTTCTTTAATGTATTTGCATTGTACTAAAATGCATTCTTTTTCAATTGCCGTATACAGTATCCCAAATCACTATGGCCGTTAAAATATACAACAAAAAAACAACACATTTTTCTTTTCCTTTTTTTTATGAGGTGTTAGTGTACAGCAGTATGTAGGCCCGTGGCACAGCCTAAGCTTTTATCCTTAATGCTTTTTCCCCCCTCACGTTACTTTTACTTTTATACTTTAAGCAGTTTTGAAACCAGTACTTTTACACTTTTACTTGAGTAAAAAGCTTGAGTTGATACTTCAACTTCTAAAGAAGTCTTTTTAAACCCTAGTATCCATACTTCTACTCAAGCAATGAATGTGAATACTTTTGACACCACTGAGTATCACACAGGAGGTCATGTTTTATTACTGTAAATATCAGCATGGCTGTAATTTCTTCGCCACTCAGGCTGTTATTCAGTACAAAAGCCTTTGTGTGATATTGCTTTTCTTATTCTCTTGGTAGAGACAGTAATTTGGCTTTTTATTATATACAAGCGCTTAAAACTCTGCCAATATAATGACATTTTATATTCAAATTAGTAGAACAGTTTAAAATCAGCTTAATATAATATATTATTATAATATAATATAATTGCATAGTCATATATTCAGATTAAAGTAATTGTATAATAGGTAATATTACATAAATTATGATATGTATTATAGCTTCACTTGCTAAAATGCATTTCCTTCAGGGCACTGCTATAACATTTTTTATTGCATCATTTTTATTACAAAGATATTCCTATACAGTCCGTTTTACAATTTCGTAATCTGCAGTCATGTAGAAAATGGGGTGATACTGTATAAGCAGGAACATTATTGCAGCCTTGAGGTAATAAGGGTATTTTTATGTCCCTTAGCGTTTCTGTTTATGTCTTGCATTTACCATGAATGTGTTTGTAGATGTCTCGTTATTTTATTTGTTGGTGGTTTTTAGATGAGTATCGAAGCTGTGGACTTTTTGAAGCCCTTGAGAGTTACTAAATGCTACCAGCTCTCATTCGAACCGTGGCTCTCTAGACATTTGACTTTTTTACAGCATGGATGTCAGAGACAGTGATCGAGAGAATGACTCAGATTAGCTAGTATTACACAGCTTGGTACTTTGTGATGGAGAGATATGAGGAAAATCTTCAGTATGGTCCAAACTGAAAAATATAAGCTTACATAAGAGTTTTCAACAAGAAAGTGCTATATTCACCATTCAAAACTACAGTAGAGATATATAACTAGAGATATACTCTGTGAACACTAAATCATATGATTCTCCCAGTGTTTTTCTCCACATTATTTGCATTTTAAATGCATTAGTTACAGGGCACGGCTGAGATTCTTACATCCCATAATACCAACCCCGGCAACAGAATTCTAGTACCAGCTAACAGCATATGTGAACCATATGTCCTGACATTCAGGTAACATGATTGAACACATACAGTACAATGTGCACATATTCAGTGGAGACAAGGATATGTGTCCGTCACTGGAGGTCACCTCTGGGATCCTTTGGTGAAAATAGATAGAGGAAAACTTTATGCATCAGCATCGATGTGTGTGTGTGTATGCTGAGTGTGTGTGGTTTATCCATGTGTGCAGCTGGGAGATAATAGAGTGTGGCAGTGGAATCTAGACAAATAAAAGCCACAGCAAATAAAACTAAAAGCAGAGACATAAAATAAAGGCCAACTCACATCAAATGTGATTCTAAAGCATTTTCCCCCTGACACACATCAAAAGCACATCACAAAGCAACTCCACTTTAACGATTTTAAAGATTATTACAATCCACACCAGTCATGCTGCAAACTGTAGGTTCCTTAATAAGGGTTTCGTTGACATGGTTGTGAATTTAAGGCCATGAAAACATGAAGCACATGAATGAGTTTTTTTGGGGGGGGATTCTAATCATATTGGAATGAGCTGCATGCATGTTAATGGATTTGCAACAAAAAAGGTTTTTGTGTGTTTGCAAGGGCTTTTAGAATATATTATTAGGGTGAAATCAACAAATAAACTAAAACAAACACTTATGCTAAATTGTTTTCAATTTTTGAAACTGTCACTATATGCCTTCAGTGGACTCACATCCCATTCCGGGTGTTTTTCCACTTCATGCCTACTGTAGCAATCCCAGAATAGACTTTGGATGATCCATGATGTTGATAAACCAGTGTGTTGGTGATACGGTAAATACAGAACTGCGCAAAAGTCTTGAGCTTATAAATAATAATAATTTATGTAGATTAAATGATTAAAAGAAACGGGAACACGTTTACTGCGACAGTTGTAAAAATAGAATTAAAAATTGTTTATGTAGGAACCTCAGCAGCAACCTCATTTCCCCTCTTGTCTGTTCCAACCACTCAGCATCACCTGCACCTGTTTCTCACTGGTTCGTGCCTTAAGTTAGATGTGTTTTAAGATTTTATGATTCATAGGTCACTGTGTGGCTTAACAAACAGAAAACATTCCTCTGAAACAACCAAAACTTGCTAAAAATGAGAACTAAAACCAGTTCTTTAGAAATCCTTGAGACCTATTCCTCAAGACTATATTAAAAATACAAGAAACTCTAGCTCTTTGGAAGAAAATATGAGGAAATGATGGGTGGCTCAAGACTTTTTCACAGTACTATATATACATTTTTAAAATAAGCAGTAACCAGAATTCACTACACTAAGTATTTCTTAGCTTTCATGAGTTAGCCACAGTAAATCACCTAAGTAGAAATGCTGGGCATGGAGGTGCAATGGGCAGCAATGCTGACACAGCTCCAGAGCCCCCAGTTCGACCCTGACCTTGAGTTATTCGTTGAGTTTTTGTGCATAATTTCTCTGGGTCCATGTAAGTTTCCACCAGTTTCTCTTTTAACATTTCAAACTGCTACTAAAAATTATGTATTTAAGTGTGTCAAATGTTTTTAAAGACCTAGGATGGATTTTTTTTTTTAAATGAAACATGTCACAATATTTTGTGACATTTTCCTGCTTTAAACTTCTTTGCCCTGGAGGCCACATCAGGGTTGATCAGAATACAATATATACTTTTTCGTATAGCGTTCTGTATAAACAGTACAGAGGCAGAATCAGGAATCGTCGTTGTCGCGCCAGTGTGGAGGTATTGACTGGAACGGAACATGATCTGTGTAAAAGGGGAAGCTTCCCATTGTGGAATGAAAGTTCCACTGAGAGGTTTGAAAAGCAGCAAATAGTTAGACGTTACCCCACAGAGTGTTCCATTTGTAATTATGTAAATTTGTACGCCCAGCAAAAGCACCTCAGCTCTCAGTTCCGTTTTGGTTGTTAAAACAAAAGGACTAAAGGCATGTGCTATGCATATATTCTGAATCCAAGACACCAACACATTTATTACAACCACAAACAAAGATGGCTTAACATTGGACGTGTGGGTTCAATACCATGATTTCTGTGTAAAAGTACTTAATGACTTCTGTTTAGTTGGTATCATGGTGCATAGAATTGTCTCCGTAGAAATGCCAGCTAAAGTCATCTTGAAGCTTTCTTTTCTGACCCAGTGGTGTTCCACATGGCTTTTCTCCACTGCTACGCTGGTATGCTGTCAGCCTTGTCCAGTGCCACAAAACCTCTGCAGTCAACTTCAAATTCCATTCTTTGTGAAAGTGTGACAGTTTATTATACCTTGCTTTCTCACCTATAGGCATTCTCTCCACCATCAAGTCCAATAAGATTATATTCTTGAGTTAGTCAGATATTTGGTCTGCCAGGCCCTCGCCCAGATCTCATGATTTGATTCAAAATCCCACTGTAGCTAGTCACTCACACTTGCAATGGTCTTCTGGGTGGAAATCTGCTTGTTACTGAGGATTCTTGTGCCATTTAGTCCTGCAATGTTCTTTAGCATTGTCATACCACCAGATATACCAGTCCTCATTTAGACCCTCAGCCTCCTAAAGTGAAAGATGTTAATCTTCTGTAAAAGATGGGAATGGTATAGATGGGAATGGTATAGATGGGAATGTCTTAAACCAGCAATGACCACAGGATCCTAAGTTGAATGCTGTTCTGGTAAATTCATCCTTCACACTTGCTAGTTGAGTGAGCTGAGCCAACTGGCAGGTTCTGATTTTTTATGTTCCTTGCTTTAACTTGCTGTTGGACATGTACTTTATTTAGATGTTATACTGTAAAACATTACAATGGAGTCTCTTGATAATTCTGCTTCATTGACCCAAAATTTCTTGGGCTGAAGCTCATTATTGCTTAGTTATTGAGCTTCTCTAGACCTTGCAGAATATTCTTGGGATAATTATCAAATTAATTGCTCATTCTTATTCTATAAATAGATTAGGGCTGATTTTTTTATTTAAAGTATTTTGCTTATCTACATATGCAAATCAACATGATTAACTGAAAAAAAAAACTAGAAAGCAATTAACGTGTTCAAGCAGTTCATCATCTCAACTTTTTAAAAACTTTTACAGTATATACAGTAACTTCGATTCTTATGCATTTTATAATAGAGAAAGTGTTACCACTTAACTGCTATGTTAAAATGAGACCTGATATAATTACTACACTGCAAGTATTCACTTGGGTCTTAATTACCGGCCAGATGAATATGCATATTTATTTTTTTTTACACGAACTCCACAAATCCCCTTAAGACATATTAATGCGGCAAATTTTTACATGGGCTTGACGTGAACACAGACAGGAAGCAATTGTGTTGTTACCTGACAAAGGACAAAGCCACAAGCACCATTTTGAAGAGGAAATTGGTTTATTGTCTATATTCAGAAAGAATCACAAACTTAATGCTTGATTAATTTTTTTCCAGTAGATAAAATGGCCATGCAATTAGTTTTTTTTCATGATTGCCAAACATTTATGCAACAACATTAAATGTTTCATTAGCTATTTTTACTTTTTATTGCAAACACAACAAAATGCTAATTACAATTATTATACAGAATGTTCTTGGGAGAAAATATAGTACATGTAATTATTTAAGGGTCCTCAAGTGAAGACTTGTGATTAAATGTCTCATGAATGAAAGCAGAAAACTGACATTTACAGAAGACTTTGAACTCACTATAATGATGAGACTCTTGGCTGCATTGAAATATTTGAATAGTGCAAATGTTCTAAAGGACACCAAATGTCCTTCAATGACGATCCCACTGCGGACGTTATCATGAACATCTACAGAGTAGAACACCTAAATCCTTGAAAATCGAAGGACAACTTGTCGCCAACTTGCAGAAGAAAAACATCTGTCTGTTGGAATCGTACACACAATCATTCATGAAAATTCATGAACACCATGTGCAATACTAATAAAGCTAACTTTAAATGAGTGTATAATACAATTTTATATTATAACTATTTCTAAAGGTTTTTTTTAAAACATTTTAAGCTATGAATTGATATCCTTTGTTGGCAGATAATTATGCTATTTGTTTATATTACCATACAGATCTTAGATTAAGCAAGGGATTCTCGGTAATGGAACCAAACAAAGTTTCATCTATGAAGATACAGTCATGCAGGGTGGCATCAGTTTCTACTTGAAAAAAGTCTATCAAATAAGACCCCTTTGTGTAGCTCATAACACAGGCCAGTTATACACTTCATTCAGTATATACAGTGGTGTGAAAAACTATTTGCCCCCTTCCTGATTTCTTATTCTTTTGCATGTTTGTCACACTTAAATGTTTCTGCTCATCAAAAACCGTTAACTATTAGTCAAAGATAACATAATTGAACACAAAATGCAGTTTTTAAATGGAGGTTTACGTTATTAAGGGAGAAAAAAACTCCAAATCTACATGGCCCTGTGTGAAAAAGTGATTGCCCCCCTTGTTAAAAAATAACTTAACTGTGGTTTATCACACCTGAGTTCAATTTCTGTAGTCACCCCCAGGCCTGATTACTGCCACACCTGTTTCAATCAAGAAATCACTTAAATAGGAGCTACCTGACACAGAGAAGTAGACCAAAAGCACCTCAAAAGCTAGACATCATGCCAAGATCCAAAGAAATTCAGGAACAAATGAGAACAAAAGTCATTGAGATCTATCAGTCTGGTAAAGGTTATAAAGCCATTTCTAAAGCTTTGGGACTCCAGCGAACAACAGTGAGAGCCATTATCCACAAATGGCAAAAACACGAAACAGTGGTGAACCTTCCCAGGAGTGGCCGGCCGACCAAAATTACCCCAAGAGCGCAGAGACAACTCATCCGAGAGGCCACAAAAGACCCCAGGACAACATCTAAAGAACTGCAGGCCTCACTTGCCTCAATTAAGGTCAGTGTTCACGACTCCACCATAAGAAAGAGACTGGGCAAAAACGACCTGCATGGCAGATTTCCAAGGCGCAAACCACTTTTAAGCAAAAAGAACATTAAGGCTCGTCTCAATTTTGCTAAAAAACATCTCAATGATTGCCAAGACTTTGGGGAAAATACCTTGTGGACCGACGAGACAAAAGTTGAACTTTTTGGAAGGTGCGTGTCCCGTTACATCTGGCGTAAAAGTAACACAGCATTTCAGAAAAAGAACATCATACCAATAGTAAAATATGGTGGTGGTAGTGTGATGGTCTGGGGTTGTTTTGCTGCTTCAGGACCTGGAAGGCTTGCTGTGATAGATGGAACCATGAATTCTACTGTCTACCAAAAAATCCTGAAGGAGAATGTCCGGCCATCTGTTCGTCAACTCAAGCTGAAGCGATCTTGGGTGCTGCAGCAGGACAATGACCCAAAACACACCAGCAAATCCACCTCTGAATGGCTGAAGAAAAACAAAATGAAGACTTTGGAGTGGCCTAGTCAAAGTCCTGACCTGAATCCTATTGAGATGTTGTGGCATGACCTTAAAAAGGCGGTTCATGCTAGAAAACCCTCAAATAAAGCTGAATTACAACAATTCTGCAAAGATGAGTGGGCCAAAATTCCTCCAGAGCGCTGTAAAAGACTCGTTGCAAGTTATCGCAAACGCTTGATTGCAGTTATTGCTGCTAAGGGTGGCCCAACCAGTTATTAGGTTCAGGGGGCAATTACTTTTTCTCCCTAAATAATAAAACCCCTCATTTAAAAACTGCATTTTGTGTTTACTTGTGTTATCTTTGACTAATAGTTAAATGTGTTTGATGATCAGAAACATTTTGTGTGACAAACATGCAAAAGAATAAGAAATCAGGAGGGGGGCAAATAGTTTTTCACACCACAGTATTACTCATCTCTATATATTCCTGTCGCAGATCTTTTACCCTGTCAGAATTCCTTTCATATAAAACGGAGTCTGTATCTGTGTTTTTATTGTTCTAGTTGTTGATAGAGACACCTGACAGACATTACTGAAAACAGTGTGGTCATTAAGGATGTTCGAAACTCTTTGAGGCGTACTGCATTACTGGCCAAAGCCATGATTACAACAGCCCTCTCTTGTTGCTCTGAGAATATGGGGCTCCTTCCTCATCGACCTTCTCGACCCTCAATCCTATGTAGACCAATCAAAAAGCACATGTAGCCCTTAAAGTTCAGAACATTTTAGCCATTATTTTTTTAGCTGTATAACAGCAGTGATCATTTTTGCCCAATTTACCCTTTATAAAAGTAGTGATAACTTTTGACCTACCTGATATATTTTAAATAATAATAATAATAAATAAACAGTTTTGTAGTTTGCATCCTCCCTATTAACGCACACCGGTAAGGCTTATAAGCACATATTTTATATTTTAATTGTCATTGAACTATGTTGTGTTGCCGGCATGTATCTGTGTCACTTGAGTTTGAACATGGACACTTAATATTGATCCTGTGTATTTTTGCTTCTATATTCATCTCTGATTTCTTCATTTTTTCCCATTTGAACATTGTAAGGGAGATTTTAAGTTTTTCATAAACAAGGTTGTGCAGTGAAAGAAAACTTATTTGACAAAAATGGACATGTCCCACATTACCAGTTGTCAATTGTTTAGCAGTGCTCGACAAAATGTGACCTAGTCAAAGTTTTGTGCTTTGGTCAATAGTGTGCAGTAGATTAAATGTATCAAATCTCCAATTTTGCCAAAATTGGGTCGAGAAAATTCCTTATCTTCCTGATCCTTCAACACAATTGAGCCAGTTTTCATTCTGAACATTGTCTTAAAGTATTTTAATGAACACTATCCAAGCTGGATACCCAAGTTGTGATAGAAAAAACAGCCTTAAAAAAAAGTTGTACTGCTGGTGAAGTTATTTTTTAGGACTAGCAGGGAAATCCTGCTGTCAAAGGGGCTTCCCTCTGACTACACCTGAAACATTTAAATGTTTAAAAATAGGATTTCAAGAGTTTTCCAAGGCCTTCCTCCTCAACAAACTTGCACTGACCATATCTCAGCAACTGGACATAATATAGTAGAATATTTTGTACCAAAATGGAGCTTCCAGGAAGCTGAAATTGTGCATTATAGTAACACATTAACATTGATTATCCATGATCATCCACTATATTGCAGTAAACTGTTGACAAGATCATGGGAACCCAAGGCTCACCCATTCCTGCGGGGACCCAAGGCCAGCCTGTCGGGTCAAATGTCTGGGGGAAAAAAAAAAGTCAATGCTGTGTATTGACTGTGTACACACAGCCTTCACACAGGCCAGGCAGGCAAAGAGCTCAAGGACACTGACCCAGCCTCCAGACTCCCCATTCAATTGAGCACCCATAGGATAGACTGGACAAATGAGTTCTATCCATAGAAGCCCCACCCTGCAACCCACAGCACCTAAAGTAACATCTGCTAACAAACTGATGTCAGACACCACAACACATCATGCATGAAGAGGCCAGGGCTGCCCAGGCGGCACAAGGGGAACCTAAACAACTCTGGGTTTAGTGTTTCGCACTGTAATGTTATGACTGATGAGGTTACATTTGATTGTCTTCTTTGCGAACATCATTCTACAGGGATACATTTTCCTCTTCTTCTCTCTCCCCCTCTTGCTCTACTGGTTTCTTCTCTCATCCTCATTCACCCTCTCCCTCTTCCTCTCTTTCATTTTCTATTTCTTTCCTTTCCATGGGATGGGCTCCATTTGGCCTGGAACCCATCCTAAGAGACTTGGGGCACGAGGCAGGGTACACACAGGACAGGGTGCCAATCCATCGTAGGGTAACTTGGAAATGCTGCAGTCTTTGGACTGGTGATTAATCAGGCTCTGGTTCCCTGCAAATTATTAGTTCCCAGAAATCCCTGATTGGCCTTCTCCTCGGCTACTAGTTTAATATCTTCCTCCTTCTAATCATCATGTTCGTAGCAGCGATAGATCCAGCAGGATTTTGTGATGTCATTTCCTTTGCAAACAGTAACGCTTCGTGCCAGTCTGGCCTTTAAAAGGGAAACCAGGCCGGTGAAGTGGTATGTTATCAGACTCGCATACGCTTTACATCTTCAAAGAACTTGGGCGCACGTGCACATGCATGTGTGTGTGGGTGTGGATGTGTGTGTGTGTGTGTTCATTTTACATGTGCCACGTGCCTTTTCCTGTTTCTATGTGTGTGGTCTCAAACTGAAAAGTTCTGTCTCTGTGGGTCTGTGTATGTGTGTGTAAGGGAATGTAAGTGGGTGTGTGCTTATAAATGGATTTCATGAAGATTTTGAACCAGAACACACCAGGAACTAGAACCAGTAAAGTCTGGAATGTAACACACAATGGTGGAAATTTACATGTTATATGCTGTTAAGGGACGGATCATATTTCTCTCTCTCTCTCTTTCTCTTTCTCACACACACACTTACACGAAGTCGGTCAAGCAGGGTATAAAAACATTAAAATCCTAAACAGCTGTTGAATGTGCTGCCTCTTTTTGCTAATTATAATCTAAGTAGGTTTCTTCTTCCCTACACATACACACACATACACGCGCGCACGCGCACGCGCGCCATCTGCTCACATGCTGTTTAATTAAAGAAAAGCTCATTTAAGTGATGATAGAGGAGGAGGCCCTGCAAGGCTTTTCTGCTGAACCTCAGAGTGTGCTCTGTCTTCTATTATTTTCTAATAAATTCTGTTTACTTACGCTTCAAACTCCATCGTCAACCCAAACTCGTACACCCCGATCCATGCAAGCATTGTATACTTAAGCTTGAAGTTGTGCACTACAGTATGTGTGTTGAATGTTTTCTGAATCATCAGCCAAGAACAGGAATCAGATGACACGCTGGACACGTTGGAGGACGGAAAAAAATGTCCATCCATCCATCCATCCATTTTCTTCCGCTTATCCGAGGTCGGGTCGCGGGGGCAGCAGCTTCAGCAGGGATGCCCAGACTTCCCTCTCCCTGGCCACTTCTTCCAGCTCTTCCGGGGGGATCCCAAGGCATTCGCAGGCCAGCTGAGAGACATAGTCCCTCCAGCGTGTCCTGGGTCTTCCCCGGGGTCTCTTTCCGGTGGGGCGTGTCCAGAACACCTCACAAGGGAGGCGTCCAGGGGGCATCCTAAATAGAAAAATGTCAGTTGTCTTTTTCCAGTCTTCAACCATCCAGGGTTAATGAGCCACTGTAAGCTCACATCCCTGTCCATGGCGGAGAGAAGTGAAGCTAGATAAGATCTGTGTAGATGTTGTAGCCTGTCCACCTTCATGTTTTCGCATGCTGTGCATTCTCCAGTGCTTTCAGCTCAACACACTTGTAAAGAGTGCTTATTTGAGTTAGTTTAGCTTTTTTTTTGGCTTGAAACAATATGGCAAACAATCAAGTATGCCAAACAGTCTCTTACTCAAACCAAACCCAACTGGCATCAGCAAGCATGTCATGGTGAAAATCACGCTCAGTGTTCCTCATTCTGATGTTAGATGTGAATAAATAATTGTTTATATAGTAATAAGGGTTGCATGGTGGCTTAGTGGTTAGCACTGTCGCCTCGCACCTCCAGGTTCCGGGTTCGATTCCCGCCTTGGGTCTGTGTGCATGGAGTTTGCATGTTCTTCCCCTGTTTGGTGAGTTTCTTCTGGGAACTCCGGTGGCACACCCTGCAGGTCCTCAGTCAAACTGGGATATAGGTAGGTTGGAGACCGAGTTCTCAGCCTTAAACTATTTGCCTGCCAGGCTCGTTTGTGGTAATCTTTGGTGCACTGGGTGTCCTAGGAGCTTTCTATCATGGCCAACATGAGAGAACTTTTTTTTGTGGAATTAGACCAGACAGCATACCGTAGCTAGCATTTGGTCCCAGCAGACATGGGCGAGTCTTGGGTGCCCAGCCCAGTTTGCTTTTATACCAGGATCAAAAATTATCTTCACTCATGGCTGTAGAATTGATTGTAATTAACTTTAATTAACAAGTCAAATACATAATTTTTCAACATAATATCCTTGACACTAAGTGCCATGCCATTTTCATACGCTGTGTCCATCTATCAACAAGATTTTTGTTTGCACTCATTAAAAAATGTTTTCGCCTGAGCTGCAAGTCACGAATGCACCGCTGTCTTCATATCTTCATCAGAAATGAATCTTCCTCCTTGTAGGCACTTTTTGTTGTTGCTCACACCGCTGTTACAAATGAACTGATGTAACACATTCACACCTTTGAATGACAAGTTTTCACCCTTATATAAAATTGATAATGAATGTTATTCAATTGACCATGCAATGATGTTAATGTTATGGCTGATTGTTGAATTGCACAAAATCAGCCATAACAAAATTCATGACAAAATTCTCAAGACATAGCTATAACAAGTAAGATACAGACTTCACTATGTTGTTCTTTAGGTTTGGATTAGCTTCCAATTGATGTTACGTTCCTCAAACCTGCCTAGACGCCCAATAAATCGATATCGCTCCTAGCTTCGGTAATTACTCTTCTGGTTTATTAGAGAGCGAGGTTTTGATGCTAAATCTCCCGGGTTTTGATAAGGGAAGCTGCTACGCACTTAGCCAAAGCGTTTACACATTCCTTTGCTTTAATTAAAGGGCAATAAAGCAAACAGGTTTTTTTTTTTTTTTTTTTTTTTAACTTTGTATCTCACAAATGGGTTCCAGATCGTTCGCAGGGTTATACGGTGTGTTTCAGGGTGGGGAAGGAAGTCAAAGCTTATGCAAACACACAAACAAATACACCTAAAGCTATCACGGCACCGGGGCTTTTAGCTGTCGTTTTAGTTGCTTTTCATTCATACGGTCATGACACACTTCTCATTCTCATTGGCATTCTCTTTCTCATGTTCACACCTTTCCTATTCTTGTTGAACCCGACCGTGTATCTTGTGTCAGTCTCACGATTTTACGTATGTGTGTGTGTGTGCGTGCGTGTGTGTATTGGAAGCAGTGCGGGGTATTGGAATGAATGTGGCAAGGATCAGTGTCAGCACACACACACACACACACACACTTTTTCCACTGAAAAACAGAAGGATGGTGAAATTCCATGTCACTTGACCTCTGTCAAGATGAGACAGTGTGCAGAACGTGAAACGCTGTCAGGAACTGTTTTGATAGTTCACTTCCACTTCCTTGCCCTAGGCTGTAGTTTATATCTGGGAAGATAGATAGCTTAGAAATGCCCCAAACACTTAACAGTGGTGTTACAGTATATACCTCTGGACAGAGAAGTTTAAAAGCATACAAATCTACAGTATGTGATGAGGTGCTTTCACTTCATACTCGAGGAACAAGCTGTAATTATAACCCTGAATATACAGTACATTCACTATATATGTGTAGACATAAAGCATGATGGTGTAAAATGACAGTCTAAATCGGGGCAGTTTCATAATTTTCAAAACAAAACTGAACAAAAAGTACAAAATTAAACATTGGCGACGTTTTTTTTTAACCATAATTTTAACAACTGAAAGCGAAGAGGAAAAGAAAAAAAAAAAAAAGAGACCCTGTGTGTGGTCCAATTCATGAGCCCCTGGAGACTCACCTCTTTTCTACTACATTCTTCTTTTGTGTTTACATGGCTTAGTTCTCCTCTCCTTCTTTCTCTTATCTTCTAATGTATTACAGGTGTGCTCAATCACAAGCAGACTCTTCAGTAGGCACGTGTGTGCATGTGTGTGTGTGTGTGCGTGTGTGTGCCATCCCAGTGAATCGTGTATGTGTATCTGCTGGATAGTACTTTGTTCCATAAGTCATGAGTGTGACTTTTTCAAGAGTAACAGAACTTCATTTATTATTCATTTATCTTCAGTAGGCCTTGGTGGATTTCGAGGACCTGCTTGCAAGAGGAGAGAGGTCACCCTGGAAAGATCACCATTCTCACACACACACACACACACATCCATACACACATCCACTGATGTCTATAGATTGTCAATAGATTGTATTCCAGTAAACTGGTGACAGAATTACATTACGGATGCCCAAGGCTCAGTTACACCAAAGAGGAACCAAATCCCACAGAAAAGCCAATCCACAAAAAAATTGCCAAAAAATGTCAGCACTGGCCACGGTAGAAAGATATCAGAACACACAGTGCATCAAAGCCAACCATGAATGCAGCTCAGCAGGCAAGAATACAAGGTTGTTGGTCCAGCCTCCAAATTCCCCCGAATTCAATTCGATGAGCATCCATGTGATGTTCATGCACATGAAACAAACCTGAGGACCCACCCTGAAACCCACAGCACCTAAAAGATCCTCTGCCAACGTTCCCGGTGCCAGACAACACAGCACACATACACAGGCCCTGTGAAGTCAAACCCTCAGGGGACAGAGCTCCTCCATTGGCACTATGGGAGCCTAAAACCTGGGTGGGTTTTAATGTTAATAATTTTAAAGTTATGGCACATTGGTGTGTATATTGCCCAGACAAAATGAAAGTTGCCCTTTCAGAAGGGTTAAATCATTCGATCAACTGGATCAAGAAAAGAAAAACTACTCAGAGAGAAGGCTTTAGTTTGTAAGGAGCATAAAGCTTGGATTTTGGAGCAATGGAATAAGGTCATGTGGTCTGATGAATCCAGACTGACCCTATCAGGGTAAGTTACTGCCTTTGGAGACTAGAGTAACTTGAGATAGAACCAGGGACCCTAGAGATGTGGAACAGCTGTAATTCCTTCTGCACCACAGTGCTGTGCTATTGGGGCAGGTCTACAATAATGATGGCATTGTCTCGAAGTCGAGAGGTCATTACATTTGACTTGTGCTATCGACTCCTATAGTGAAGTCTATAGTCGGCAGCAAACATCCTGCAGCTCTCGCAGCTCAGAATAAATTTTCAGGAAAATTCCTGGATTTCTTAAAAACCTAACGCAATATTGCTTGGAAAATACAGACAATTATCTTTTCTGTCTCTTAGTCTTTATATGGGGAAACAAGTATCGCACACCGATTTGCACACCCTAACCCATCTTGCAAATGCTTTATTTTCCTGATGAATTCTCTAACCTTGTGTCACGTCCTCCTTTAATTATTCATTCATTCATTTTCTATACCGCTTAATCCTGTGTTCAGGGTCGCGGGGGACCTGGAGCCTATCCCAGGAGACTTCGGGCACTAGGCGGGGTACACCCTGGACAGGGTGCCAATCCATCGCAGGGCACACACACATACACACACTCACACACCCAATCACACACTACGGGCAATTTAGGAACGCCAATTAGCCTAACCTGCATATCTTTGGACTGTGGGAGGAAACCGGAGTCCCCGGAGGAAACCCACCAAGCACGGGGAGAACATGCAAACTCCATGTACACAGAGACGGGAATCGAGCCTGGCCGGGGAATCAAACCCAGACCCTGGAGGTGCAAGGCGACAGTGCTAACCACTACACCACCGCGCCGCCCTCCTTTAATCAGTTTATCTAAAGTCATATGTTTCCTTATTTCAGTGTGACATCTTATTGCACATTTTGTTTCATTATGTCTAGGCCTATTTTTTTGTGTCTGATGTTCTGTGGCACCAGGAGGTTGTATGATTTTCGGAGTACGGATTATCCTTGTTTGTATCTGCCCGTATCTGTGTACTTAAAATGATTTTAAATTGTTTATTATGCCTAATAAATTGCATGCTAAGTTCATGCACTTGCATCCTCACTTCATGTTTAATTTCATTTATTTCCTTTTTTCTCCATTCATTCATTTATATAGAACCAGATCTTGGCAACATTTTCATTCTCTATCACTGAAAATGCTCAGCATGGGGCAGCATGACTCCTGCCCTACTGGCTGTCTACTGTATTAGTGTTTGTTCTATAACACAATTCACATTTTGACCACTAGGGGAAATAATAACTCTATAGCACTAAATACTTGTTGTCTAATAATTGAGCAAAATCTACAAAAAAATTTAACACACTGGTTCACGAAATACGTGATAAACATTTCAATAGAATTTAAAACGCATGGAGCAGTGAATGAGGATTTCATGAAGATTCAATTAAAATTGTACAGCTCATACAGCTTGTACCCGGCCCTACTTGCCCCTATAGAAGAGCCACCACTTACTGCAACACAAATATCAGATGATGGTAATCATCGTGGGTTGCATTACAAAGCTGCGTGAATGAGATTAAGGGCTGGTAGAGATAAGCTAACCCATCTCTGCCAGCTTAGACAACTCATTAATGCAGAGGGACCTGCTGTGATTAGCTGAGTGTGAATGGGACATCCCTCCATGCGATTGGCTCTGTGACAGTGTGGGAATTCATGGGGACCTCAGGAATCGCACTGAGAACGTGCCAACCTCAACAGTGCTGCCACACATGTTGCCCGGCAACAGGAGCGTGTGCTATATTGTATTGCTCTGACATATAGGTTGTGTGTCTGCGAAAGAGAGAGAGAGTCTGTGTGTGTGTGTGTGTGTGTGTGTGGGTGTGAGAAATAGAGAGACAGAGAGAGTGAAAGAGATTCTGTGCGTGTGTGTATGTGTGTGTGCACATATATTTGCTGGCTGATTATAATTATCAAGCACCTTTAAAGATAACCAACTAAAAGGCAGTGTTGTTTGAGCCGAACCCAGTTCTTAAATGCATGATCATGTTAAGAGTTGGCAAACACTACACTGAGAGGGTTTTTTCCATTCAAGCTATTTTGAACGACTTGGCACTATTGTGCATTTTTTCCCCCCATCTCACTAATCGGCAATTTATTAGGCCTTCCTTTGAAGTGAGAAGTGAATCATTGTCTTCCTGTGAAATGTTTCGCCGCCTTGTGAAACATAATGCGGGTGTCTGTAAAGCCGGTAAAACTGGTGTTTCAGAACCTGCCGAAAGGGAGTTGTTTTAACACAGGAATGCAAACTGTCTTGTCCATGGGAAACTCACTACCCTGGCTGTGTGTGTGTGTGTGTGTGTGTGTGTGTGTGTGTGTGTGTGTGTGTGTGTGTGTGTTAGAGAAATAGAGAGCATTATATGTATTTCTTGGTGGAGACCAAATATCTCCACAAGCATAGAAATATCAGACAGTTTTGAATGTGTGGTCCCCTTGAGAAATTAGCTTTTAAAACCAAAAGAACCAGATGGTTTACATACTTTTGTGGTTAAGGGAAGGGTTAAATTTAGAGATGTTCCGATACCATTTTTCCCCTCCCGATACCGATACTTGGGCTCAGGGTATCAGCCAATACCGAGTACTGATCCGATACTTGGGTGTCTATCTGTACATTATATATATATATATATATATATATATATATATATATATATATATATATATATATATATATATAGCATTTCTTTTTTTAAGTAAAACACTACTAGCCCTGTGTAACGGGTTCGACCCTACAGTAAGTGCACGGGCGACACCATGAAACACGGACACAAGGCGAGGTCTTACAGGAAAAAGGGTCATTTATTTAGAAAAATGGGAAGGAAAGGGTTAAAGGCTCTCTACGGCCTTTTCCACTTCGGCGGCAGGGATGCGAAGGCGGGCTCTACGCGGAAGTGAAGGTGCCGCGGGAGCTCGCGCAGCTCGTTCACACGCTCCTCTCGCGAAGATCAAAGGCGCCCCACCTTTTTTAAGTCTTTGGGGCGCATCACATCGCCCCGACATTGTGCCACTGTCTCTCATAAAATCCACTGCGTCACAAAGTCCAGCTTCCCAACAGTCAGACCCCGAGCTACACTCCCCGCTGTGTTTTATAGCGCCGGGATCATTAGCGGCGATAGCTCATGGGCCGTTGCCTGATTCTGCGGCCCTGCTGGTTCACATACCTAAAGGGGGGGGGGGGGAAGGCCGCCTAAATAGTGAGCGAGGAGCGATATCAATTTGGACGCACGCCCATCACAGGCGCACGCTGTGACACTCTGTAAGTAAGCTACAGTAAGCTAGCAAAACTAGCGGGCATAAATAGGATATGTTTAGGAAAATGGTTTCGGATCGGTACGTGGACTCAAATACTCGCCAATGCTAGATTTTTTTTGTGGTATCGGTAGCATTTCCGATACCAGTATCGGAATCGGAACAACCCTAGTTAAATTTAGATGATATAACACTCATTTGTAAATTATATTCATTCTAGAAAAATGTCAGTCCAAGTTCCTCACGTACATAGTAAGATATTAACTTAGACTGACATATTTTGTGTGTAATCTATATATAATTCTTCATGGCATAGATTCATACTGAAGAACATTTTCTTCGAGATTTTCGTCTATATCGACATGATAGCAACATGCAGTTGCTGCAGATTTCTTGGCTGCACATCCATAATGCCGTTCCACCATATCCCAAAGCTGCTGTATTGACCTGAGATCTGGTGATCTGGTGACTGTGGAGGCCCTTTGAGTACAGTGAACTCATTCACATGTTCAAGAAACCAGTCTGAGTTAATTTTGGCTTTGGGAGTGGTGCTTAAAAAGACGGATATGGTCAGCAACGATACTCAGGTAGGCTGTGGCATTTAAATGATGTTCCGTTTGGTACTAACCGGCCCAAAGTGTCTAAGAAAATATCACCCAAACCATTACACCAGCCTGAACCGCTGATACAAGGCAGGGTGGATTCATGCCTTTTCAAATTTTAACGCTACCTTCTGAATGTCACAGCAGGTTGCCTGGTCCAGTTTCCAATCTTGACGACTTTTGGTGAATTGTAGGCTCTTTTTTTCTTGTTCTTAGCTGACAGGAGTAGCCGGCTAGTAGGAGACCCGGTGTGGTCTTCTGCCGCTGTTTCAAGGTTCAACATGTACATTCAGAGATGCGACATACCTTGGGTGTAATGAGATGTTATTTGAGTTTCTGTTGCTTTTCAGCTAAAACCAGTCTGGCTATTCTTCTCTGACCTCGGGTATCAACAAGGCCTTTTCTCTTTTTTCAACCCATTCTCTAGAGATGGTTGTGCGTGAAAATCCCAATAGATCAACCATCCATCCATCTAGGAGCTTCTGTAGTCCAACCAGAGGCCATTGTATTTATTCCCATTTTGTACAACCATAGTAGGAACTCCAGTCAACATTCTCACGCACATTAACACACATTCACACACTACAGGCAATTGAGAATGCCAGTTAGCCTCATCTGTATGTCTTTGGACTGTGGGAGGAAACCAGAGAACTAGGAGGAAACCCAGGCACAGGGAGTTCATGCAAACTCCATGCACACACACCCGATGTGGGAATCGAACCCAGTACCTGGAGGTGCAAGTAGACAGCGCAATTCATGAGGTCATATCACCGCATGTGTTCAAGTCCCATCTAAAAACTCTTATGTTTTCTTTGGCCTTTAAGCCAACATGAGATGTTGATTTTATATATTGTGTTTGGATTAGTGATGTTTTTTTAAAATATTATTTTATTATTTATGTCAAGCACTTTGGGATATTCTTGTTGTTAAAGTGCTATACAAATAAAGTTGAGTTGAGTTGAGTAACCACTAAGCCACCGTGCCGCCATTAGATCAGCAGTTTCGCAAATACTCAGACTAGATGCTTGTTTTGAACTTCAGCTGATCATCTTCACCATGTCTACATGCATAAATGCATTGAGTTGCTGCCATGTGATTGTTCCTTTAGATGTGCATTTGATGAAGTGTTTTTGTTTGTAGAATATTTTTCAATTCCAATGTGTCCTGCATCACATTCACGCAGGTTGAGCTGCTTGAGTTTTGTTGCATCACGTTTTTTTATTTTAACACGTTAAGCATTATTTTTTATTATTCTTATCATTGCAAGAATGAACTAGACAAAGTTCATCCTGATTAATTTGTAGAAAAAGAGAGGAAATAAATAACTGATTGAGCAAAAGGCAGTAAGTGAGTAAGAAAGAGGGATAATGAAGGGATTGAGTGAAGGAGGTCTTTTTAAGTGCTCCTGTTCCAAATCAGCTCCCACAGTTTGGAGATAAAGGGACCAGTTGCCATGGCAACACAAGTATAAAAGGGAAAGTATCTGACGGGCTTTGCAGGGGTGGTTCATCCTGTGCCACACACACACACACAGGCACATTATTACAGTATCCCATACGCAAAACCCCCAAGTATACACACCTGATTTTTGTGCAGACGATACGGAGACATTCTAAAACACTGCGTTTCCTCTGGAATAGTACACTCCAAAACATCGGACACACAATGAATAAGACAGACACTCCTTTAACAATCAAGAGGAAAAAACTCTTATGTTTTATTTCACCATAAATTTCACATTGTGAAAAAAATCACTTGTACAAAATAACGTTAACCGCCGTGGTTGTGACAGAGCGACAACAGAAGAACAAAACATACTAGGACGTACAGAAAAGAACAATACAGCGCCACATTGACAGTGTTGACAGACAAAGGCAGACGATGATTAAGAGTTTTATGCCACGTGCAAGCCTGCGACTCGGCTCTTGATCTTCGAGTCGGGGAAAACAGGGTCAGTGGGAGAGGAAGAGGGAGGGGGAGTGAGGACAAACAAAACACTTGACAGCTACCAGTTCAAACGCTGTGTGGAGTTGTGGGACGGGAGGAGGGGAATCGTTGACCATTGCCTGGGAAACGCTACTTGAGACGAGGCAAGGACGGGCTATCTGATTAGCTGGAGGTTTGCGTGTGCAGCGTGCTGGAAAAAAAAAACAGAGAGGGCTTTCTGTTTAAGCGTAGATCTGAGCGCTTCAAAGGCAGCAGGATAAAGCAGCATTATATTGAAAAAAGGGAGAAGGTGGAAAGGATGAAGCTCGGGGAAGGAATGTGAGGCTCGGCCTCTATCTCTCCGATCTCGTCATGCGTTCTATAAGAAACCGAAGTCAAACCTATCCCTCCTGAGATCTTCTATAAAGCAGGCATTTCGCGTGACAAATAAAGCATACAGAACTGCTACCTTCAATCTATAAATGCATAAGCTTATTCGTACCCTCTTCATACTTCACAGGTTGTAAATTGTGCTCACAATTATGTCGGACCGGTTATTCTACAGCTTCATCCCATTGCTCTATTCTGTGATACTTAAGTACAAACACAGCGTGTGACCTTTGGAATGTAGCATCACCACCATCATCATCATCATCATAAAAATAAACACAGTTCAATATTAGTCACTGAATGAGGCCACAAAATAAAACCCTTCATAACACGCAGGACTGGTAAATACAGAAAACCCTGAGGAAAAGTAAATTTATAGTCCAATGCCACTCTTTCGTTTAACAGATGTTGGTAGGAAAGACATTGAACAGCAGTCTAAGGACTGTTTCAATGTCTCCAACAACGCTTAAGACTTAAGACTTTGAATAGGGAAAAGAAAAGAGCAAACGTCTATCTCGAGGGTGTTAATAATAATTAACACCTGTCACTGTGCTCAGAGACATCTGCGACAGGTCCGGTTGTTTTATGCGCCGCAGCTGCTGATGTCAGATTTCTCACTGCATGCCATGGTGTCTTTATCGGTCCTATCAAATTAGACTGACACCAAGTTCTAATATCGTGGCACTGACGAAGCATCATCAGCAAGTGCCCACGCTACGATACTGTGCAGTCAACTTGAATGGTGCATTATTAGTATTATTGTATTTCAGAATCATTTTGCGTCTACAGTAAATGTATCTTCATTTCGAAGTTTTGGTGTAAGCATAGGAAATCCTGAATTTATACACCATTACATTTGATCCTAAAGTCCCTGGGCCAGGACTAGAACTTTTTTCTCTCTCTCTTTTGCAATAGGTCACAGTATGCATTCTTAACCCCCAGCCCTTCCCCCAAGGGTTCCCAAACCAACTGCTCCATTGTAATTCTGGGTAATCTGATCTTACGATGTCATTCCTCCCATTCTTATCCGGGTGATGACCTCAGACCTCAAGCCTGCCCGCTTTCAGGTCAGTCCAACCAGAGGTCCGGGATTCTCTGACCCTTACAAATTCGGCTGCGCCACTACGAAGTAGACGTGTGCAAAAGAGCAGTTTGTATGTAACACAAAGCAGTACGGGCCATGCGTAGCACAAAACACTTGCGAAATCTGTACAGCTGGATATGTAGACAAGCATCGGTTTTTTTTTTTTTTTTTATCAATAAATACAAAACTAAACATACACAGTTCAAATTAATAAAAAAAAAAAAAAAAAAACACACAACTGTAAAATAAAGCTTATAAATTAAGACTATGAATAGACACTGCTCTCTTCACTTCAGGTTGTTCGTTGTTGTTGCCATGGAGACATTACCTCTCCAGCAGACGGAACGACTCTCACCTTACTCTCTCTATCGTTCTGACTTTCACATTTCTATTGAGGCTGTACGTGCGAGAACAGAACCACTCAGCACAAAGTTAAGCAGGCTAACTTTACACCAATGAGTTCTCTTGTCTAGTCAATTAGGAGGTGTTGACAAAATGACAGTGTCCCTGTCATGAAAAAGACAGTTGCTTTCGAAAATGCTCATCATCCATCCAAGTGAACATGCTTGGGTTTTTTTGGTGGTTTTTGTTTTTTTCCCCCACTTTTTTGGAAGAAGATTGAATAATATACTGTAGTATGATCAAACATGCTGGGACATGCTGGTCTTTTTCCACATACAAACACATACACAAACACATCTGGTGTGTGGTTCTTGTCTGGATGCCTTCTCACGGCAAGTTTTCACACCAGGTTGAGGAGGTCGGACACGAGAGACAGACAAAATGTCTCTGTTTCACGTCTGTGAATGATTTTTAAAAATGTGCCTTCATAGGATAATTAAGCAGTTCCCTTGTCTCTGCCATACAATTCTGGAGTGGAAATGCACGACATGAAAGCAGGAGAGCACAGTGAAAATATTTGAAAAATAGATATTAAGAAGGCATCTTCATGCTTTCATTCAGAAATCGGTCTTCCTTCTATTGCGCCCGGCCTCTCTCCTGTTCAGTCCCACTGGCAGAAGTTCGTCCTTCAAGAAAGATGCACAGAAAAGTAATTCAGCTTACACACTACTGTATTTTCATCCCAGAACAAAATAGTGGGTACACGCCGGCACATAGATATGACGAGAAAACATGCCAGGCGCTAATTAGCCGTTTTCAGATTAGCAGTAGGTTCATTTGGTTGTCATGGCAAACAATGTCCCAAGACTCAAAAATAAAATGTCAAGGAAACGTTTCAGGAACGATTCCCCCAACACAAAGACTTTAAAGCACACCATCCAAAACAAACAACAACAAAAAAAAAAAAAACTGTGAAAGCTGCACTGCTGGATATCTTCAATATTAACGTTGAGCTTTTGATGGTAGAAGAAGTCTTTTGATGAAATTGCACAGAAAGCAGGAAATCGTCACAGCTGGAATCCAGTACCTCACACAGGACGTCTGTAAAGAAAGCAGACGACATGTAAGATTTTCAATCATTTCATTTTGAAGTTGTTTTTCCTATTAAGGCATGAAATCCCACTGTCCAAACAGAACAGACTACAGTTCTGCTAAATTGACTAAATTCCGCTAAACAACAAAGAGCAGACGTTGTCCCGAAAAAGAAAGAAAAAAAAAAAAAAAAAAAAACCTTCAATTGCAGAAACGATGCTGGAAAAAAATAGCAATAACAGTTCTCAAAGATAAAGTCCAGATGCTGTCTCCCAACCCTGGCCATTTGTTTCCCTATTTTCCCCAGTCGGGAGAAGGACAGATAATTTGAACACACCTGTTTAAACGACATGCAAGGGAAACCTGAACCCTAAAAAATAGCCATTTGACCTTTGGAGAACCTGAAAAATTCTTTCCCTCTGCAAACAAAGAGCTTTAATGAAACTACGTCACTTAGATGATCATAGAATACTCCCAAATGTACTGTATTTTGAAGCAAAATTTATATTAGTTTTATGTAATTAGAGCCTTAGAAGCTAATGCACGTACTAGTGCACTTACAGCATTTCACTCTTTACATCTAAAACGCTGGCCTCCCAGGAACTCCTTTAACGGCCCAAACATGTCGAAATCACTTGAATAAACCAGCTCATGGTGTTTTTGTAAATTATTGTGTGTACAGGTGGGTCTCTTTCACAAGTTATTCACTGATTTACAAGGATCCCCTTGCTGAAGGGATCATTATCAATGGAGGTGCGACCTCTTTCTAAAATGTTTGCACCATTCAAATGGTTTACTGTGTTTAAGGGTCTCATTACAATATCAAGTGCTGTGCTTGAATGTCAATCTGTTTTACGCCGTATAAATTTGACTTGAACCACCCTTGTATACCTAGCTCGAAAATGTACAATGGGAATCAGTACTAGATGGTTAACTATGTTGCTAGAGCCTTATATAATTTAACCTGAGCTAGCCAACGAACAAACCAAACCAGCTACTGAAATGCCATCATTTAACAAACTAACACCACTTTACTTTATATACTGACGTTCATTTCTGCATAGCTCTGAACAAGAACGCCATGTCATTTATTATTATTGGATGATGAGTTCTTTTCATCAAGACTGTTTTTTTTTTTTTTTACTTCATTGCGAAAGAGGAAATTAAAGGTTCTAACAGGCGTCGGTCAGCCATCAAGTCCAACTTAGTTTTGAGAACTGCAAAGACAATTGCAATGAAAACATCTATCAAGCGAGTCCTAAATTACAGTCAGTGATTGCATTTTCCCCTCCTAAACTAACTGGTTCTTGCTGATTTTATGTGGATTATATCCTAGTTTGCAGAACTTCTCCTCTAGACCAGCATCAGACTTACAGTTCTCATTTCACTGCCTTACTGGAAGACATTGTTGTGGATCATTTCCTTGTTTCATATCCTTTTTGAAAGATTATATCCTCCATATAAAACCAATTTTCATTTTTTGACAGAAGCCAGATTTGAGACCATGAGGTCATATAAATGGTACAGAGACTGTGGAACTGTAATGAGAGAAAGAACCGAAGGTGTGGACGGAAGATTTCCAATTCCCTTAAACATTTAATGATCATTTCAAATGCCTCTCCTTAGGTGGTTAACATCATAATCACACTGTATATTACATGGCATAGCACCACTTTTTTTTTTTTA
Organism: Channallabes apus; assembly: GCA_030522415.1. Lineage (NCBI taxonomy): Eukaryota > Metazoa > Chordata > Actinopteri > Siluriformes > Clariidae > Channallabes > Channallabes apus. Next base: position 9,399,422 of record CM060130.1, read on the forward strand.
GCATTAACCATATAAATATCTTATTAATTTTACTACATTTGGGATCATATTTCACTGTCCAAAATCATCATTTGCACACAGCACAAATCTTTAAGAACAGTTATCACAGGATAAAGGAAGCTTTGCTAGCATTAGGTTTAGTAATTAGGCTCTTGCTCTTGTGTTCATTCTAATTGCCAGTATGTTTCCTCTTCAAGACACTGATGAAGAAGTCCAAACTTTAATGTAGCTTTTTCTTCAGCAGTCACCTTCACAACCCTGCAAACTGCTTATGTGTTAGTTTGCCGTCACTGTGAGTTGCCTGAATCATGGTGATTTTACGGCAGTGCTTGATGTCACACTTTCTTGCTTCTGATGCAGCAACAAGCGAACGATTCTGAAACAGTTTCATGGTGAAACTTATGGCGCTTTTCCACTGCATAGTACGGCACGACACGGTTCAGTTCAACTCACTTTTGGGGGGTTTTCCACTGGGAACAGTACCTGGTACCTGGTCCTTTTTTTTAGTACCACCTCAGCCGAGGTTCCAAGCGCGCCGAACCGTTACCAAAACGTGACGTGTAAACTCTGCTGGTCACCGATTGGCCAGAGAAAATCGTCATTACTGCGTCACTGAACTTGCGACACGAGACACAACAGAACTGCTATATTTAGAACAGCCAGAGAAGGATCGGACGCACCTTTTTGTATTAACCAAAAATTTTCTTTGGCTGCCATCAGTCTCCTTCGTCTCGCTGTTAAAAACATCCACATGCCGAGAATGAAGAACACCATGTCGTCGATATGCTCCATTGTTGTGCGTTTGTTTGTGGCGCGTTTACGATGATGTCACGGCAGTAGAGGCGCCGCGACTAAAACGACACGTGAATAATCCCGCTCACTCTAAAGCGGTACTAAACTGCAGTGGAAGCGCAAACCGAGCCAAACCGAAGTCAGCTGTACTGAACCGTTCTGTGCCGTACTATGCAGTGGAAAAAAGGCATTAGAGATTAGGCACATGCATCAGCACCCTTCGCTTGTTTTCTCATACAAACTTTTACCAGCTATCCAACCATTATCTTTCCATCACCATGAACGGTTTTAGTATAAAAAAAAATAAAAAATAAAAAGAATTAAAGAAAGCAAAAATGCAACTAACTACAGTAGGTATCCATCAATCTACATACCCTCTCATCATCCACCTATGGATATATACGGAGCTTTCCCAGGGATTGTATTCTAAACAATGCATTCCTTCAAGCACGAGTCCTGCTTTAAGGCAGCATGGGGCGACTTTGGTCAATGAAACAGGGCTGGGACTAATGATGCCCTTTCTTCTCCTCTGCCCTTTGGTGCATGCCTTGCATATGTCGGATTGTGCTTTTATCTATACATAGGCCATTTAAAGGCAGAAATATGAAGTATTTTCAATTTTACTTAAAGGGATCAGCATGACAACAAGCTGTATATTATTAGCTAAAACCTGTCAAAGCTCAACATTCAGTGTGCGAGAACAAGTTAGCTAGCTGCAGGAGTTAGACTAGCTAGCCAGATCACTTTATGGTTTGTACTATACAAGCTCTTAAGAGGTCACATCAATGTTTGTGTCTGTTTTGTTAAAGATGTCTAAATGCTGTTTCAGCCTTGCTCAATTTAATATGAAACCACTATATTTATAGACCACAATATTTACCTATAAACAAGAGCTAGCATGCTAACTACTGTAACAATCTTAGCAAGCTACTGAAACCCCAATAGCATTTGGCTTAGCTAACAGCCAGCTGAAGTTACCTTTCTTTAAGTACAGTAAATCCAACAAACATTGTCTAGGCACTAGGATACTAACATACTCGGCTTTACACAACACAAAATCATTCGTATGTATCTGACTTTCTGTTTTGTTAATAATAGACGAGATGTTTATGCTAGTGTAGAGCATTTGTTTTTTCAACCTACATGAACTGATAAAAAGGGACAATGGAGACAGCTGACTGGTTCATGAACTCATCTTCACTGCATGGGGTCTCTTGCACATATGCCGTGAAAACGGTACAGTTTTGCTCACTGTTTACAGGTGAAGGAAACAGAAGATGCAGAGAAGATGTAGAATGAAGGCAGTGTGTGTGTATGCTTTGTGTGGGTGTGCGAAATTAAGCAGTACGCACTGCTGTTCTTGCAGCAGGAAATGAAGGATGCCTGTAGCCATCTTTCCCGTGTGAGCTAAGGAGGGGGAAAAGCACAGGAAACGGCAAAGGAGAGGCTTTGTTTACTCTTCCTTTTCTAGTCCTCCCCCTCTCAACTCATCCTCCTTTCCTCCCACTCTTTTGGCCTGTGGTGAACCGGTTCATTGTTGAGGGGTTGGGGGGCAGCTGCTAAGAACACTTCATGGTGATTGAAATGCATAGGAATGTCCCAATGAAGCAATGAAAGGACCTCCACTTTGAAACTAACTGCCCTGTCGAGGTGGGCGGCATGCCAGTTACAGAAACACACTGGGTCACCGACTAATGATGAATCGAATGCTCAGCATCAGGGGGTCAGGAATGAAATAAACAAACTTGGAGGTCTCACGCCTTCTTCCGCATCCATTTCTTACTTACTCCTACTCCTGCTTTGCTGTTATCTAGCCAGTGTGTAGGGTTATTAAGAGTGTGTTTGGTCTACTGGACTGCAACTCCCTAGACAACCAAATTTACTGCAGCATATGATTCGTCATCTTTGTTACAGCCAGTTGAGCCACGCGGGAAGAATGCGAACGTAGAGAACACAAGGCGAGGTTGTTGTGTAATAAAGGTTTAAGTGCTAGATTCATTAAGGTCTTTATCTTTTATCTGCCTTCCACTGAACCCCATAAGAGAGATCAAAGGGAAAAACATGAAAGAGACTGAAATCCTTGTGTTTTTAGCGCAGTTTGGCAAAATAGTTCTTAATTGTTAAATCTCAGCCGGAGTCCAAAATCACATTTATGTATACATACGATTTAAGATTTTAAGATTTATAGATAATGATGATTCTTGAAAAAAGAAAGACTGCAAAACTGTTGAGGGTTTTGAGGTTTAGAAATTCCATCTTCCACATTATTATTGGCTAGTAACCTGAAAGATGAAGGCGAGACTTCATCTGTCGTTTAAATGACTCATAAGTATATGAGTCAGTTGGGCTTTTATGGTCTTATAATAAAAATGACTATTGTTTTATCATCGACATCATTATTTTCTTCTTAGTGAATTATGATTTCACATCCCTTTAGGGACTTCATGTCCTTCAATTAATTGAAAACCATGAGACTCTTGTGAGTTTCAGTTACAGTCCATATGCTCCCTAGAACAACACCCTTGCTCAGAATTTTTGAAAGTAAATGTTTTGTCTCATTTTGCTTTCCTTGGCAGCAGCCTTCTTCTTTTTCTCCTTTTTTACACCTCCTGCAGATGAACCTGGTACTTTTTTAATCTAAGTGCTAAATCCTGGTTATAGCTCATGTTATTAATTGTAAATTAGTTATTAATGTAGTTATTGATTTCATGTAGCCCTACACTGTAGAATAATGAGATGTCACAATACCTTTACACAACCCTAAAATGCTTTCCTTAGTTTGCAAGTTTTAATACTTCCCTCTTGTCACGTTGCCTTTGTTTAATAAGCAATGGCCATTGGTTCAGTGCCGCTCTCATTGTCTCCACAAGTTCTCTTTTTCTGATCTACTTCAGCCACTGCATTACACCTCCTTCTAGCGCACTATACATTAGCATTTTGATAAGCTAGCAGTATGCAACCATTCCCTTGTTGTCTTTACCCTTCCTTCCGTTTTTATTCTGAACAACACTTCCCTCCTCTCTCCACTCGCAGACAAATTTGTCCCTCAGGGACAATAAAAGTCTTCTATTCTGTTTCAATTACCCTTGGTGCTACGCCCCATGCTGCAAACTCATAATTCACAGAGTCATCTCACACACACACACACACACACACACACACACACACACACACACACACACACACACACACACACAGAGAGAGATCTTACTCAAAGTAAACTGAACAAATTGTTCATCACATAAGTCAATAGCCAAAGCTGAATTCGAACTATAGGAATGAAAATTCATGTTGGAAAACTGCGTCCTTTTTCCATGTTCTCATAATATACGCATTCAAGAAGTGAGTTCAACCATACAGGATTGTCGTTAGTGTTTTCTTAAATCATATATGCACACTTCTAACATCTTACTGACCCGTGGACACTAACTATAGTGTGTAGCATTATCTAAAGAAAGAACCACAGTAAATTATAGCTATACTAGATATGTAGTTAAGCTATCATCTCCTTAAACAGAAAGATGCTTGGATTATGTTTAATGCTACACTTGTAATTTGCCGTGTACGACATTGTGTGCATGAATAAAAAATTATGTAGTGTAAATGTAGAAAAATGTAAAAAAGAAAAATAATAATAAATAAATAAATAAATAAACCACATTAAAGTGTAGACCAGTAAAGATACTGAATGACAGATGTGCAAAAATTATGTGACAGCTGGCTGATATCCAGAGCAAGAGGCCTCTTTGGGGAATCTAATTACTCCATCAATACTAAATTGGTTCCAATTTAATTAGGATCTTTGTCTCTATGTATAGAAAAGGGTGTAGACTTTATTTACAAACCTGAAAATTGTCATTGCTAAATTTGTCCCAATGCAAAATAACTATGGAAAAGACATACAGACAGACAGATAGATAGATAAGATATTGTAAGTAATGATGTTTTGAAATAAGTTATTTATCACACGGTTCTATCCTCTATTAGGAGCAATCTATGTCTATTTCTTGTTCATCAAATTTCTGATTCTGATCCGAGTAGATTAACTGGTCTGCTTAAACCTTTATGTGTGAATGAAGTCTTCAAGGTTTTCTCTTTACATGAACAAAAGGACTAAATGGAATGCCTATGATATTAAGCCCTAGCTCTAAATCCATTAAAATGCCCAAGGATAAACCTTTGATATCAAATTCCTTTCTTTTGCAGCTGGTATCTTTATAGAGATAACGTCACTAACATTTATATTAACAAACTTACCTGGAAAGGATGAAGATAGGTCAAGGGGTGTGCAGCCGTCAGGCTGGGAGGTGTTTCCAGGTGCTAACAAAGGCAGTGGGGATCAAGGAATATGGTACAGTGGTTATGCTGTTCCAGGCATCCAGTGTGGGATCATAGCAGTCTAGCGTTTTGCAGCGCTGTGTTCCAAAATAGCCGCCGACTACGTACAGTTTGTTCCCCGAGGCTACAGCCTGGCAACTCATTCGTTTAGCTGTAACATCACCTACTTTAGTCCACTGGTAGGTCTCGCTGCTGAATTTGTAGGCAGAGCAAGCTGAGAACTCAGTGTCACCACCCATGACAAAAATCTGGTTCCCCAAAACAGCAGCTGCTGTGTAACGCCACGGCTGTGGGCAAGATGCTGGGACAGTCCATTGGTTTTCAACTGGGTCATAACACTGGACCTTTGGTAGCTTGTCATGGGTTACGCTTGTTCCTCCGAAGGCAAATAACTTAAGCTTTACGCTGACTACTGCTGCATTGCTAACACCTTCACGGAGCGGTGCAACCATGCTCCACTTGTTGGCAACTGGGTCAAACTGCTCCACCTGCTTCAACGAGACAGATGGAGAGGCTGGAGGAGAACCCGTTGCAGCCGTATGACCTCCAACTACATACAGGCAGTGGCGCAGTTCAGCTGAACCATGTCCAAATCTAGCTATTATCATGGGAGCTGCCTTCGACCACTCTTCATGCAGGGTGTCGTACACCCAAACGTCCTTGGACACACCGTTCTCGGAGCCCCGACCACCTGTCACATAGACTTTGCAGCCAATAGCACAAGCACTAAACTCCTTTCGTGGACTGGGGATATCTGCCTTTGGGATAATTTCTTTGGCCTTCTGGTCCACTAAATACAGCTTGTCACACATAAACGTAGGACCACCTAGCAGGAAAA